>OY759262.1:24716143-25033643 GCA_963662155.1 Lamellibrachia columna
CATAATTTATAACTGATTCTGAGCAACGAAACTCGTTTATACCTGAAACGTTTGCTAAAACTAGTTTTGTGTTCACACAGATGTTACAAATAATATTGTTACTAAGATGCATTGCAACATTTCACGAAACAAGTTACGAAATAGCTTAGTGATTTTCATAAGTAGTTTACGGAAATATTTTCATTTTTAATACGAGACACAAAATAAATCAATGTAGTGTTCACGCGTACGTGCGTGCGTGCGTGCGTACGTGCGTATGTGCGTGAGTTCGTCATGTTCCCCGGCCCCACTGATTGATGTTCGTGCTGCTACTACTGTTGGGTAACTGTCTTCGGCTGTGTTTATGAAGGCATCAGATGCGAACGCGGCAAGCAGACTGGCTCCTCAGACTGCGGCACGTTCCTCTTCCTCTGTCTTTCCGTAATCCTCATCGCCCTCACCTTCCCTGTCAGCCTCTGTTTCTGTTTCGAGGTAGGCTACGCTTCTTTCGGTTATACAAAATATCGAATCAGTCGTATTTAATGATAGCATAAGTGTCTAATTTCTGCGGCGGTTCTTCGTCAGCCTTCGTGATCACTAAACATTACACAAAACCTAAACATCCATACACAGAGAGCTCTCGGACACCTTCACGGACAGAAATGATATACACACTGTACGTCGATCAAGTATGTATTGATACTGCAGCGTTCTAGAGAGGGTGTGTGTGTCGAGGGTCCCAACTTCCCATCTCCCACCTGTTTGGGTGTTCAACCTCCCACCAATTTCCTTCCATCTCCCACATCTCCCCTCTTTTTGCCACACCCACCAGAGAACAATTGGGCAAACAAGCTGTGTTTTGTTTCGCCAGTTGACAAAGCTATATTTGCGCAGTAACTAACATATGCTACTTGGTTTTGCGCTACGTGACGGAGAAAATAAGTTTATATTTAAACCGAACATTGCAGTGAATGCTTAGTAGGTTGATAAGAAGGTTTTCCATGTGTTCAGCGCCAGGCCACATTTAATAATGTTTTTTGTCAACTACACGCGGTCTCAATCAACACATATGTTACACTGGTGATATACCTGCACCTTTTCCTTTCACATGTTGTATACGAATTCGAGAGAGCCATCGTGTTCCGGCTCGGCCGTGTGCTGGAAGACGTCAAAGGACCAGGTAGGCACGAAACACGGTCCAATAAATGTCATTGGTGCTGGTAGCATGGCGTCTGAATACCTCCGAAGTCTTGTGATAGGCCGCTGCCGTTTCAAGCGGAAACAAGCCACGGTCAATAGACCAATGATATTATTCTGATGGTGCACTCATGACAGTGTATCTCGGAATGCCAGATGAAAACGTTTGCGTTTCGGAGAGACTTCTATCTAACCATCTGGTCGACACTGTTTAGTATGATTTCTTCGGCTGGTGAACGATGCGGTGAGAAAGACTACTTTTGTTTTAAAGTGACGCTGTACTTCCTCTAATTCCTGCCGCGCCGCTTTGGAAACACACGATTGTACACACGTATACCCAGACACGTCATCGGAAGATAGGATGCGCCCTCTAACCCCGAATATGTGTTTACTTCTAGGTCTGATTTTCTTCATCCCGTGCATCGACAGAATAGTTAAAGTCGATGTCCGAACCAAGTCGTTTGACGTACCACCGCAGGAGGTAAGTTGTGTGTTTGACCATTGGACATTGTTCGATTGTTCAACTTATTTCACCAAAAAGTCATGTCTACGAGTAGTTACTTCTCGCAGCAGACGCATAAAACGTTTAAGCTCTTTCATAGGTACGTGTTTCCCACAGAAGACACCAGTTAGTACTTCTTCAGATGACGAATTTTAAAATTACATCAATGACATAAATCAGTCAAAGATGTATTGGTTATCTGTGTTGATTATCTACACGCATTGGTTATCTGTATTGATTATCTACACGCACCTACAAAGACGAGATGCGCTCGTGTTTGAGTGTGTCTGAAAGCGTGTGCATAGGTTAATTTATGATCGGCAATGTCAAAAGCAGAATTCGTACAAGTACATGGAAGCGTGCATAGATATTAACATTAAATTATTGTTTTAAACACGTTTACAAATACATAAATTTAATGCTCTATAGTTATATCTACATTTTTCCGTGAATTACGTATTTCGATAATTTTTAATAGGAAGACAATTACATAATCTTTTAAAATGCATAGTGTTTGTTTTTTGTATAAGTGCGACTTAATTTGTTTAGAGGGGTTCTGGTACAACACAGGAAATACTACGTCATCATTTTGATACGATTTATAGCAGCAGCAAAAGCAATACACAAATAGGCCCGTCACCAGTTTTCCAATATTGTTATATTCAACGTTTCCTTAAAATGGTGTTCGTTTACTGTACATCTAACTGAACGGTGGCGTATGATATCTAGGATCTCGCAAAGGCGGTGTCTAATGGGGGAGGACAAGCTTAGTCACCACAATACTAGTTGTAAATATCGGGATTATTTCTAAAACAAGGTTCATTCTCCTGGTAAAGAGCACACTAGGTGAGAGGAAGTGTCGCGTTTCCAAATAGCTGATGAAAGTGTGTGTCCAGGTGTTTCTCCCATACGCACATGGGAGCGGAACAAAGTAGGACTTAAGATGCCTTTAAGATGTCATGCTAAAGACCCGTTTACACGAGCGATTAGTTGTCCAATTAGTCGGGCGTCACGTAAGTACACCTAAATCATGTGCATGTCCACACGAACAACATGTCTCAACACTGCAAGTGTAACCTGTTTATGGGCGTCAATCCCAAATTAAGTTCTGATTTAAGGTCACCACGGACACACCTGCACTCGGTTGCGGCTGTCGGTGATTGGCCAATTGCTTCAAACCGTCGGCCGACATACGCCCGAATTGGACCTAACAGCAATTCCGGCGACACAATTGTAGCCAAACTTAGTCTCGCTAATCGGTCTCGCGAGGGTGTTCACACGAGCGATTATGTGTATGATGCGTTGGGCAAAAATATTCTCGAGACCCTGTTTTCTGATGAGACAGACAGAACACCTTGTAACAGAGTCGACAATCCACTCAGCTGGTAGTACTCTGCTTCTGTGAGGAGTTCATTGAGAATGCCGCGGCCAGTGGGCAGTGTCTCGTCCTTGAAGCCACCGTCCCGCAAGTAGTTGAGGATGTAGCGGAAGTGGGTGCCGTCACGATCAATGAAGTAATTACCGTCTTCCTCTCGCTGAATGGAATGTCTGCCGCTAAACATGGCTGCCAGCATCGAGTCTTGGTCTCTGGTGAGGGTCGATGTTGACGTCGCGTAATGGTGTCCACCGACGTCCAGTTTGACACGATTCTCTGTGATTTTGTTCATCTCGAACATGCATTCTATCTCCTGCTGCAGCTTCTTCCGATCTTCCTCCAATTTCCTTCTCTCCCTCTCCAGTTGCTCTTCCTTAGCGCTCAATTCTTTCTCGTTCTCGTATATAACCCCGATCCTCTCGTCAATTTCCTTCTGATTCTTGCTGACTTGTTTCATCTTTGCATCCAGCTCGATAACACCACCCACAGTCGCTTGAAGTGTGCTGTTGAATCCCGCAAACATCGATTTGACTGTCATTGACAAATCCTCCTCCCCTGACCCAGGGTGCAGAGGACCTTCTATGAAAGGGAGATAGTTCTCAAAGTACTCATTTGAATACTCTCTGGTGAAGACGGGCCCTGAAGTGTGCCATGTTCCGTCTGTGCGGCAGACCTCAAGCGCGATGGTGTGGGTACTCGACACGTCCACTACCTGAAGGCGTGACCAGATATTAGTTACATCACTTATAGCTGTGTTAAAGTCACTAAGTCGCACCCGAACGACTCGTGACAGTCGGCTGAATGGATATGTAATAGTTTAAGTAGTGATTACGAAGCAGTTATTGTATTAATTGTGTTATTTAATAATTATACTCATTGTCATTTGACTCCACTTAACATAATATTTCAGCGATACACATTAATGGAAATTACCAAGTACTCAGGTTACCATTTAGACCGAAAGCATAAATTTGTTTACACCGTATTCATCTGCGGAGAGAAACTGCAATATATTAACACTACAAACATAAACAGCCCGTGCCAGAAATGTCCATGCAAGCCACGTGGCAAATAGTCACGAAACATGAACACCTGTGTAAACGAAAATAAGCCTACTTACTGAATTGGGTCTGCTGCGTTGTGAATTCAGCTTGGGGAAAAGCATGAAGAATGGTGTGTTCCGACCTAACACTTGTTGGAAGAGTTGATCAGTTGTGTTATCACACACCCACAGTTTCGTCTTCCTGCCGGCCGTTACACCGAAGATCCTACGTAGCTGCAGCTCAATATAGCCACACTCCTCGGTGATGTCGAAGACTTTCTTTGACTTTTTCACAAGCGTGCTGTACGGATTGAGGACACATCTCGAAGAGCGCCTGCCGACTGTCAGCTAGTCTGCGCCGGTCAAGCTCGTGGGAGTCTGCGACACCATACCACTGTACCCACTTACGCCAGATCTTCTCATCCACCAACATGTTTCGACCGTCATCACCTTGGTTTGGCCTTATTGCAGCTGGCCTTTCACCAAGTAGATATTGTACTATTGTTCCTATTGTTCTACGTTGGTGGCCTACATTCTGTCTGCCATCTACAAACACGGCGCCGTTGTGATTCCGACGCATTGTCAGGCTGCCTGGGCAGTCGGTCTTGTCTGGTGCCTGCTGCGTCTTGTAACCGACATAACTCCGCCATTTATTGTACCACTCTGCTGACACAAAGTACGCATACGTGCTTGTTGGTTCCTCGTCCACCAGAGACGCGATGATGCGACACTGCTCATCCATACTTGGTGTGGCGTCCTCTGACATACTTACTGGTATATTGTTGGTCAGTTGTTGTCCGTTGATGACTGCTGGAACAGTTGACAGTGTATTGGCTATTGAAATACAAAATGTTGAAAGTATACCAACCAACCCATGGCCACCCACGTGAATCACCCATTATTGAGACTCCATTTTGCTTACAGCTCTAGTAACCGCATATGGAGCCGATTTCAACCAGTGCGAATTGGTTACTAGACGGCCAAGGTCCAAGGAGGCTAAACAATACAAAGTTCATCCATGAAGTACATTTGAACTTGGCGATCACTTTTAGGTTTGCCTGCGCTGTACATAATAGACTGCAAAACATATTTATGGCTAGGGCCACCTGCACAATGTGTACGAATCGAATGTTACCTTAATACATACGTTGTGTCCAACGAGTGCGGTCCGTTGCCACTTGTGGAGTGATTCTTCAGAAGGTCGCCTATTCACTTGAACTGCTGTGCGCCTGACCTAGCCTGTGTTACACAGGCTCCGTAATGTGGCGTTGCAGTTTGTCGCACACATCATCGGCGACAATTACACGGTGCCACCTAGTGTTAGAATATGCTATTACAAAACGATTGATGAACAATAAGTGCCGTTTGTCACAACGGTCAGAAAGTGCGAGTTAAAAGTATGTTTGTTGATGTTTTTCGAAAGTGTTGGTGATTGTGATTAGTGTCTATCAATGCACGTGACCAGTCTTTATTATCTATACACTTACAATTGGTTTGACGATCCACTGGGAAGAAGATTATTTACATTACTTCGCTCAATAATGAGAAGGTAGTATCTAACTAATAAAGCGTAATGGTCGTAACGGGGTTATTTGAGCCACCAAGAACGAAGATCAGTGTTCCTTATCCCAAAATATATCAAGGAATTAATTTTTCCGAGCAAATTGGGAGATCGGATAACTACTAGCTAGGCAACAAATTAGCAGTTAGTTACACTGGTTGCGATTGGCCTATAAGTCTATATTAATTAAGTGTGTCGACTTATTAATTCAGCGGGTAGACTTGTCAGAGACGTGTTGTACCTACTGGGTAGATGTGTTTGTTGAGTTGTTATGAAATTTTAGTACAAAGCCTATGTTTAAAAACAAGAATATGTTTAAAAACAAGGTTGACACATATCTCAGGAAGGCGGGCTATAAGTAGATGAACATTGTTGGACTCTCGATAAGCCAATGGCTTCCTTGTCCACTTGCCATCTGGGCCTTTGGCTTGGATGGCAAATATTGTTAAATCTTGTTAAATTATACTACTACATTTACCCAACATACACGACATTGTGCCTCAACTTACCACACGCCAAGTGTTAGTTGAACCAGCGTACCAACCTATTTGAATCAGCTACATATAATTATCTATGCATACAATATATATTATCAGGGTATAAAATTATCTTTAACAAGATTGAACAAGATTGCTATCCACAACCACAGAATGCAAGTGGACAAGGAAGCCATTGGTTATCGAGAGTCCAGCAATGTTATCTTCTATGTGTAGTTCGCCCTTATCAGATATATGTCAATTTTATTTTTAAACATATTCATACTACTAGCATTAACACAATCATTTGACAGTTGGCTCCATTCACTTATCACCCTCTGTGAGAATGAGTACTTTCTCGTGTCCAACCTACACTATTTCTAAACTAATGCAGCTTTATGTCCTCTGGTTCTACTGCCTTCTTTAAGTTTGAAGAACATATTCCCACCAATATCCTCATATAACCATTCACTATTTTAAACACTTCTATTTTGTCTCCTCAAAGAGTAGATCATTATGTTGTTCCGTTCGTTCAGTCCTATGTAAAATTTAAAATAGTATTATATATAATGTACGATGTTCATTCACTCACGTTACTTTCGTGTTTTTCATAACTAATGTATCTCGATCAGTTCTGGAATCAGCTTAATTGTTCGATCTCCTCTGTATTCTGTCTTGTGTGTGTGTGTGTGTGTGTGTGTGTGTGTGTGTGTGTGTGTGTGTGTGTGTGTGTGTGTGTGTGTGTGTGTGTGTGTGTGTGTGAGTGTGTGTGTGTGTGTGTATTTGCGTGCGTGCGTGCGTGCGTGCGTGCGTGCGTGCGTGCGTGCGTGCGTGCATGTGTCCAATGTAAAATGAATTCAAACGGACCACATAGTTAAATGAAACAAAAGTGCCCCTGGTGTTCTTTCTCGTGAGCACCTTCGTGTTCTTATTTATTGATTACGATGTTCTATGCATTTTCGCACACAAAGGTTTGGCAGTCATGTATTAGCAGGGACATGGTATGTTGAATGAACCTAATGACAGACAAACGTCATATTACACCCAGATACTGACGAAGGACTCAGTGACGGTCTCCGTGGACGCTGTCGTTTACTACCGCATCTTCGAACCGATGATGTCTGTCGTCAACATCGAGAACGCGTCCAAGTCGACGCATCTGTTGTCACAGACGACGCTACGCAACTTCCTCGGCAAGAAGACACTATCGGAGATTCTGACAGACCGGGACCAGATCACTGAAGCTATGCAGGTGACTGGGCGTGTGCGGGAAGTGCTTGCTTTTCAATGTGTTGGTGGTTTATAATAACCAGACATTGGGAATGAATCACCGAACCATGTGTACCTACTTTGAAGCGCGGTAGTGCAGAAACATCTGACTCTGAATCAAGATAAACCGATTTCGATTCCTCTTGTTGTCGGTTCGAAGCGTGGGCAATTGTGTCCACTCCACATTACCTCAGTTGTGTCCACTCCACATTACCTCAGTTCACTCAGCTGTATAGATGAGTACCTGGCTGTATACAGAGGTGGACATATATGAACGAATATTCTTCGCGCAGTAGTAGTAGCGTGGCTGAATTCGAGGTCGAATTGGTGTTGGAATGAACAGATATGTTAAAGCATATTATGTTGTGAACTTAAAGCCAATAGTTGACGTTCAGTCTTCAAGCTACATGATTAGATGTACATTAAAAAATCCGGGTTTTGGAGCGAACGTATAGCGTCATTCGCATAATCAAATGCGTTTGTTGGAAACTTGTTACGGGGCGGGCACCCAGAAGAAAACACTAGTGAGAATGCAGTTGCCAACGATATGTAGATCTTGCATGTAAGTTTTATTATTAAGCAAAATATCGTGTTGCCTTTCAGAAAACTCTCGACGAAGGAACTGACCCGTGGGGTGTGAAGGTGGAACGTGTCGAGGTGTAAGTATTGTGTCTGTCCTACTACATGTTGCATAGTGTAGTAACCAACTAATGTGTATATCGGTGTGGATAGTTCATGCTCAGTGCCGGACAAACAATGTGGGGGGCTGGTGCACACACGTTTCGTGGGGACCTGTACCGAGTGCGTAACAGAGGAAGATCGAGACACGTGGTATTGACTACGGACGTAACTCCGTACCATAGCGTTTATTCAACTACGTTTGAGCGTAAGCATTCAGATATTGTTGTCGACGACGGCACACAACATATATATACAAGAAAATACAACAAACAACGAAATAAAGCGTGTAATGACATGTACTAGAACATCTTACAAGAAAATACAACGTAAAATAAAAACCTTACACGTTCACCTGAGCAAACAAAAATTGACATCCAAATATGTTTTGCCATATCAGTTAACAACGGTTCTAGAGATGTGGTCGTGTGAATAGCCAGATCTAATTTTTCATCTGTTGAACTTTCTCAAACACAAATGAACTGTTTGCGCGTTTTGGCAGCACTGAAGTCCGACAAAATCTTGTAATGGTTAATCCGACGCATGATGTCCAATTCCGTACCAGTCCGTTCTGGCTCATTTTGGATCGGTATTCATCTTTGATCAGTTTCTACTTGGAAAACAGACCTCTACTAATCATCAAAGGGAAAGCATCCCCCAACATTTGATACATCGTCGCCTCTGTCCATTCAACGGAAGCGACCAGAGGCTGTGAGCGGCTAATCAGATGAATTTTGATTGATTTTTGGGGCCCTTTTTGTACGGGCCTGGTATGCGTGTGCTGCTTGTACCATTCTTAATCCGGCACTGCCAAGACTTCTCGATATTCGGTTACATAACAAGACTCATTAAGTAATCGGAAGGTGTTTGTTTGTCATCCCAGCAAGGACGTCCGTCTACCGACGCTGATGCAGAGAGCGATGGCGGCCGAAGCCGAAGCAACGAGAGAAGCTCGAGCAAAGGTATCCAGCCCCTGTACCTGTTGTTTTCTTAAAAACCTTACTCGTTTGTGTTACTTTTATACAAGAACGCGAAAGCTGGAAACAATATATATATATATATGTTTCCAGCTTTCTGATTCGTCTCTGTGCGTATGTATGTATGTATGTATGTATGTATGCATCTATGTACTCTACACTGATACTGATATATATATATATATATATATATATATATATATATATATATATATATATATATATATATATATATATATATATATATATATATATATATATATATATATATATATATATATACACACACATACATATAATCGTACATAATCGTAAAGTGGTTCAGCCGCATGTGACGATTGTTAGGTGATCGCGGCGGAAGGAGAGCATAACGCGTCACGTGCTCTGAAGGAAGCAGCTGACGTCATCAGTGGCTCGCCTTCGGCGCTTCAGCTTCGCTATCTGCAGACTTTGACCCAGATCGCGGCCGAGAAAAACTCAACCATCATATTCCCACTGCCGATTGATATGATGCTTGAGATGCGCGGGCGAAAGGGATAAATTGTGCCGGCACATCTGTAAATCTACACGAAACAAAAACAACTGGCATGACTTCGAACCGTTGTTCATTGTGATTTTACGCTTCGTTGCAATTCTCATGTCCACCAGCATTGCGTTTAACCCTGGTGCTTATTTAGTAAAATAATAACACACGCTGCGTCATCAACTGCTGCTATGTTATCATTTCCATGACACAATACTCCTTTTACAGAACGGTACAATACAATTATCGTACAATACGAAAACTGTTATCGCGCCATAATCCCTAGACAAAGGGTTAGGTCATCTTAAGGTTGGTATACAATGTTACAGTTGTCAATAGACGGGTGATTACGCAAAGAAGGTAAGGAGCGCGGCAAGATTAAAACGATAAGTCTTCATATGAGGGCTACATGTTATTATGCTTTCTGCTGACACTAACAGGGAGTGAATTCCAAAGACTTGGCGCGGCAACCGATAAAGCTCCAATTTCAATTTTGGTTTCAACTACGGGAAAAAAGTAGATCAAGACTAGATGATCAAAGTTGTCTAGGCTTTCTCGCAGGACTGAGCAGAACACGGTTCACGCTGGTTGACGAACCGAAAGAGACTGTCACGGGAAATAAAGGATGAACAATGCTGTCAGGAATAAAGTGACAGTTTGAAGAGACACACGAAGGTACGTGTCACGTAGGCACACACGGGCGGGTGAGAAACGTCGCGACCATTGCCATCAGAAATGCTATAAAGGACATTGAAAGTAAGCTTGCAACCGACGTCAGCAGAAATCCCAATGTGTTCTGGCGAGCGCTATGTCCAATATACGAGCACGTGATGAGTGAATTGGACGTGGGTGATGGAACAACTACAAACGACGATCAAAGAAAAAGTAGGTGTATGAAACTAGCTTTTGAAGTTAAAGACAAACAAATCACCAGACTCAGATAAGTGTCACATATGTACACTTAAGGAGGGGAGAAATGAGGTGGGAGAGCTCCATAAAGTAGAACTACCAACCAACCAACCAACCAACCAACCAACCAACCAACCAACCAACCAACCAACCAACCAACCAACCAACCAACCAACCAACCAATCAATCTGACTTGTATGACATGCAAGATTTTTGAAAACATAATCACAAGTTGCATTTCTCGTGGCAGTCTTTCGCCCCAACCGTTTTCAGGATTCACTCGCAGCAATGACAAAATGGCATCAAAGACAATCACGTGACAACCAGCGCATGGAAGAACAAGCCAAGGCAAACCAGCCTTTACATTTAGACGGCCTAAGGAGCGGGACAGCAGATTTGAGAGCTGGTCATGGCAATAAGAGATAGCGATGCCCGGAGCCTGCAAAGTTCGACATCGGTGGCCGACATGAACTGAGTTGGCAGATTTTAGGAATAGTTTAACAAGATTTAACAAGACTGCCATCCCAAACAACAAGTTCCAGATGGCAAGTGGACAAGGAAACCATTGGCTTATCGAGAGTCCCAACAATTTTCTCATCTATGTGTAGCCTGCCCTTATCAAATATCTGTCAATTCTATTTTTAAACATATTCACACTACTAGCATTAACACATTAATAGTGTAATGCTCTATAGGACCATGGTATCAGTAGACGACTGGTTCCGTCCTGACCAGTGGTTTATGTCTACAGCGAAAATATTGAGCCCCCAATAAGTAGTCCGACACAGACTTAGCTCCCGTTGTATAGTCGGTATGTGATATATTTTGACACTGTATGCAGTTTGTTTTCCTATGGTATGCAGTTGCTCAAACTGTCTCCATACAGACGTTAATTCACAGCCCTTCCGACACTACCAGAATCCGGCCTCTTGTAGCACATGCCTTGTCTACACTACTGAGGTGGATCACGATGGTAATGTGAAACCAAGATTCACAATTGTGAAAGGATTATTTTATTACGTGATTGTTGTTAAGATAATAAACAAAACAATGGCCACATACAGTTGTATGGCAGTGATTGGTGTATACACCTGCTACATGCAGCGCCACCTATCAAATTTGTTTTTCAACCACAATGTTGAATACATGTATAAGGAATCAGTTTAAATAACATTGGAGTAGGAAATCGTATGGCAGTACATATCAGATACTTTTGTATATTAAAAAATCATTTTGAGGAAGGTTTTTTTATAGTACAAACCACCTTATTTAGACTCACATGAACGGAGACTGCATACAAATATTATATCACTTTTTCATACGTTCAGTGTGCTGTTTATTTAAACTATCTGACCGTAGTGTCAACGTACGAGCAAACCATATACACGGTCAAATTAGGTGATTATTTGCATGAACTGGATTCTGCTGCAATCTTAACGACCGTTGGGATTAGAGGTGTACAACATGTACACGCAACTTGCCATAGACATCAATAAGCACACACTAAGAAAAACACAACTGAAACGGTTGGCTATGAATAAAGGTAATGTTTCTCTGGCAACATGTTGTTATCCTTCACTAGACACACATAAAGATGTACGACTATAAAAAAACCTTCCTCAATTAATGTAGCTAGGTTCATTGATGTTGAAATAGGTAGGGTGTGAATATTAACATACAGTCAATTTAATAACACACTTTGCTAAAAGCCTAAGATCATCGAAGGCATTGACAGTATCATGCAACTTGTGAAAATATGAATAACCTTTTATTGTAGTATAATATATAGAGCCACATTTTGATCAAATCCAGTCAAAAATAATGTAATAATCTGTCCAGTGATTTCACCAAAAACTAAAATAACACATAGGTTGAGCTTTTTTGTGAAATGATTAAAATAAGACGATAAATTTTCAGTGAACAAGGACCTTCAATATTGCATTACCTTCTGAATTGTCCTAAATCAAGATAATCTTATTTCATGCCTATTGACAACAGTCGCCTTGTGTCCAGTTTTTATATACAAGTCCGATTCCTCCAACGAAATCACGTCTTGTCAACGACATCTGTTTTAGAACACGAGCCAGTATCGTTTCCACCTCTACATGGCACATCTGCCAACAGCTGTGACTTCCATTCATCCTCAGGAATGACGCTTGCCCAATGTGGCATGTTGGCCGTAGGCAGAACAAACCCTTTCATGGCTGCTTTCACCCTCTCGGCCTGATCTGTTCATGAGAAATAAAAAAGAAATATATTTTTGTTAAACACTGGTGTAGTTGAAATACATACACACACATGTAAGTGCCTCACATTAGGCCCGAAGAAAGCGAACAGGTAAATTCTGATTCAGAGTAGTTGAATAATGGTTACCGTAATTTACTTCATCATTGAGAACAAACTTTCTGGCCTTGACATAGATAATAAAACACATTAAAATATGCCTTCAAGAAAACACTTGGCATGACTGTGGTCACACTATATAATGCTCCATGACAATTTCTAGTATGACCACAAATCAGTATCATTCACTAACCAGGATGCATTGGTTCTACAATGTTCTCCTTTCTGTGCGGTGTTTCATTGCACACACTTGTACTTGTTCCTCTGGCTGCACCACATGGAGATCCTTTCTCGACCTGTCACGGACCACCAAAGTAGGACAGTTTGGTCTTAGTCAATCATCATATCACTTATCCTCAATATTTGAATATACACCATGTTGCAGACTCAAGGCAAGATATTTTCCAATGACCAGATTGGCTGTTTGTAATGTGTCAACTTTGGTGGTTTGTCGGAAACAGAAAATTTTTTTTATTAATCTGATGCTACATCGAAGTTGTATGCAACATGAATGCATTGTACAAGCACACTGCTTATAATGTTAATGAACTGATTTTGACACATTATTAGTAATATCCTTGAAGACAGCCTTTATTATGCACCAGTCGAGAAATGACTGAGTTACATATCATTTCTGTGGTTTTAAATTCCACAAACCACTTGATAAAATACAATGTAATAAAGACACTTCTGTTGCATTAAAATCCTTGGGAAACCCAAGGTCAGCAGCTTGCCAAAACAAAAGGGTTAAAGGCAGTTTCTAATCAGTTGGCAATTTAAGTCGTGAACAGTTGGATTGGTATGTCGAGGAGCTATGGTGGATAAACGATTTCAAACAGGTGGGTTGGGTTTTAGGTGACGGTGTTATTTTAATTATATAATATATTTCAATGCCAATTGTGGAAGATGGCCAAAATATTGGAGTAGAGTGAATTCAGAAGTCAGTCACATCTGCCACTAACTGCAGTATCCCTATTTAGACACATATTGAAGCTCACTGTCCAGTGGAATCAAAGATATGCAGAATACGGTAGTCTTGAAGCACAGTATTATTTACCTGCACATAAGGAGTGGCAAACGTATGCTGACAATCATTTGCATCCAGCACTGACATGATCACATCATCGAGATCAGGAGTGCCAACATCACCACCAGCTGTCACTGTAGTGCCTGAAGTTTCGCTGGATATACCATGAGATTCTGGATCCTGGGGTAGAAGCTGGTACCCTCCATATACATCCTCCTCTTCATCTTCACTATCGGAGGTGTTGTCTTCAGGAATAATGAATGTTGGAATGTCTTCGTCTTCTACATTGTCAGTGTCATCCATTGACTTGTTGGGAGCGTCACGATGAACTCCGGGAACTGGTGCCATGACTGATGCTAAAAGAAGGCAAAATAATGGAATGTTTAAACCTAAACATAAATTCATGTAAAAAATTATTGATTTTTATCAACACATCTCTGCAAAACATTTATTAATTTCAAGCATGACAATGCTAGGAAAGAAGGTAAATAGAGGTAGCATGTCAATGAAAAGGGGTGCTGCAATATGAACTGACACATTACACTCTCTGGCCTAAGTCACATTCACAAATCAGTAGAACAAAAATCAACATAATCATGTATAAAAAAGTATAATTTTCCTATAATTTACAAATGAATGGCAGTTTTCGTGTGACAACTCTGACAGTAACAATCAAGTCGATGCATTGTTTAGTACAATACACAAGTTTGATATGCCTTTCTGTGCAGTTTCTGTGATGCTGATTGCTCATTAAATAAAGTGTTTGGATGTTGTAGATGTGAAAGGACTCTTGAAGGAGATGTTTGTTATTTTGGAGGCAGCAGGTGACCGATGTCAAAATTACATATGAAAGAAAACGTCAACCAGAAAACTTCAACCATGAATTGATTAATAATTTCTGGTGGAGACATGCACTGGAGTTGTTATTCCAATTTTGAGCCTGGCACCAAGTGTCCTAGTCTTTTGAATTCTAGTAGAATTAACTATAACATTATACCATTCGCTGTTGGCCTAATTTCCATGATTTCCAGGGAAGTTTAATAATTCACTTAATTGGTTTTATTATTTTATTGTAACTGTTGTGTCTAAGGTTGCAAACGGAAGCTGGGGGTTTCAACAATCAAATGTGTCTACCATTTGTGTAGACAGAACAAGAAATTAATTAATTAATTAAACAAAATGAATTAATTAGTAGAACAAAATTAACTCTTTTGTAGTGATCATAGTGTGTAATATATCAAATGAAAGCTGATGAAATTTAAGAAAATGTCCTAACTGCAACGTCCCAAAGAAGAACCGAAACCACTGGAAGGAAGGCATCAAGTCAACATGTTAAGTGGACGACATAAGTAAAGAAAGTAAGTAAAGCTGAGGTCAGCAATCAGCATATAGGTAACCCATTATGGGCCAAAATATCCGACACCCAAGCCAAGGGCTAGGCTAGTGTGGAAGGATCCATATACACAATTGTACTTCTAATCGTATACATATTGTAGTGTACTAATAACCCTACAGCTGTATAGACCACCCTAATAGTTGTGACTATTTTATGTTGTGGTAGTGGTGGTCTAATGGTTAGAGCACCCGCCTGCCAATGGAGAGGATGGTGGTTCGATTCCACCACCGCCGTTTCATAGCTTGGGCAATTTTGTTCACCCCACTTTTGGAAGAGACACTAAAACTTCTGCACTAGCCAAATATTGGGCTGTCTGGAGTATAATTACTTGAGGCTATGAGTCAACCACTAGGTGGCGATACTGTTTGGCCATCCTGACTTGAAAGGTGCTGCCACTGCGGACGTGATGTGCAACGATGACTATGACATGAGACCAATACAGATATGGACGCAGATTCCAGTACTTGTGTTGTAGTTCATTATGTACAGTAATTCGTGGATCCATAGAGGTTATCTGACATACCATACGGTGTGTCAGATGCTAAACTTCTAAAGTACTAGGTCTAGGAATCCAGCCCCAGAATTCCACTAGAACTGGAAGTTCTTGCTAGGATTAGTACGAAATATTCCCATTTCTGCAACCAATGCAGCTGTTATATCATCAAATATAGTATTAGCTATAACTATTTCCACAGAACGGAACAATTTACTAAAGCTGCCGGTGGACTATTGACCATTTTGTGGCAAATTATAATGTGTAAACATACGCACGTTATCACCGTATTTCCATCCCTCCATATGACATGTGGAGCTATACATAATAATTAATTCGTATAATTGTTGGCAGCGCAGAGGTCGTATGTGCTATAACTAGCGTATTTCTTAACAATTTAGAATCGAATTAGCTATTCACTATGTTTAAATGTAATCCGATACATACATATACAAAGGTGTTTTTCAATCTATACGAAACTATTCAAGATTGAACTAGTGTATACAGTCAGTGGCTGTCAATGTCACGTTTGTACTGGAATATCGGCTCGTATTGCGATCGTTATTCGTTGTGGTCCGAAGCAAAACAACGCTAGTTAGCGACAACGTAGAAATATATCAAACTTCTTTTTACGATACTTTTACCACAATGTCAATCAGGGTAAGCGAGAAATAGAGATATAACCCCGATTATCGCTCACATGCCCGTCCAATTTTATTTGGCTTTGCCTTGGCCCTGGGCTGGGCAGCATCGCTTTGGCTTCTTGGCCACTACTTGTTTTAGGCCAATCTGTTCCAGGCCGCTACCTTTTCTGGACCACAACCTATTCTGGACCACTACTTGGTCCTGCCCTCCTGGTGATAGATACAGGTTTTGACTCGACTTGTCGCCGTATTGACCAAGGATGTCGTCGTTTTGGTTGTCGCCGTTCTGGTTGTTGCTGTTTTGGATCTGTCGCCGTTTTGACCAGTACCCCTGGTGATGGGTGTTGGATGCTTCGGCCCATAACGGGTTCGGCACAACCGTTTTTGTAACCGGTGAACCGTGAAGCTTTTTTGCTCACATCTTCTTCCGGGTACGAGTCAACCCTCTCTTCAAAGCTTATAGACTCAGTGTGTGTGCACACGTGCTAAAGTGCTGTAAGAGAAAGTAATAAAATATTTGGAAGAAAGAGAAAAGATGATAGCATGCATGTAGAACTGCAATTTGAGGAGAGGAAAAGTTGATAGCGTGAAAAATGCAGTATAAATTAATGTTGGGCTGAATCAGCCATGTATGCAACCGGTGCAGCGGGCTCCATGGGCCAAAATGACTATTTCTTTTAATCACTATTTCGATAATTTGACTGACTTTAGACTATTTGTAACTTGCATATTCTATCTGGGAAATGTTATACACTGAGTTATTATGACAAATATTCTTTAAAAAATTTGTACTAAACCATATATATGCGTGAAGAATTACATTGTTTTTATTAAACATAATATAACATAACGACGTACAACCGTATGTACAAATGAAATAATTTAAAACTTGATGGCATTAGGCAGGCTGCTGTCAGACAGCTCAAAGAAATATATTATTATATATATATTATATATTACAAACACAAAAAATATATATGTATTATAAGTACGAGGTAAGGTTTTTATGTTGTTTTTATCTGCATCAAAATATATCATCCACTTCGTTTGGCAAAATAGATTTTGTAAATATATATATATACACCTTTTTTTTCTTATTTTTTAAGTCAGACATTTTCTTTAGACATTAATTACTTAGTTTTGAATCATTATTTCATTATGTTAAGTGCGTTTGCTTATTTTATGGATATTCCTGTATAAGAATTATATATTGATATTATTATAAGTATATTAGTGTGTGAACATGTGCGTAACTGCATACATGCCTGTACATATCTGTTTGCAATCATAATTCACACAATAGGCAGGGCCGAAATACCGTTCTTAGAATTCCGCCCTGGGCCGAAACGACCTTAGCTGATTTCAATTCTGACATGGATATCATTGTAGTGGGCCGAACCATTCATCTGTGTGGACCAAACCCATCACGGGCCAAACCATCCAGGACCCCTGGTGATTGGTCTGGGGGCACAACTTGTTTTGGGCCATGACCTGTTCTGGGCCACTGCCTGTTTTGGGCCACTGCCTGTTCTGGGCCACTGCCTGTTTTCGGCCACTGCCTGTTTTCGGCCACTGTCCGTTCTGGGCCACTGGTTGGCAGAACCTTGATGTTGATAACTTACCAGGCTGCTATTGTGGGTGTTGATGGTGGCTCAGTGATAAGAGCACCAGACTGTCAGTCCACCTACTGCCATTTAGAAACTTGGGCAATTTCATTCACCCAACTTTGCCTGTGTCTTTCGGAAGGTCATTGGTCCCTTGTTTCCTGGTGTCCACCCAGATTACCTGGTGTCCACCCAGATTACCTGGTGTCCACCCAGATTACCTGGTGTCCACCCAGATTACCTGGTGTCCACCCAGATTACCTGGTGTCCACCCAGATTAAGGAAGACCAATTGTTTTACTATCTACTTTATCTAAAGTGCAATTAACCACAACAAGTAATATCTCACCATGGCTGTTTGAGCTTTACATTTACACGGGATTAAGTGACCTTCCTCCTTGGAAGAAAACTGGATATACTAAGTCATAACTTGTTACAAAAGTTACAAGTATTTGAAAAAGTATTTGGTAATAGTAAAATTTCACTTACATTCATGACGATTCCGATTCCACTCAATGTGATTCCGATTACAACTCCACTCCGAATGATTCCGATTCTTATTCCACTCAAAATGATTCCCGATTCTGCTAAATTAACTCCTAACGATTCCAACTCCGATTATGATTCCACTAAATTATCTCCAAACGATTCCGACTCCACAATCGGAGTCGGAATCGTCCTTTGATTCCAATTCCGGAGTTGGAATCGCCCCAGGTCTGGTCTATGCCAGGGGAAGTAAAAGATCCCACACATGGAGTAAATGTGTAACCTGTCAGTTGAAGGTGGTTGATTACTAGAAGAAGAAGACAGTGTAAGATGTAAAAAGTACATGTATCAACACTTCAAATAAAACGGATATTTGACTCGTTTCAGAATGGTGTCAGAAGTCTACTTTCCATAGCAACAAGGTGCAAGCTGCTGTCAACTAAAACAAGGTATGTTCACTCCTGTATGTATGGGCAAACAGTTAAAATTATGTACATACAAATTAATGACAGCATAATGTTTTTTTAGAATGAATTTTTTTAACTAGTGTAAAAAATAGAACCGTTATAATTTCTTGATTATATACCTGTCGTAGGCTGAATGTTTGTATAAGTCGCCTTTATGGTAATGATGTTATAATGAGGTTGCATGGTGTTGAAATAATTATTAAACTGCCTGTGTTTATTTCAAGCAGAGTACTTGGCACCAGCAGAACTTATTCGGTCTACGAACCAGATGACGTGGTATGTAACATTCTGACAACCTTCACAGTGGATACAATTTTTATTGCTACATTGTTATACGTTGGCTACAAAGGTCATTAGAATCAACCTTACACTACATGCAGCTGGGCAATTGCCGAAAAATGGTCATGTTTAGATTTTGAACTAAGCCAGTTTTCAAATAAAGTATAAATAAAGTTAACAATGCAATAACTGCCAATAAAATGATTAAAACATACTTTCATCCTGCTAGCTGTTCTGATGGATGGACTTTTTAATCAATGAAAACGGGCCAACTTTTAGAATATGCATAAGATTAATGTGTTATGCTAAGATGTGTACAATACCTTCATTCTACAATTGTCAACATACTGACAGTGATGTGACTGCAATATTTTAGAATACCGAACCAGAAATTCCAGAGTACGAAGAACTGAATATTCGCCTGAGAGGCTATGACTTCTCAGTGCTCGAATCATTCATGAAATATGTCCACAACATTGCTGATGTGCTCGATATATCTGCAGATGCGTAAGTCATTCTTCACTAAAATGTACCGCATTCGACCTATCAAGCGTACATGCCCTAATTAGTGTACACCCCCTTTTTTAATCAGCAGGATCCATAATATTTAAAATTTAACTAGTGTGGAACAACTGAAAAGTGTTGCCAAGTGTCGTGTTGTTCTACACTTGTCACCAAATGACACCACTAGTGTTAAACAGTTACCTAATTGTCTATATAAAATTTTTTATAAGAACAGATTCCTTGACATTTCTTTATGGCCCAATTTTTCCTAGCATATTATATGCTTATTAGGTTTAATATGGTATGCCAGTTCTTAATCTTAAATAATAATTTACTTGATCTATTTAGTTTTGTTTTGCTAGTCAAATGTTTGTCAATGTTGATGTACCATATAAAAGTATCTATAATATGTATCATTTTGAAATAATGACTTTATTGGTGAAATATTAAACTCTAGTAACATGAATCTTGCATCCTCAAATGTTGTCTTTTACATTGTCTCGCAGTTTTATGTTGGTTACATGATTACTACAATGTACTAAAGCACATCGGCATATATATGCCTAGACCAGTTGGTTGTGATATAAATTATAAAGATTTTTTGACAAATGTTGACTGAACGAGTTCTACATCTGTCCACAGTTGGCCGGTGCCAGCAAGGACCAGCACGGTGAAGACATTCAAACCATTCAGCTCAAAGACAGAGAACGAATACAACCTGTCACTGTATGAGAGAGTTGTTCAGGTAATGATATCCCTCTGTTTGAGATTACTACTGGTAGTTATGTTTTTGTAAGTTATTGAGTTATTATTAAGTTATCGCATAGAGATATGACACCGGACTAGTGTTTTTCCATCGACTTTGTGTGCGATGCAGATTTGTAGCATGGTGTATTATAGATTTTTTCTGGGCATGTTGTCAGCATATCCTATTTTGGAGACACCTATCTGCAAGAGAATAGTTGTCATTGGGACCATAATAATAGACATTACATATCAACAGCCATCTTTGAGTGATATTTGAAGAGCCAACACTTGCCCAAAAGGCTGGACTAATGACCATCAGACCAATCACTGAACAATTCAGTGGCGAATCAAACATTGTTCTGATTTAGATTCAGGATGTTCCGTCCACGATGGCACCGCTGTTCCTCGAAGTTGTGCAGCAGAACCTGCCCGAAGGCGTCTCGATGACGGCATGCGAGGTAGTGTTCTGCGTTGTGTACGACTGAATGATTTTCATGTACTCAATAAATGACAGTTCCTCGCACTGTTACTTCCATGACTGGAAACAGAGCACATCAGAACAGCAAACAAGACATTAAATTGTAGTTGTTAAATGTATCAGTCACACGTGTCCAGATGTTATGCCATAGTTCGGATATAGAGAAACTAAATATATAAACACAGAATTGTATAATTCTTACCAAGCGAATCTGTTCTCTGTACATTTTATTTTGGCAATTTTAATTTGTTCCCAACAACATTTATTATTATTGATTATTTATGTAAATTAATCAGCAATAGTGTTCTCAACATTTTGAATCTTCTATGCTGTGTTCTACCTGCTAAATAAAAATAAGCTTTGTAGCTATGGTTAATCTGAATCTGATGGCATCGTCAGAACACAGACAACGTGTGGAGGAGAATATCTGTTGTTGTGCAAGTACTAAATTGTATTAAATACAGCTGAATATTGAGTTCTTAGGTGATATTTCGCATTTGGCCTTTGTCATGCCAGAATAGTGCAATGCTTACCGGTAAACGTTTAATTAATTTAACATAATTATTTTACTTGACAGCCCGAGCTAGACGAGGAAAAATTCCGGTACGTGCCCGACGTCATTCTGGAGGAGTTGGAGACACAGTTGGAAGAACTAGACAAGGCAAAGGAAGAACGCAAGAAATAGGCTATTACATAAGCAGAAATAGGCTCTCTCATACACAAACAAGCTGTCACATAAAGTTTTCCAGTACTGTTTCTGATGTGTGTGTGTTATTATTGGATAAATAAACATAATTTTTATATAATCTGCTTTGTAAAATGACATCAACATTAAAACATGGTACGAGCTGATGTAAAGACAGTTAATACAAATGTCACAAATTGGAGGGGGGCACTAAATACATTGCCATCCTTGAGAATTTGTCTAACGAGTTTTAGATTTCTGTCAAAAAGATACCCTTTTCAAGTTGGGTGGTTTCAAATAATAACCCCTTTGTGTAAAATATGCATTGATCCATGATATAGATTAATTCACTGATATGTTTGATACATAGATTAAGGGGACCTCACCCTTAACGTAAAAACACGTTTTCAGATGTCAAAATATATACCCTCATTTACTGGTACCCAACAAGTGTGAGTTGATACATTGGAAACAAATATAGAATTTTGTATCAAAGATGATGTCCTGGTAATGCACTGAGTGCATGAGTTTGTTGTTTAGCCCCCTATACTGCACAACAAAGTTGACGACACTCTTGCACCGCTGACCCTACAGTTCACATTACCACGGCAACATTGACACAGTTACTGCTAACTCTGCTAATTTGCCAGCCATGTTACCAACCTGCCAGATACGTTGCTGACCTTACAAAAATGTTAATAACATGTTAAAAATTCTATCAACCTTCCAAATATGCTACCAGCTAGCCAGATATGTTAACCTGCCAGAAATGTTAACAACCTGCTAGATATCCTGCCAAACATCCAGGCAAAAGACAAGACAAATGTTGCATTATATTTGGCATGTTTTTATTTGACATTTCAAAAGTACACGAGATCTGTGCAACTCACTACTGTATGCTTTCACAAACACTAAGTACTAGCATGACACCATTTATCATTCACCTCTACTGGCACACACAGTTTTAACATGTATGTAAGAATCAATCGGACGAACAATTGTTATCACAAGACACATGGTGCATGGCATGTGCACTGTGCCAAGAATGTTTGTGAAGATATAAAAATAAATAACCCTGACCTATACCCTGTTCACACGAAGATGCACATGCATCTAAATGATGGCTCAAATTCAAACAAAGATTACCTCTAACTATATTCACACACCAGATAACATCATATATTCATGGTAAATGCAATCCATATGACATCTTAATTAAATAAACCACTCTAGAAATTCATGTGTATACATTAGTAAATTGTCATTACATTTTGCATAGAATGTAAGATGTTAACAGGAACATTCATTCAAATAGATGTGTACGTAGAGTGGGCAGCTTAAGCCTTAACAGCAATATAGTGCACTGACTACTTCAGCATCTTTAATCTGTCTGCAATTATTACCAACTAACAGAGGAGAGCGACAAGTGGAGGGAGAAAGTTACTGATAGGGAGGGACAAATGGAGGGACAAGGCTACTGATAGGGAGGGACAAATGGAGGGACAAGGCTACTGATAGGGAGGGACAAGTGGAGGGAGAAGGCTACTGACAGGGAGGGACAAGTGGAGGGAGAAGGCTACTGATAGGGAGGGACAAGGCTACTGACAGGGAGGGACAAGTGGAGGGAGAAGGCTATTGATAGGGAGGGACAAGTGGAGGGAGAAGGCTACTGACAGGGAGGGACAAGTGGAGGGACAAGGCTACTGACAGGGAGGGACAAATGGAGGGAGAAGACTACTGATAGGGAGGGACAAGTGGAGGGAGAAGGCTACTGACAGGGAGGGACAAGTGGAGGGAGAAGGCTACTGATAGGGATGGACAAGTGAAGGGAGAAGGCTACTGACAGGGAGGGACAAGTGGAGGAGAAGGGTACAGACAGGGAGGGACAAGTGGAGGGAGAAGGCTACTGATACGGACAAGTGGAAAAGGATAACAGCTGGGGCGGTACATGAACTGGCCTCATCCCTTGTTAACGGGAGCAACAAGGAAGACAATTATTGCCAACACAGGACAACCTATTTCAATGTATACATGACAAATAGAGTTAGAAGTGCATTTAGCAGTGGTGATATATAACCCACGCCTGTGTTGGCAGAGCTAGATCACATAGTCACTGTCATCTGTCCACTGTTGTTTACGTTAAGTGACCTGACGCCATTAAGTGACCTGACACCATTAAGTGACCTGATGCCATGCTGGGCTATAGTGATATAGAACACAAGTAAGTGCAAACAATGCACAATTGTTAGCTGCGACAAAATTTGTTTGGTGCTCCAGTATATGCAAGCCACAACAGTTACACCGGACAAACACAACTCATAATTCTTCAAGAAATATGCACCACAAATGGATATGCTTTCACATCACAAGACACAGCACCATGTAATGGGCAAACAAGTATAAAAGACAAATAACATTTGAAACAAAACCGTGCCATGAAGTATACGTAAATCACGTATAGACCTAGAAGTTACATATAAAATATCTTGCAATTAATTCGGTGATTAGTACAATTACTAGTTCTATTAGTACAATGTAGGCCCTAAATTAGTACAATGTAGGCCCTAAATTGTTTGTGAACCTTCAAGTTGTGTTCCAAAATATTCATAAGATTTATATTGTAGGAATTACCAGCATTTATAGCTGCAAGCCTACAACATATCTATGTCGACATTACTGGATGCGATTATCGTACCTACTCGAATGAACTATGCAGTTGATAAATTATTTAGCTCGCACAAATCCTACAGTCTAAATTAAAGTTCCCAAAACTGAGGAAGTTCAAAATTGTTGATGACAAAAATGGTAAAAATCATCAACTTCCAACTTTTACTGTTGTGTACGTGAGATCATGTTTCAATGGAAATGGAATTACAGGTGCATTTGTAAACATGCAAAAAGCAGCATAAATCCCAATATGTTTGTGACATATCCAGACGACACTTGGTGTTTGGTCTGAGATGTTTCTGTTACTGTGACAGTGAGACCAGTTTGATATGGCAATATGATATGGCAACCTTATACCATGCCAAAGTGTATCACTTTGACACTGGATGCAGACGTGTCACCCTGCAACAGAGATAGACAGGAAACAGGTGAGCAATAACAGAAAAGAAGACAGACCTGGTTACTGCAATTTTCTGTGCATAATACGTATATCCCCATTAATTTTTTACTTAAAAGTAATATACAATAACCACAACATTGAGGCACGTAACAGAATAGACAAAGTGCTGGAAACTAGCAGAAGTGGACAGATGTTAAGCTACATAAATCACAAAAAAAGGAGATAAAAGTACACAAATTCTCTGTGCATTTTAGTTTGTCAAGTTAAATTTTTAGCCATCTGAGCAACATTTAGCTTGTATCAGTCACAGTTTTCAGTATTAATTTGTAATTCTTAGTAGCTTGATTAGTCACTATTAATAGTCTTTATTCTTAGCATTTTAGTCAACTAAAAACACTCCTGAACAGAGTCTTGCTCTGGATATGAGTGTATAAATAAAGTCTATTATTACCTATAGGCATGATGATCCCAAGGAAAACAGTCAATGAAATGGCATGGTGCCATCCACTGGCAGACAACAGCTTACAAACTGAAGACTGTTACCTGAGTGTTTCCATCTGCATGACTTGGCGGAGGGGGTAGTATCGGCTCTTCCAACAGCGAGCGAGTGTAGTCTCCCACCATTTGTGCAGCAAGCTGGTCCTCTAGGTCATGTAGCTCAGCATCTGACAAGTTCCTGTTAGCAGCACACAGGACAGAACATGGGTGTCAACATGTGTGTCAACATGTGTTCACACAAAAGTTGGAAGGCGTTTATGTAAAAGCAGGAAACATTCTCCTCCACTCAACTTTCATTGAATTTTTAGTGGACTTGCACGTTTTGTTTTTATGGGTCGCAATTTTGAGGTGTCGTTCTCGGCCACAAAGAACGCATGCACGAGAAAATTTGAAATCACCTGAGACCATAGAATTAATGTGCTTAGAACGGCCGCATGTGCAACAAATCGATCAATGTTAACATAAAAAATAACTAATTATGAGCAGCAATGTTGTCACATATGAGAACAGGTCACAGGACAGAGAACAGGTCACAGGACAGAAAACTGACCATGCAGAACTGTGTGGAAAATACTTCACAATGAGAACCACAGAAAGAGATTATTGTCATCAAACCATGCACCCAACTGGTTAGGGTGAAATAAAACTATGTCATTCTTTTTTATATTCCACTTACATCATAACCATACCGATTATAAGTTTATTAAAAACATAGTCTGAGCATGGAATCCATGCAAATGGAACCAAAACAGATTAGAGTAAATGATTTCTTTGCAAAAGCCCTAATAGGCATTACACTGCAATCGAAACTGTGGCACATTTGTGAATAACGTTGTTTAGAATTGGTTACATATTTGTAATATTAATGTTTAATTATATTTTATTTTTGTGTAATGTTCTACCAGTATAACTTGAATGAGAAAGGTTAAGACACTGCAACTTGCACCTTGGCAATAATGTATACCATTTGGTTTATTGCCACTACTCACATATAGGGTGACTGGTTTGTATTTTCCATTTGTCTTCCTTCCCTCCAAGATTTGGGAACAAATCGAGAATCAACTGAAGAATTTCCGTCGCCTGCCTCGGTTGGTATGGGAGGTGGTGGCCGTTTGCCCAGTGATGGTATATATCCTTCTCTCTAACAGAGAGAAGATGGTAGACAATAACGGATATCAGACGAAAACATTTATTCAAATCTTTATTGAATTTAATTGAAATGTGGTGAACTTATTGTTTATTCCAATAAAAGATCTATAAAATCATATTTTATGTTCCCCTTTAATTGAATTTTTTAAAACTGGATCTTGGGTGAATCACATAAACAAACTTACAACATACTTCCATTGTAATAGTCCAATGTTATGATCTTGATGTAACATGGAATATACAGGTAACTACAATATTAAACTATAATATTAAAATGTCATACCGGTGGACGTGGAGGAGGCTCACTAGGTGGAGCACCAACATCGCTGTCTTCGCCGCTGCTGTAGAAGTTGTCTGCAGAATCTGTATCAGATGCATCTGAAACCTCATCAGCATCATACCCTGGGATTTCATCTGCAAAGAAAAACAGAATCAATAAATATTTTTTATCCATTCGCTACTGTGGGATTATTACAAAAATGTTAAGATGACTAGAAATTATTTGTTAATATTTAATTTACAAATTACATTAAAAACATATAACTACCGTTTATGGAAACAACAAAAATGCTAAACAGAACAAACAATACATTTGTCTGCAACTTTCATTTCAAATATAATTTGTCATAACACTAACTGGATCCAACTGGAACAGAAGAAATTAAACAATGTGTAATTTTTCATTAAGCTATCTCTATTGTATTGAAGAACAGCTGCAATGCATTGGTTGCTTACAAGTGTAGATCAACTGCACTGTAATGGGCATTACCTGTCCCAAGCACGTCTGCTGTGATCTGTTTTGCCTTCTTCAAGGCGACCTTGGCAAGGGCCATCTCTCCTTTCTCCTCAGCCGCATAGTGCAGGTCCTACAGATAATGTCTATATTCTTTAAAGGTCCCTCCACAATTAAAATGTTTTGCTCGTCTCATTCACGAAAAATTAAACCTATCTAGTATGCACTATGACATGCTAGCTCTAGCATGCACTATGACATGCTAGCTCTAGCATGCACTATGACATGCTAGCTCTAGCATGCACTATGACATGCTAGCTCTAGCATGCACTATGACATGCTAGATCTAGTATGCACTATGACATGCTAGCTCTAGCATGCACTATGACATGCTAGCTCTAGCATGCACTATGACATGCTAGATCTAGTATGCACTATGACATGCTAGCTCTAGCATGCACTATGACATGCTAGCTCTAGCATGCACTATGACATGCTAGCTCGTTTGTATAAATTTGTTATTTAATTTTAGTGGAATCATTGGACAAACTATTACATTATTTTTGAACGAATATATGACATAACTGGTCCAGGTCTATGTACTGTGATGTAAGTGGTCCAGGTTTATATACTATGATGCAAGTGGTCCAGGTCTATATACTATGATGCAAGTGGTCCAGGTCTATATACTGTGACATAAGTGGTCCAGGCCTATATACTATGACATAAGTGGTCTAAGTCTATATACTATGATGTAAGTGGTCCAGGTCTATATACTATTGACATAAGTGGTCCAGGTCTATATGCTATGATGTAAGTGGTCCAGGTCTATATGCTATGATGTAAGTGGCTGGTCTATATACTGTGACATAAATGGTCCAGGTCTATATACTATGAAGATGACATAAGTGGTCCAGTTCTATATACTATGATGTAATTGGTCCAGGTCTATATATTATGACATAAGTGGTCCAGGTCTATATATTATGACATAAGTGGTCCAGGTCTATATACGATGACATAAGTGGTCCAGGTCTATATACTATGACATAAGTGGTCCAGGTCTATATACTATGACATAAGGCTGGATACACACTTTTACAAGTTACCCGGCCATAACAATCAAAGTCAGTACTTTCTAGGACTTCACCAAGAGTATGCAATTTTTTATTAAACCGACTGCGCATAATACTTAAGCTATTCACATACATAATACTTAAGCTATTCACATACTACATATTTCATCATAAATTAATGTGTTTTGCGATAGACCAAATCAATAGAGGGAGCTTCAACTAAATGATATAATCATTAGTTTATACAACAACATGTATACAACAACATGTACACAACAACAAGTACACAACAACATGTACACAACATGTACACAACAACATGTACACATCAACATGTATACAACAACATGTACACAACAACATGTACACAACAACATGTATACAGAATGAAACAACTGAAGCCATATGATATGATATTATTTAAATTTAAATTACATTTTATTGCTTAGTCTGACTGACAACCAAATAATATAATAAAAGTGTAACATGAGTTTTTAAAAAAGTTACTATAATGATCTATCACGAATTCACCGTCGCAAATGTCAGTGACAATGAAACAAACCAAAAACTCATTAAGCAATACTTACAAGATGACGTGTACACACTTACCATGAACAGATCGCGTGCCCCAATGTCAACGGCTAATAAGAAGGCCTTATCGTAGCGGCTGTACCTAAAATGTTGTAACAGCTTGCAATGCACTTGACATATCGTGGTGGTTTGTGAAATAAAAATAAAGAAACGTTGAGGGAATGGTAGCAAGAGGAAGAGACAAACGTTGAGGGAATGGTAGCAAGAGGAAGAGACAAACGTTGAGGGAATGGTAGCAAGAGGAAGAGACAAACGTTGAGGGAATGGTAGCAAGAGGAAGAGACAAACGTTGAGGGAATGGTAGCAAGAGGAAGAGACAAACGTTGAGGGAATGGTAGCAAGAGGAAGAGACAAACGTTGAGGGAATGGTAGCAAGAGGAAGAGACAAACGTTGAGGGAATGGTAGCAAGAGGAAGAGACAAACGTTGAGGGAATGGTAGCAAGAGGAAGAGACAAATGGGTTGTTCCACATTCAGGGAAACAAACATCGACTGTTCTTCTCAACTTCCTCTGTGTACAGTGTGGGGCACAACATTTTATTGGGTCTGGAGCATATAATACAATATTTCCAATATGCTTTCACACATCACACATATTTTGACATAACCTTTCTCAGGTGGAAATGTGCAGCTTGTGAGAATACGACTAACAGGTTTCTCATTGTATGCCCAGAATGACAATAGGAGGAACAAAGTATGTACTGTATTTAACATTGATTTAATAGTTCGTTCCAAGAATACAAAGCAGGAAAATGTTGTGGTACTTCCTATCGCAGAATGCAAAGCATGGCTGGTGTCTGAAATGTACGTCGGACACAGTGGAGCTGCCCAAGGAAGGATAAAATTTAACAATGACCAAGTAAGACCTTAACCATGTTTGTGATACCCTGTGGACTGGAGAATGTGGAACATGTGCCACACTGGAGGAGAAGACACTTGAAGTATAGGTGCTCACCCCAAAACATTTTTTGGGGGACATATTCCACTAAAATGCAGAATATTTGTTTTCTGCTGCGGGATGTGGAACATCTGGTCATTGTCAATACAACAATTATGTCGACCAATCTTCTTAAAATTAGCATGTTCTTATTGGAGTGAACTTTCTGCCATATTAACACAAACCAAAATGCATTCACACAATGCAATTTATGCCACCTATTTTTTTTTGGCAAACAGCGCAAATCCCGAGGCCATACTAAATATCAGTAAGTATGTTGAGTGCTCTTAGCTAATTGGAAAAACACTAGTATTGCAAAACATGTCACCAATTCCATGAAAATGCAGGACATTTGGTTTCTACTTTGGGATGCAGGACATCTGGTTAAAATGCAGGACTGTGCCACGGAATGCGGGACTGTGCCACAGAATGCAGGACTGCCCCACGGAATGCAGGACTGCCCCACGGAATGCAGGACTGCCCCACGGAATGCGGAACTGCCCCACGGAATGCGGGACTGTGCCACAGAATGCGGGACTGCCTCACGGAATGCGGGACTGTGCCACAGAATGCGGGACTGCCTCACGGAATGCGGGACTGTGCCACAGAATGCAGGACTGCCCCACGGAATGCAGGACTGCCCCACAGAATGCAGGACTGCCCCACGGAATGCAGAACTGCCCCACGGAATGTGGGACTGTGCCACAGAATGCGGGACTGCCCCATGGAATGCGGGACTGCCCCATGGAATGCGGGACTGTCCCATATAATGCGGGACTGTCCCATGGAATGCAGGACTGTCCCATGGAATGCGGGACTGTCCCATGGAATGTGGGACATATGACATGTATGTTGAAGTGTTACGAATGAAAAGACTGACCTGAGTAGATGGTGGAAGAAGCGACGGGCCAAGTGACTCATTGGATCGCGATACTCAACAATCACAAGTTCCGAATGTGCCACCTTAGGCATGTAGAAGGCACCCAGTGCTGCCTCCAAGTGGCTCTCCCTGGTGGCGTTCAATGGCATTCGCAACATCTGATTCACTATGGCACTCACTGAAGCATAGCAGATTGCTCCCTCGATGTTCCAGTTGAGTGACTTCAGCAAGTTGATGGCCTGTTAGGTACAGCATAATGTAAATAGATGCTGTGAACTCAAATACTTATCTATAACTGAACAAATAATTATCAAAGAGACATGATATCTCGATGGGCAGTTGGGAGTTCATTCTTCAGACCATGTAGTTTCTTGAATATGAGGGAAGGATTGTCAAAGAAATACATAAATAAATAAATAAAGTTTTTCCCTCAGCTGGAAAACATTTCATCAGAAAACACAGGAAATCACACTGAAGTTCTCCAGTTGGTCATTAAGCTATCATCAAACTATTGAAACATGTATGACAAAAAAGATGACAAATAAATTTGGTTAAACTGCATGTTTAAGGTGAAACATTTATTATACACAACATCATAATAAAGCAAAAAATACAAACCTCCTGGAACTGCCTGTGTTTGATGAATTCATTGCCGAGCATGAGAGGGGTAAGTTGCCCCTGACACATTGCCCCTAGATGGTACTGCAACAACATCATTGGACCCCTGCAACAACCACGTGTACACAGTCAGGTACTTGGCCGTGCACTCCCGACATACATTGGATGCTACAAAGGTGAACCTCCACACTCCTAATTGCTGAAGCACATAAAGTGTTTTACAGATGCACATGGTCACTACAAACGTTGTTTTGGTAGATGTTGTATAATGTAGACAATAACGTACACAACTGACTAGAAGTCAGTTCATATACTTTGAAATTCTGTGCCTTTTCAAATTTGTTACTGACCATAAATATTTACCAATTTTTTAATCTAACAGGTTCAGGCGTTGCATTGATGTCACAATCGTATCACAATGACATCACACGCAAATATTGCATTGATATAACAAACATATGGCAATGACATCACAAACATATGGCAATGACATCACAAACATATGGCAATGACATCACAAACATATGGCAATGACATCACGAACATATGGTAATGACATCACGAACATATGGCAATGACATCACAAACATATGGCAATGACATCACAAACATATGACAATGACATCAAAAACATATGGCAATGACATCACGAACATATGGCAATGACATCAAAAACATATGACAATGACATCAAAAACATATGGCAATGACATCACGAACATATGGCAATGACATCACAAACATATGACAATGACATCAAAAACATATGGCAATGACATCACGAACATATGGCAATGACATCACAAACATATGGCAATGACATCACAAACATATGGCAATGACATCATGAACATATGGCAATGACATCACGAACATATGGCAATGACATCACAAACATATGACAATTACATCAAAAACATATGGCAATGACATCACGAACATATGGCAATGACGTCACAAACACATCCCACAGCCATAGTCTTATACTTTACCGATAGTACGTGCTGTGAATATTGTCTATAGTGTCAAATTTTTGGTCAAACTACTTTCATTCTCAATTTTTAAGTTTTTTGCATCTGTCAGTCTGTCTTATTTATGTGGAATTATTTACTGTAACACTGTAGTACACTTTCATTGCATGGAATGTTAGCCATAAAAATACATGCTCAAAAATGATTTGTACGCCCATTTTGGAACCCATTATCTAGCTTTATAATGGGTTCCTCTGCAAACTAGAATGTTGAACACAGCAAGAAATGGGTGTGTTATTTGAAATCAAAAGTGGTGTAACAGATGCTAGAAGACAGAAACCATGTAATTGATCAAACAGAATTTCTTAACTTTAGTGTATGTTATTGTTGAAACACCAGAATGCTTACTCAAAGTTCTAACATTCCATTGTTTAAATACCTACCTCTCAAACATGAGAAATGCTGAGTCACAATGGCTTCCGGTCGACAATTCTGCATCATCCAATGGAGGATTCCAACAGAGTTCACCCAGAGTTGATAGAGACCTACAATATTAACTACCATCTTAGTACAAAACATATTTAAACAGCAGCAACAACTGGTCAAATAACTATCCTATAATGCAGTCTTTCATATTATTCCCATAGAATATGAATTCTCACACTGAAAAAAAATTGTCAAAAGCCATACATACGATGCAATCAAGGTGTCATTTTAATATCACTAACACAGTGTTCTGCATTAAGCACACTAAATAACTATTAATCATAGGGCAGTTTTAGCATGAAGTGACTAACCTCATATATCCATCGATATCCATGTTTATTATGATTTTTTTTATTTATTAAAAAATTACAACCAAGAAGCTGACATTTGCAATAAACACTAAAATCCATGCTATCTATACTTTATTTACACAATTAATTTAATTTTTATTAAGTAAAAAATGCAATATTAAAATATTTTAAAATCATGGTTATGGACACCTGGATAACATGGCCATTCTACTGAAAATGATAGATTAAGTATGTTGCAAAATAAGTAAACATGTTTCGTATATCATTTCACAATCTCTATACCCGTGTAAAAACACAACAGTTAGTTTCATAAAAGTAGTAACGTGAGGAATCCAAGCTTCTGTCATACACAAATCACAGACTTACTTTAGGAATGTGGCGAGTTGTAATGTTTTCTGCTGGGCGGGATCCTCCGCCACCAGCTGACAGAGGAGTAGATTCAACGACTGGTCATAAACCTGCAATGTGAATGTAACTACACTTAAGAAAATGTCATGCCTCACTAATACCCCTGTAACGGTTAATAGCGATGAAAAAATTAAATATCAATAGGATATGTGTGAATATTAAAATAAATTGTTCTAATTTGTGTGGTGCTAAAAAATGTATCTGCTACAGAATTTTTTTTTCATAGTCGAGTGAGTTATATTCTTAATTTTTTATAATACAACTATACATCTGCCATGGGAGATCAAACATTATGTTTAGAATAACACAGAAGTTTGTAAAAGAAATATATATATATATATATAATATATATTAGTTATTAATATTATGTTGTATTAATAAGTACAGAAGTTTGTAAAAGAAATACATATGTATCAGTTATTAATATTATTTTGTATAAGTTTGCCACACGTTTCTACACAGGGTTTTATTGCACATGTTTAAATCTGACTCGAATATGTTGTTAATTATCTGTGGATAAGTGACAATCAATTTTATATATTAAAGGATGTAGTTTATCAGTTTGTTCCCAAAAAACAGTGGACATGAATTCATGCAATATTATGTGTGTAAGCAAGTGCGTGCGTGCGTGTGTGCATACGTGCATGCGTGCGTGTGTACATGCACATGTGAATGTGCATTATATGTGTCATTGGTGCATGAATAAAACATCAAGTTAAATTGTGGTCTGTTATTAGTTTATAGTTACTGTAGCTCTTTGTAGACAAATTTCCTGTTTGGCATACACAAAAGGTAGGTAATATGATATGTGAAAAAATGTAGTGAAATACCATTATCAATCAACATGCGGAGTATGCAAATGTAAGACAACCACAAACATTACAGCTGTACCTGAATTTGTGCTTTTAAATCTGCCACAATCACCACCGTGCCACTTGGATGCCACCGGATCAACTTTGGTGTCTACAACAAAAGACAGAAACAAGTGATTGCATCGCATTCGTGTGTCACACATGAACAGTGGTAATACACCACATACACAACATCACACTAAGTACACATGTTACACAATAATTATGTAAAGAGGACAAAATCTGTTATAATATTGGTTAAATATTCACACCGAACATACTGTATTAAAGAAAACGAGCATTGTAAGAGCGATAGCCTTTGCCACTGTTTCTTCATTTACCCCTCCCCCGCCCCGGACATGATGTCATTTACACAGTTCATTGAAGTGAGTCAACGAGGACAGACAGAAGATGCCACAGTGTCAGTGGTAGTGAGTCACTCAAATATCGAGTCTGAGAGGTCAGAGGTTTATCAACTACATACCGCATCATACACTCTGTTGTCAGTGTCGATTAAAAAAAAATCCTTAAATTGCACACTAAATAAGACAACCAGCAGTATGAAACAGTGACCTGATAATGTGTTTGACACTGCACACTGGGTGGATTATTTGTGCTACAATTCTTGGTAAACTGCCACTGTTTGGTAATTCTGATCTGACCACGAGCTGGTGCAACACACTGCTTGCAATATGCCACAAACACCTACCAGTGAGCATGAGATGACTTTAGTGAGTTTTGTATGTTCATCAAATATGGCCAACTTTCCGTCTGTACACCCCATCAGTGTCTTGTCTTCCTGTGGGCTGCGTTCGCAGCAGGACAGCTTACCTGTGATTAAACATGTCAGTAGTGCCAAGGTTAACTGATCAAAGTCATCAAGACATTAGTAAAGGTTGTTTTATTGTAATCTGCCCCAGGTCATGACAGTGGAACTAGCTATTATGTAACCTGACATTATATATGATACTGTTTTACTGTTATTTGTGTATACAATTGCACTGAATAAATCTAATGAATGAATGAATGAATGAATCATTAAGTAGTGGAACCAAAGAATGAAAGCCTGTTTTACTGAGATAAACTCATAAGCTATAGTCCTCATTAACATTGACAAGTTTCTAGAATCGCTGCACAGTTATTTCTAGAAACTTGCACACAGGTATAACGTCTTAATTGTACATAATTGCACTGTACTCAGAACTACTGCACAGTATCTAAATTACTTACAAGTCTTGAAAATTACTTATCCACAATTGCACTTTCAGAAATTGTAAGTTAATATCCAAAAGTGCTTTATGGATGTTGCAATGTGCCACATACTTTTTTGTATACATTCAGTATTTAACATCCATAACAATGGCATATGTGCTGATGGTGAATCCAACAATTTGCCATCTATCTATATGTGGCCTGCCCTTTCAGATAACTGTCATTTCTGTTTAAAGAAACACCATATCCCATCTACCTTGTTTTGTTAATGTGAGTTGTATGTGATGATACATCCCCTAGTTCTGCAACCTAAAGACAACCAATGGCATAAAATGTGTTCATATCAAAATATTCATAACAGCAGAGAATATGTAACGACATTGTATTAGTTTAAACTTTCACCATTGGAAACAAACTGTTTTGTGTAATTATAGAGTAGTCTCAATTTCTCTTAATTCAATCATTTTGTAAAATGTATGACCATGTGAATCTATGTACAAGTCACACACATGCAGTACGCGTGTACGCACATGAATACAAACATATAATAACGAGAAATACTCACATTTAAGTGGAATGGTAACCATGGATACTTTGACAATCTGAAATTACAGGAGTATCAAAGGCATTTAGAAAGCACTCGTTGTTGCTTAGTATTGTCTTTAGAATTCTTTGAAAATGGAGCACAATAATAATTTATTGTGGTATTCAGCATGCTTTTTTTGTGATATTAATGTTAAACTATTAGTTTAACCCATTAGGCCCCAGCATTTTATAAAAACATGTTCCCCTGTTCCCAAGATTTCTGGCATATTTCGAGCGATTTTACCTCCTTGTGTTCAGAAATCTGTAGAAAAAAACTATTCAATATTGACAATTACAAGTTGTGTTTATTGAAGAGTAGTAATTTCTCCACGTGCCTGTATAGGATATATTAATAAAATGTTGACATTTGATCACAATTTGCAAAGGCAAAATAGTAAATTTGTTAAAACTTTGAAAGTTGCGACTGACATTTGACAATGATCCCATGCTATAACCCTATGCAACCCAATGAAGAAAATGTAGCTATATATGTTAGCTTTGCACCACTGAAACAATAACAAAATTATGACGGTTATTTTTCAGGTTATACCATATTTTGTCATGAACAATATAGAAATAAAAACTTTCGAGATGGCGTGAACAAAACCGATGAAAATCAAGATTTCCAAAACGGTAACACATGCACGTAATGAGCTGATGTTGTTTCAAAATTATCCGCTAGGGTGTGGCAAAATTTTGTAGCGTTTAGTTCAGTAGTTAATTGCCAGGATTTTTTTTAATAGTGGGTCTTGTATGCGGCCGGCAGTGGCCGTTACAGGACTGGACAGAGCGGCCGGCCGCGGCCGTTGCGGGCTGACTCCCTACAGGGGTCTACACCAGCAGAGTGTACGACAGTAATGTAGTAGTTGACTACCTACAGGGGTCTACACCAGCAGAGTGTATGACAGAAATGTAGTAGCTGACTCCCTACAGGGGTCTACACCAGCAGAGTGTATGACAGTAATGTAGTAGTTGACTCCCTACAGGGGTCTACACCAGCAGAGTGTATGACAGTAATGTAGTAGCTGACTCCCTACAGGGGTCTACACCAGCAGAGTGTACCACAGTAATGTAGTAGTTGACACCCTACAGGGGTCTACACCAGCAGAGTGTACCACAGTAATACAGCAGCTGACTCCCTACAGGGGTCTACACCAGCAGAGTGTATGACAGTAATGTAGTAGTTGACTCCCTACAGGGGTCTACACCAGCAGAGTGTACCACAGTAATGTAGTAGTTGACTCCCTACAGGGGTCTACACCAGCAGAGTGTACCACAGTAATGTAGTAGCTGACTCCCTACAGGGGTCTACACCAGCAGAGTGTACCACAGTAATACAGCAGCTGACTCCCTACAGGGGTCTACACCAGCAGAGTGTATGACAGTAATGTAGTAGTTGACTCCCTACAGGGGTCTACACCAGCAGAGTGTACCACAGTAATGTAGTAGCTGACTCCCTACAGGGGTCTACACCAGCAGAGTGTACCACAGTAATGTAGTAGTTGACTCCCTACAGGGGTCTACACCAGCAGAGTGTATGACAGTAATGTAGTAGTTGACTCCCTACAGGGGTCTACACCAGCAGAGTGTATGACAGTAATGTAGTAGTTGACTCCCTACAGGGGTCTACACCAGCAGAGTGTACCACAGTAATACAGCAGCTGACTCCCTACAGGGGTCTACACCAGCAGAGTGTATGACAGTAATGTAGTAGTTGACTCCCTACAGGGGTCTACACCAGCAGAGTGTACCACAGTAATGTAGTAGTTGACTCCCTACAGGGGTCTACACCAGCAGAGTGTACCACAGTAATGTAGTAGCTGACTCCCTACAGGGGTCTACACCAGCAGAGTGTATGACAGTAATGTAGTAGCTGACTCCCTACAGGGGTCTACACCAGCAGAGTGTACCACAATAATGTAGTAGCTGACTCCCTACAGGGGTCTGCACCAGCAGAGTGTACCACAGTAATGTAGTAGCTGACTCCCTACAGGGGTCTACACCAGCAGAGTGTACCACAGTAATGTAGTAGTTGACTCCCTACAGGGGTCTACACCAGCAGAGTGTATGACAGTAATTTAGTAGCTGACTCCCTACAGGGGTCTACACCAGCAGAGTGTATGACAGTAATGTAGTAGTTGACTCCCTACAGGGGTCTACACCAGCAGAGTGTACCACAATAATGTAGTAGCTGACTCCCTACAGGGGTCTACACCAGCAGAGTGTATGACAGTAATGTAGTAGTTGACTCCCTACAGGGGTCTACACCAGCAGAGTGTACCACAGTAATGTAGTAGCTGACTCCCTACAGGGGTCTACACCAGCAGAGTGTATGACAGTAATGTAGTAGCTGACTCCCTACAGGGGTCTACACCAGCAGAGTGTATGACAGTAATGTAGTAGCTGACTCCCTACAGGGGTCTACACCAGCAGAGTGTATGACAGTAATGTAGTAGCTGACTCCCTACAGGGGTCTACACCAGCAGAGTGTACCACAGTAATGTAGTAGCTGACTCCCTACAGGGGTCTACACCAGCAGAGTGTACCACAGTAATGTAGTAGTTGACTCCCTACAGGGGTCTACACCAGCAGAGTGTACCACAGTAATGTAGTAGCTGACTCCCTACAGCAGGAGTCTACACCAGCAGAGTGTACCACAGTAATGTAGTAGCTGACTCCCTACAGGGGTCTAGACCAGCAGAGTGTATGACAGTAATGTAGTAGTTGACTCCCTACAGGGGTCTACCCCAGCAGAGTGTACCACAGTAATACAGCAGCTGACTCCCTACAGGGGTTACACCAACAGAGTGTACCACAGTAATGTAGTAGCTGACTCCCTACAGGGGTCTACACCAGCAGAGTGTACCACAGTAATACAGCAGCTGACTCCCTACAGGGGTCTACACCAGCAGAGTGTACCACAGTAATGTAGTAGCTGACTCCCTACAGGGGTCTACACCAGCAGAGTGTACCACAGTAATACAGTAGCTGACTCCCTACAGGGGTCTACACCAGCAGAGTGTACCACAGTAATACAGTAGCTGACTCCCTACAGGGGTCTACACCAGCAGAGTGTACCACAGTAATACAGTAGCTGACTCCCTGCATGGGTCTACACCAGTAGAGTGTACCACAGTAATACAGTAGCTGACTCCCTACAGGGGTCTACACCAGCAGAGTGTACCACAGTAATACAGTAGCTGACTCCCTACAGGGGTCTACACCAGCAGAGTGTACCACAGTAATACAGTAGCTGACTCCCTACAGGGGTCTACACCAGCAGAGTGTACCACAGTAATGTAGAGCTGACTCCCTACAGGGGTCTACACCAGCAGAGTGTACCACAGTAATGTAGTAGCTGACTCCCTACAGGGGTCTACACCAGCAGAGTGTACCACAGTAATACAGTAGCTGACTCCCTACAGGGGTCTACACCAGCAGAGTGTACCACAGTAATACAGTAGCTGACTCCCTACAGGGGTCTACACCAGCAGAGTGTACCACAGTAATACAGTAGCTGACTCCCTGCATGGGTCTACACCAGTAGAGTGTACCACAGTAATACAGTAGCTGACTCCCTACAGGGGTCTACACCAGCAGAGTGTACCACAGTAATACAGTAGCTGACTCCCTACAGGGGTCTACACCAGCAGAGTGTACCACAGTAATACAGTAGCTGACTCCCTACAGGGGTCTACACCAGCAGAGTGTACCACAGTAATACAGTAGCTGACTCCCTACAGGGGTCTACACCAGCAGAGTGTATGACAGTAATGTAGTAGTTGACTCCCTACAGGGGTCTACACCAGCAGAGTGTACCACAGTAATGTAGTAGCTGACTCCCTACAGGGGTCTACACCAGCAGAGTGTACCACAGTAATGTAGTAGTTGACTCCCTACAGGGGTCTACACCAGCAGAGTGTACCACAGTAATGTAGTAGCTGACTCCCTACAGGGGTCTACACCAGCAGAGTGTATGACAGTAATGTAGTAGTTGACTCCCTACAGGGGTTTACACCAGCAGAGTGTATGACAGTAATGTAGTAGCTGACTCCCTACAGGGGTCTACAACAGCAGAGTGTACCACAGTAATGTAGTAGTTGACTCCCTACAGGGGTCTACACCAGCAGAGTGTACCACAATAATGTAGTAGCTGACTCCCTACAGGGGTCTACACCAGCAGAGTGTACCACAGTAATGTAGTAACTGACTCCCTACAGGGGTCTACACCAGCAGAGTGTACCACAGTAATGTAGTAGTTGACTCCCTACAGGGGTCTACACCAGCAGAGTGTACCACAGTAATGTAGTAACTGACTCCCTACAGGGGTCTACACCAGCAGAGTGTATGACAGTAATGTAGTAGTTGACTCCCTACAGGGGTCTACACCAGCAGAGTGTATGACAGTAATGTAGTAGCTGACTCCCTACAGGGGTCTACACCAGCAGAGTGTACCACAATAATGTAGTAGCTGACTCCCTACAGGGGTCTACACCAGCAGAGTGTACCACAGTAATGTAGTAGTTGACTCCCTACAGGGGTCTACACCAGCAGAGTGTATGACAGTAATGTAGTAGCTGACTCCCTACAGGGGTCTACACCAGCAGAGTGTACCACAGTAATGTAGTAGCTGACTCCCTACAGGGGTCTACACCAGCAGAGTGTACCACAGTAATGTAGTAGCTGACTCCCTACAGGGGTCTACACCAGCAGAGTGTACCACAGTAATGTAGTAGTTGACTCTCTACAGGGGTCTACACCAGCAGAGTGTACCACAGTAATGTAGTAGCTGACTCCCTACAGGGGTCTACACCAGCAGAGTGTACCACAGTAATGTAGTAGCTGACTCCCTACAGGGGTCTAGACCAGCAGAGTGTATGACAGTAATGTAGTAGTTGACTCCCTACAGGGGTCTACACCAGCAGAGTGTACCACAGTAATACAGCAGCTGACTCCCTACAGGGGTTACACCAACAGAGTGTACCACAGTAATGTAGTAGCTGACTCCCTACAGGGGTCTACACCAGCAGAGTGTACCACAGTAATGTAGTAGCTGACTCCCTACAGGGGTCTACACCAGCAGAGTGTACCACAGTAATACAGCAGCTGACTCCCTACAGGAGTCTACACCAGCAGAGTGTACCACAGTAATACAGTAGCTGACTCCCTACAGGTGTCTACACCAGCAGAGTGTACCACAGTAATACAGTAGCTGACTCCCTACAGGGGTCTACACCAGCAGAGTGTACCACAGTAATACAGTAGCTGACTCCCTACAGGGGTCTACACCAGCAGAGTGTACCACAGTAATACAGTAGCTGACTCCCTGCATGGGTCTACACCAGTAGAGTGTACCACAGTAATACAGTAGCTGACTCCCTACAGGGGTCTACACCAGCAGAGTGTACCACAGTAATACAGTAGCTGACTCCCTACAGGGGTCTACACCAGCAGAGGTCTACACCAGTGTATGTATGGATACAGAAAAGTGCCTGTAGCAAATAATAAACACCAAGTTGCTACAGTAAACTTCCTACCTTTGACCTGCCACATTCGTAGACACACAAGTTGGCGTTGAGGTCCCCTGCAGGAGACTGTAACTGTTCAACAGTCAGGATCTGATGTGGCTGGACCATGCTGCAAATGATACCAAAACAAATTTCATGTATTCCACTACATTAAGGCATGATTTTGTAGTGTGGAACTCAGGTGACACAACTACCCTTTTTTATTCTGTGTCACCAAAACACATGTCGAAATATACATCTTGGACAAATCAGGTCAATTTAACATGAACATTTTGTCTCAGCTGTGTAAAAGAATAATAAAAATAATTATACAAACACAGACATAATTACATCATCATTCAGCTTGAATTTTACATAAACATTTAAGCAAATGATAAGATGGCAAATTTCATAATAACATTTTGTCATAATATTTAAAAGCATAGTTCTTATACAACACTTATTTGATCCTCTAAAACAGATATAAGTGCATTAAGCAAGTTCATTTACTCACTTAAGCACATCAATATTCAATGCGTTCTGTTCAGGGCAGGTTGTCTCAACAGCAATGGACACCTATGACGATATCTTATTATGACAAAATCTACATATTGGTATATATCGAGAGCTGGTAATTTACCTGTATCTCACTGCCACAGGATCACACTCTGTTCTCACATACGACAGCAGTTCAAGCTGCGTGCTAGAAACCCAAGGACAAGGTGAACTCATTATATATCAACTACCAGATGTTGACATACAGGGTGTCATTTATTGGCAAATGATATATCACTAGATTACTGGATCCACAAGTGAGATACCTTAATTATGAACAATGTCCAATAGAGTGTCATTTGACAACACTAGAGACCAGGAGATTAAGAGGACATCAAATAGATTTTTCTAATGTTATGGTTATGGACCCTTGCTTTATACAATCTGCAATGATGTCTTCACAACCACCCAATTATCATTTGTAACTCTAAGTGGTTTTGTCTTTATGCTCCTTGTGACAATATGTGATTAGACAAACACAGATTGACTCACCCAGTGACAAGCAGAAGGACAAGATTACAGCGTTCTCTGTCGCCAATCATTGGTGACCATGGCCACGGCTCCTCACTGGCGGTGGGCCACCAAGCAAGCACCTACAATGTCCAGTCACTGGTCACATCACAGATTCAACAAGTTTTGCTTATGCCAATAGCTGAGTGGAGAAAAATAACACGTATTAAAATGTCAACATTATCAACACAGTGGATTCTGCTTAATAGAATCACTTTTGGCCAAAAAATGTGATTCCATTAAGTGGCTAACTCACTTCAACATAACACAGCGATAATAGGGACTATTTCTGTCCTAATCAATATATTTAAAGGCTGATTCTGTAAGCGAAGTTCACTTTCTCTAAGTGAAGTTAACTTTACGTAAATTCCAAACAATGACATTTAAAAGAATTTATGATGACATTCTTGCAATTGGGTTTCCTGCAAGTTATTCATTACAGCATTAATAATCAATCAGTTACTCATTACAACATTAACATTCAATCATGTATGATATGTTATTATTAAATAATCATTACAAACCTAATGTACTATCATACGACAATGGGGGAAACATTCATAACTGTTTTAATTTATGAGAGAAATTACCATCCTTAACCCCTTAGACTCCACAACGGCCGCGGCCGGCAGCTCTGTGCAGTCCTGGAACAGCTGCCGTCAGCCGCATACAGGAGTCAGACCACAGTTGAGAATTGCATTGGTGGCCATGTTAACGTTTTGTCTGATTATAAGAAAATGTGACCACTAAAAATTCTGAAACTTTTTCACAGCAACTGCCATCATCTCATTGACATGCTGACCAAGTTTTATAAAAATCACATACTTCCAGCTCTTTTGAAACACCCCGACGTGCGATGCCCATCAATTTTTACAAAAATAGCCATGTATTCATGCGCCCACGTGGCCCATAGCAGAAAAATTCACATAAATCCCTCCGCCTGTTAAACTCTCAAAAAAATGCACCATTTCACAGCCAATAGCTTCTACAAACAAACCTATGAATATGCCTGCTCAATTGCACTTATGTCACATCATATGAATTCTTTAAATTCACATATCGCAATTTAATACGCCCTACATTCGTGTGAAACAATAAACAGGAAGGTCAACTGTGGTCTTACCCCTACAGGACCCTCTATTAAAAAAATCCTGGCGAATAACTACTGAACTAAACGCTACCAATTTTGCCACACCCTAGCGGATACATTTTGCAACAACAACAGCTCGTTACGTGCATGTATTGCCCTTTCGGAAATCTTGATTTTCATCAGTTTTGTTCATGCTATCTCGAAAATGTTTATTTCTATATTTGTCATGATAAAATATGGTGTAACCTGAAAAATAACCATCAGAATTTTATAATGTTTTCAGTGGTGCAAAGCTAACACATACAGCTACATATTCTTCGCTGAGTTACATAGTGTTATAGCATGGGATCATTGTCAAATGTCAGTCGCAACTTTCAAAGTTTTAACAAATGTACTATTTTGTCTTTGCAAATTGTGATAAAATGTCAACATTTTATTAATATATCCTATTTCTATGTATACATACATGTGGAGAAATTACCACTCTTCAAAATGAACACAACTTGTAATTGTCTATATTGAATAGTTTTTTCTACAGATTTTTGAACACAAGGAGGTAAAATCGCTCGAAATTTGCCAGAAATCCAGGGAACATGGTGGCATGTTTTAATAAAATCTTGGGGCCTAATGGGTTATCAAGATTTAACAAGATTGCCATCCAATGCAAAGGCCTAGATGGCAAGTGGACAAGAAAGCCATTGGCTTATCGAGAGTCCAACATTTTTAATCTGTAATCTGCCCTCCTGAGATATGTGTCAACCTTGTTTTTAAACATACTCACTCTGCTGATTTTACTTCATGTCCTCTAGTTCTATTATCTTTCTAGAGAGAGAAAAAATATTTCTATCAATATTTTCATACCCATTCAATATCTCAAAAAATTCAATTTGATCTTCTCTTAACTTCCTTGTCTCTAGGGTTGTTAAACCACATTCTTTCAGTCGTTCTTCATAACTAAGGTCTCTCAGTTCTGGAATAATTTTATTTGCTCTCCTCTGTATTCTTTCAAGCATATCTATAGCTTTCTTACAATATGGTCTCCAAGCTTGTATACAGTATTCAAAATGAGGCCTAACTATTGCTTTACACAGAGGTATAATTAGCTTTTTTTTCTTACGTTATATTTCTCCTAATCAACCCAAGAATTTTATTACCCTTTGAAGCTGCAATACCACACTGCTCTGAAACTTTCATATGAGCACTTATTGTTACTCCTAAGTACTTTTCTTTTACAGTAGTACCCAGAACAGTACCTCCCATTTTATAATTTACATCCAAGTTCCCATGTCCTGTGTGTAGGCATTTACATTTCCCAAATATTTAATAACATTTGCCATTTCTCAAGACCATTTCACTAATCTGTCTAGATCGCTTTGTAAATGTTGTTTATCACCATCATTGTTAACCCTTCTAAACACTTTTGTGTCATCTGCAAATTTCAGTACAATGCTTGTTATATTATCATCCAAGTCATTAATATATATTAAGAATAATAAAGGTCCTAATACTGATCCTTGTGGTACCCCACTCAAAACTGATTTCCAGTTTGAAACCTCCCCATCTACTACAACACGCTGTCTTCTGTCAGTCAGCCATTGTTCTAACCAGTCAATTATGCCATCCCCGATACCATGTGCTTTTAATTTAAGTAGTAATTTTTAATGTGGCACCTTGTCAAAAGCTTTCTGAAAATCTAAATATATATCTACTGGTGATCCCTCATCTATCCACTTAGTGATTTCTTCCAATTTTGGATTTAATTTTGATTTAATAATTTATGGAAGGAAGTCCACCATATGGTCTTTAATTAACCTTTCTAATAATTTACAAATCTCTGATGTTAAACTCACTGGTATGTAGTTCTCTGGCTTATTTCTCGAACCCTTTTTAAACAATGGTATGATGTTTGCTTCTTTCCATTCAAAAGGAACCATGGGGGTGGTTGAGGTCTGGGCTGGACATCCCGCTCAACCCAAGGAAAGTGATGCGAAACACCTTTCCAGGGGTAGTGATCGCCGCGGGACCGTTGCCTGGCTTCCCAGCTGTGAGTCACTTGCATATGGCCTCTCACTACTCAACTGTACCCGCAGCAACACCTACACATGGTGCGCCTGTGTCATGAAGTGTCATGGCGCGACCGAGCACCCAGTGGTATAACTGGGTATGCCAAAGTCGGATGTGCAGGGCCTGACCTGTCAGGCGCATAATGGCACCACAATGCTTTTCGCTAAATCAGCGTTCAACGAAGAAGAAGAAAAAAGGAACCACTCCCTCTTTTAATGACAAGTTGAGCACTCTTGCAAGTGGTACACTAATTTGTTCTATTTCCATTAGTAGTTTTGGAGGAATTCCATCCACTCCAGGTGATTTATTGTCCTTCGTTGCCTTTATTATCTTAGTTACCAATTCTGGAGTTACAATTAACTGCCCTAAATACTAAAATGGTAAGATTTAGCCTACTGAAATTTAGCATCTGGAACTGGTAATGAACTAATATCCTCTCTGGTAAACACTGAACTAAAGTATCCATTTAGGTCTTCCGCCATTAAAAAACCTTGTGATATTATATTTCCAGCACGGTCTTCTAGTGGTCCAACCTTTTCTCATGTTTTGTTTGCTCCTGACATATGCATAAAAACTCTTGCTTTAATTTTTTGTGTTACATGCTAATTTAATTTTTTTTCATAGCTTCTTTTAGATTGTCTAATTTCATTTGTAGCTGCATTAACTGCCTCTTTGTAATTTGTGGTTTTTCTTGTACATCTACAAACCCTCCACATAGTTTGCTTGTACGTGTTTCTTTCTAAACCATTTTCTTTGTTTTTTTCAAGGGAACAAATTGATCAATGATACTCTCAATTACATATTTATATTCCAACATTCAATTGAGGCCTTATTGCTCAGCATGTTATTCCAATCTAGCTTTGCTAAGTATTTTATAAAATGTTTATATTTACTCTTTTATATTTAACATTGTCCACTAATTCATTTTGTGAAGACAAAACTAAATCTAATACATTCTCACCCATGATTGGTTCTAGCATTTGTTGAGTAAGGAAGCTATCACAAATTAAAAGTAGAAACTGTTGGTCCTCACCCCCTGTACTCTCTAGAGATTTCGATTGTATGTGTCCATGGTAAAAATCTCCCATTATGGGCAGGAGGGGTCACAAATATCGAAATTGTCGGGGGATGGCAATTAACATGTTAGTCCAGAAGTTATGTAGGGAAGAGGAAGTTGGATTTGTGGATTTATGGGGAAGTTTTGTTGGGAGGGCTGATATGTACATGAAGGATGGGCTTCATTTAAGTGGAAAGGGGGCGGCAGTATTCGCGGACAAACTTTCAGCAGCAGTAGATAGTGACTTGGGTACAATGACAAATATTTTTGGAAGTAAACATTCTTTAAACTAGAAGTGCAGGGGGGTTACCTAGAGGTGTCTCAAGCAGAACAAGAGGCCACTAGCACAGATAAACCAATATCAAATCATCCGAAAAACATCTCTGAAAAAGGTTATAGATGCGTATGTTTAAATGCAAGGAGCATAGTAAATAAGAAAAACGAATTAAACATTATGGTAGAAGATATTGACCCTCACATAATTGGTGTAACTGAATCATGGGCCAACATAGATATAACAGATGCTGAATTAGGACTGACAGGATATGTAATGTTTAGGAAAGATCGAATAGGAAGAAGGGGCGGGGGAGTTATTTTATATGTTAAAGAATCTATTCAGGCTTATGAAATAAAACTAGAAAGGGAAGCAGATTGCGATGAAGCTGTTTGGTGCAAAATTGTTTCAGGTAATTCAAAATTAACTATTGGATTAGTTTACTGAAGTCCAAACATAAACGAAGAGGACAACACAAAAATAAAAAACGCTATAAAGGAAGTTAGTAAAGGGGAATGTATCATAATGGGAGATTTTAACCATGGACACATACAATGGAATTCTCTAGAGAGCACAGGGATTGAGGACCAACAATTTCTATTTTTAATCCAGGATAGCTTTCTTACTCAGCACGTACTAGAACCAACCAGGGGAGAAAATGTATTAGATATAGTTTTGTCATCACAAAAAGAATTAGTGGACAATGTAAAAATATTTGAACCATTGGGTAATAGTGACCATAATCAAATACATTTTGACATTAATGTAAAATCAGAAAGTAAAAATAAGAAAACGTACAAGAGAAACTTCCACAAAGGTAACTACAAAGATATGAGAAAATACTTAGCAAAGCTAGATTGGAATAACATGCTGATGAATAAGACCGCAATTGAATGTTGGAATATTCTAAAATATGAAATTGAGAGTATCATCGATAAATTTGTTCCCTTCCAAAAACAAGGAAAACGGTGTAGAAAGAAACACTTGTCAAAAGAGGCTATTAGAAAAATAATGCTAAAACAAACTATGTGGAGGGTTTATAGGCGTACCAGAAAGGACGAAGACTATGCAAAATACAAAGAGGCACTTAATGCAGCTACAACTGAAATCAGACAATCTAAAAGAAGCTATGAGCAAAAACTAGCATGTAACATAAAAAATGACAGCAAGAGTTTTTATGCATATGTCAGGAGTAAACAAAACGTACAAGACAAGGTTGGACCTCTAGAAGACAGTGCAGGAAATATAATATCACAGGGGTTTTTAATGGCGGAAGACCTAAATGGTTACTTCAGTTCAGTGTTTACCAAAGAAGATATTAGTTCATTACCAGTTGCTGATGCTAAATTTCAGGGGGCTAAATCTGACTATTTAGGTCCGTTAGTTGTAACTCCAGAATTGGTAGCTAAGAAAATAAAGGCAATGACAGATAACAAATCACCGGGAGTGGATGGGATTCCTCCAAAATTACTAATGGAAACAGTAGAACAAATCAGTATACCACTTGCAAGAGTATTCAACTTGTCATTAAAAGAGGGAGTTGTTCCATTTGAATGGAAAGAAGCAAACATCATACCATTATTTAAAAAGGGTTCGAGAAATAAGTCAGAGAATTACAGACCAGTGAGTTTAACGTCAGTGATTTGTAAATTATTAGAAAGGTTAATTAAAGACCATATGGTGGAATTCCTCGTTAAGCATAAATTATTAAATTCATCTCAACATGGATTCCTTAAAGCGAGGTCATGCTTAACAAATATGTTATGTTTTTTGGAAGAAATCACTAAGTGGATAGACGTGGGATCGCCAGTAGATATTATCTACTTAGATTTTCAGAAAGCTTTTGACAAAGTGCCACATCAAAGATTACTACTTAAATTAAAAGCCCATGGTATCGGGGACAGCATAACTGACTGGATAGAACAATGGCTGACTGACAGAAGACAATGAGTTGTAGTAGATGGAGACGTTTCAAATTGGAAATCGGTTTTGAGTGGGGTACCTCAAGGATCAGTATTAGGACCTATATTATTCTTAATTTATATCAATGACTTGGACGACAGTATAACAAGTAACGTACTGAAATTTGCGGATGACACAAAACTGTTTAGAAAGGTTAATACTGATGGTGATAAACAACATTTATAAAACGATCTAGACAGATTAGTGAAATGGTCTGAGAAATGGCAGATGTTGTTCAATTTTGGGAAATGTAAATGCTTACATACAGGACATGGGAACTTGAATGTAAACTATAAAATGGGAGATACTGTTCTGGGTACTACTGTAAAAGAAAAGGACTTAGGAGTTACAATAAGCGCTGATATGAAAGTTTCAGAGCAGTGTGGTATTGCAGCTTCAAAGGGTAATCAAATTCTTGGATAGATTAGAAGAAACATAACATACAAGGGAAAAAAGTTAATTATACCTCTTTATAAAGCAATAGTTAGACCTCATTTAGAATACTGTATACAAGCATGGAGACCATATCGTAAGAAAGATATAGATACGCTTGAACGCATACAAAGGAGAGCAACTAAAATGATTCCAGAACTGAGAGACCTTAGTTATGAAGAACGCCTGAAAGAATGTGGTTTAACAACTCTAGAGACAAGGAGGTTAAGAGGAGATCAGATTGAAGTTTTTAAGATATTGAATGGGTATGAAAATATTGATAGAAATATGTTTTTCTCACTCAAGAAGGATAGCAGAACTAGAGGACATGAGGTAAAATTAGTAAAGGATCAATGTAGATTGGACATCAGGAAGCACTCGTTCTCACAGAGGACAATAAATGAATGGAACAAATTGTCTACAGATTGTGTAACTGCTAGCAGCGTGAATATGTTTAAAAACAAGGTTGACACATATCTCAGGAGGGCGGGTTATAAGTAGATGAACATTGTTGGACTCTCGATAAGCCAATGGCTTCCTTGTCCACTTGCCATCTGGGCCTTTGGCTTGGATGGCAAATCTTGTTAAATCTTGTTAAATTCCCCTTTACTCACTTCCTTTATAGCATTTTGTATTTTTTGTCATCCTCTTTGTTTATGTTTGGACTTCGGTAAACTAATCCAACAGTTAAACATTACGTATACCGGTCAGTCCTAATTCAGCATCTGATATGTCTTTGTTGACCCATGATTTGGTTATACCAATTAAGTGATGATCCTGTTTATTGCAGAGATCTTTGTCGGTCAAATAGGAAGCACTGTTGGTTAAAATGAAGGGCTTGTTGTAAGCAGACTTGAGTGAACTGACAAAATGTATAATGACCAAAAGACTTTGAATGAGAGTGAGTGGATTTAAAGCCTAGTCCTCTCGACTTAAAGTCTTATGTTCCTGCCACTGTGCTACTGCACTTGGTGTGACTGAACAACCAATGTGCTATTGCACTTGGTGTAACTGAACAACCACGGTGCACCTACTATGTCCCGGTGTGCATTGCAGACAAGCCTTCTGTCGAGTCGTCTACCCACAGGGCCGGGAAGTCCTGTCTGGCTCATCTACAACAGTGGATGTACTTAAGGATGTATTTACCCATGTCATCTACTACAACAGAGGATGTACTTAAGGATGTATTTACCCATGTCATCTACAACAGAGGATGTACTTAAGGATGTATTTACCCATGTCATCTACAACAGAGGATGTACTTAAGGATGTATTTACCCATGTCATCTACTACAACAGAGGATGTACTTAAGGATGTATTTACCCATGTCATCTACAACAGAGGATGTACTTAAGGATGTATTTACCCATGTCATCTACAACAGAGGATGTACTTAAGGATGTATTTACCCATGTCATCTACAACAGAGGATGTACTTAAGGATGTATTTATCCATGTCATCTACAACAGAGGATGTACTTAAGGATGTATTTATCCATGTCATCTAATCAACAAAATCAATGCGTGTGTATTTCTTCAATCTAAATTTCAATAAAACAGCAATAAAATACAAAGGAGTTATTATTACGATTACCAGTGCCAATATAAGTTAACATACATTTATATCATGTGCATACAATTCAGTATAAAAAACATGTGTAAGCTGTTAATATATAAAAGTGGTTTTCATTAAACCGCTATGTGCCAACAGTGAAAACAAGATTAACCATACCTGTGGGTCAAATGCAGAAAGTTTTTCAAGACGTTTCTCTACCGTTCTTTTCAGAAAGTAGATATAATCTACCTGCGGTTTGTCTTCATGTGCAAACACAACATACCGGTCCGTTAGGAGGACTGAAATGAAGATAGGACACATTCACATGTCTAACAATGAAAGGGTATCTAAAAGTGACAACAACAGGCCACACATTATGATTCTATGTCTTACATATTATAAACTGTTTATTTTACAATTCACTCCTGTCTGCAAGACATACTGTAACATCAACAAAACAAACTATACTAATACATGTATGTGCATACTGTACGCATGCAGCTTGTGCATACTGTACGCATGCAGCTTGTGCATACTGTACGCATGCAGCTTGTGCATACTGTACGCATGCAGCTTGTGCATACTGTACGCATGCAGCTTGTGCATACTGTACGCATGCAGCTTGTGCATACTGTACGCATGCAGCTTGTGCATACTGTACGCATGCAGCTTGTGCATACTTCAAGTGTAGGCACACAGCATAATAATATTAGGTAAAACCATAAGAATACAAAATAAAAATCACAAGAATTTTAATATAATTCTTATACAAACACATACTTGCCAGATAGCAATGAGTCAGGAATTTTATAAGAACAACAATGAAGACATTGACACAGATGTTTGTCCAGTATTGGTGAGGGAGGGGCTAAAATATACAATGCTTGAGAGACAAACTAATGTACACCTATACAAACCGATCCAGCCTTCGACAGTGCTGAGATGGTTCCTATTGGATTCGTCCAGTAATAGCAAAATGTATTGTCATTAAAAGCGGAATGCCTTAAAACTGCCTCCACAATTAAATTCTTCACTCGTCTCATTTTAGAAAAAAATTCATGAGAAATTAAACCTACCTAGTATCCACTATGACACGCTAGCTCATTTGTGCAAATTTGTTATCACATTTTGGTGAAATCATTGGACAAAATATTAAATTATTTTTCACTGGTAAACATTTGGCACAAACACTATTCACATGTTCGCAAGTTACCAGATCTAATGATCAAAGTCAACACTTTCAATGATTTCAACAAAGGTATGCAATGTTTTTATTAAAACAACTATGCAAATTACTTAAACTATTCACACACTACAGATTTGAACATCAAAGAACCTGATTCGCGATAGGCTAATGGAACCTTTAATATTGTTTCTTATAATTCTTTCTTACCATCTGACACAGTCTCGGATGAGAGTTTGCCCACAAGGGTCTTGTCCACCTGTATGCGGTCAATGTCACCAGTGCAGACACTGACCTCAAGGCTAATGATGATGCCATTGTTAAGAACAATCTACAAGTATACATTTATTATTAGTGATCAAGTTTTTAGTCACCTCACAATCATTGTGGCCGAGTGCCTCAAGTGACTCTGAATGAATGAATTAAAGAACTTTATTCAGTCTCACAACATACTTCCATAACACAATAATACGACAAGATTAGTGTGACTTTAGATAACCTTCAGAAACCCAAAATGGACTTATGACAAGGACTACCTAGTGTAGTATACTTAATACTATATACAAATAATATAAAGTTAGTATGATTTAACATGTTAGTGTTATAAAAACAGTTGCCATTATTAAGATTAGATGACAAATAAGATATTAGTAACATAAAATAATATCTAGTAATATGCACAGCTCAATGATATATTACAGAGCAAGTGTATATGAATAAAATAGTGTTGTATAATTATTCGAGGATTTCTAAGAATTATATGACATATAAAATAAGGTGGAAAGAGGAAAATGCATTATGAAAGCTGACAACATAACTTGACAATATAATTAACTTTAGTAGCGAGGTTCAGGTACAGAAAATGAGACAGAGAATCACAGAGACAGTGGAATAGAGAGAAGTGAGGGAGATAAGGGAGGGGGAGAAAGGAGGGAGAGTAGGGAGGGAGAGAAGGGAGGGAGAGAAGGGAGGGAGAGAAGGGAGGGAGAAAAGGCTGGCTGAGAATGGAGGCAGAGAAGGGAGGGGAGAAGGGAGGGAGAGAATGGAGGGGGAAGGGAAGGAGAGGAGGGAGAGAAGGTTTGGAGAGAAGATATGGAGGGAAGGTGGGAAAGAAGATAGGAAGAGAAGGGAGGGGGAAAAGAGATGGAGAGAAGGGAGGGAGACAAAGGAAGCTATTTCTTTATATTCTTGAGCCGATCATAGTCAATTATATCATCTCAGATCTCAAACAGAGAAGCGCTTTGGATGCCAAGAACAGTGCATACTGTTCAGCTTATAGTAGGAAAACATAACTGAACAAGTTCTATAACAATGAATCTTCCGTCCCGACTACGGTTTTCTTGTTTTAGTCAATATACTGATATAAAATGTTTTTCTGAGCAGATGTATTCAGTGTGTTCATGCCTACCTGCAGTACATCTCTGGTAAGCCATTGACTCTTGATACACTTGTACACAAGCAATAGATCCTGAAATGTCACAACTTATGTACAAGGCTGGCTATATAGTTGCTGCTAAACATCATGAACAATTATCATTAAGTATGTAAACGCATTAACAGATGGACACTAGTACATATGTGAGTCAGTACATATGTGAGTCTGTACATATGTGAGTCAATACATATGTGAGTCAGATCAGTACATGTGAGATTGCTTACACTTTTCACCAGTATAAACAGCCAAACCACAGATTGAAAGGTAAAGACACCTTGAGATGGGGCTTGCCTTTGGCTAATTTCCAGTTCTTTTAACTATTTCTCCTCAAGTCAAATGTATGAATATCAGTGTCATGAAATACAACCAGAAAGATAAAAGTCCAGTTTGACATAGGACTCGGTTGTACTTTCTGAGATGGATTATATTTTTAAGTAATTACATGGAATCAACCCCTGAATTCCTCCCACTTTTGGCCGTCCTTCCTCACCTCCACTTCCTTCAAACTGTCCTTCAGCTTCTCTGGACGCTTGTTGCGTAGTGACCACGCAACACCTTGGCCTGGTGTGCAAAATGTACATAACTGTTAGAATGTCGGAAAAACCTACCTAACATGCTAGCAATATATCTGTCATTCCACTTGGCACAGTTTTAACTTTAGTAAATTTTATTACTTCAAAATAGAGCGCAGATTTGAGTTTTTCTGGTGGCATACATCAAGCTCCACTTAGCCACTCCAGCAGAGTCTTTAGGAGAACTGGCCCTGCATCTTGGCCTGTTTCACCCGTAACACACAGGAAAAATAAAAATGTGTGTTCCTTTTAAAAACTGTCCAAATTCCAGGTTTGGTCATATCTCTTGAAGGGAAAACACCACGGTAATGCAACATGCTCAAATCTGATCACTGTAGCATTGTTATATGATACACAAAACTTTGTTGTTTTCATTAGCATTATATATTGTACATAATTTGCCTATTCTCTTATCTGGTGTATAATATGGTAAATATTTGTGTATTGATTTGTTTATCAAATGCCAAAATGCAATTACTGTAAATCTGTATTATGCCGTGTCAGTAGCTTGACAAGTACTGACTTATTCTGGCGACCCATCGTCAATTTCTCACTATACTGACACGCAACTTGTATTATGGTGAATAAATTATTATTAATAAAACTGGATCTATGTGGGAATAATGAAGACATTTCTTGAACTTTCATGCACCATTGTCCTTTGAATGAAGAAATGTCAGTTCAACTTACTTTCATAGTACTGCACTTTCTCAACCGTGTATGGGTGGTTGTCCAAGGCTGGAAAAGAATGGTCAATGAAACTGACATAACTACTTGGCTACCCTGAATAAATTTTCTTCTACATATATAATTTTACTACGGTGGATTCTTGTACTAAGGAACACATCAGGACTTCGTCAAATCATGATGCATATTTTTCTACAGGTATTTTAGGAGTTAGGCTTTTATTTTCGAAGACAACACAAGAAGTACTTACATAAATGTCCAAACATATTCCCCATTCTAATTACTAATCATAACAAAGTTTCTCTCAGATGGTGTGATAATCCATGATTCAAATCAGAGCTTGGTCCAATCACACAATTGTAGTTAAAATTGTAACTGATTACAGCCAAATGATGTATTTGCAATTGTAATCATGGTTTTTAAATTATGCTGTAATTATAATATGTTGTGTAATGGCAACAATTACTTCAATTACAATTGTTTTTTTCAAATGACAAACTTTACCTGAACACATTTTATCTGTTGTATACAAAATATCCCAATTCAACGACACACCTGCCACCAGACATGGGACAAATAATTTTGGATTAACACCTGCTAATGGTTCAATCTTTATTTTTATTTAAATTTATTTACAGCTGTATCAGGAATATCATGCCAGTGGTTTACTCAGAATGTGTTCTACAAGTGAGAGATTCCAGTCATTTCTCCAGTTGACTGAGGGCTGACATGTTAACCAGTGCAACCAATAAGCACATGCAGTTCTATGAAAATCGGGTAACGCAGACTACACATGACACATATTCACCACTGTCTGTAGTCAGGCACTCATTTAGGCAGCTAAATGAACTACTACCGCACTACACTAAACAGAAGTCACTTCAATAACAGCAAAACATATATTAGCTCTATTCTTCAAAGAGTGCAACAGTTGATACTTGATAGCTAAATAACTTCGTGCACCATGATTTTGACACAGTGAAGTTATAGTGCATAACATTGTGAATAAACAATTCTATGATTACAGCACAGATGGGATGGTAACTTTATTTAACACCATGAGACCGCATGGAGTCAGATTCAAGTAAGAATTATTAGGATGTAAAACATGTACTTACTTGTCTCATTTTTATCATGGTAGGTAAAAACCCCTGTATTCTGATCTGCAAATAAGAAGCTCATATGTTTATAGCAGGCGTAGCAGTACAAACCAACGCAAAAAATTATACAAATCAATGCAAGAATATAATAACTGTAGACAACGAACAACAGCCATGATTATGACATCCACATTGTTTCTGGGGTTCTATCTATACCCTTATCTTGTACTACATTATGACATCCACATTGTTTCTGGGGTTCTATCTATACCCTTATCTTGTACCACAACATTCCATATGAAAAAAAAAAAAAATTACTTTTAATACCAGCAATTGGAAGTTTGCACATTGAAGGTATGAACATATATCTAACCATTGAACAAACTTTAAAGCGAAACAAAAGGCATGGTTTTGGGGCTACGTGCCAAAAAGAGATAATAAAAACTAACCACGTGCAAGAATATCACGACAATGGTTTACTCAGAATGCGTTCTAAAAGTTGGAGATTATAGTAATTTCTGAATGACTGAGGGATGACATGTTAACCAGTGCGACCGATAAGCGCATGTGCAGTTCAATGAAATCGAGGTAACCCAGACTTAAGTGACGTATTAAGGGAGGCCGGCATACACAGAACCAATGCAAAGTCTCAAACAAATGTTATTTTGCCAGAAAGAAGACTAGTTTAGTAAACAAAGGCCAAAATATGCTACATAAGTTGAATTTGGACAAAAATAGGATGGCCATATCATATTGGCAAGAAGAGGAATAGGTTTATACAAATATATTTTCATTTGGTGAGTGAATATTACAAGAATACCGCACTCATGACGTAGTGTTATTTAACAGTATGGCGTGGCCCATGAAAGATGGATGGTTTGGCCCACTTTGCTGAAAACTGCATCGCTATTGAAATCAGCTATGGTTGATTCGGCTCTCGTTAGCAGCGGAATTCTAAGCGGCGGAATTGTAAGAATAGTCATTTCGATCCACAGCAGATTCTAAAAAAATATGATTGCCCACAAAAACATAAGCACACTCTAATATAATAATATATAATTATCATAGAACAATATCCATAAGAAAACAGATAATAAATTTAAGGTTATCAACTGACCGGCTACTATATCGTTAAAGTTGGGAAATTATTTAATTTGATGATTAAACCAACTCAGCGCAAATGACTGCCTTATGTCAAGTTTTAAACTTGGTTTTGCATGTGTATATATGTTTAATAAAAACAATTTAATTCTTAACACATCTGTACGTTTTTCAAGATTCGAAAATGCTAATAATTTAGCATATCACGTTTCCCAGTTACAACACGTAAGTTGCAAAAAGTAAAGTAAAAAATAACAAATGTAATAATACGCTCCATGGACTACACTTTCCAGTTATAATACGATAGTCGTTTCAGCCCATGCGAGCGAAAACATTTCACGGTCTACCGGTTGCAAAAACAGCTGGTTCAACCCATGCCAAACCCGTTATGGGCCAAAACATCCGACATCTACTACAGGCACTTAAAATAAAATACTGAAACATTTTAAACACATTATTATGTTAAAACATACCACTTTTCACTTTTGTAATGCTATAATACTGATCGCCAGTATTCGCCACTGGGTTTATTCTTAACAATTCCCAGTGCTGATCAACAATGAACTATTATATAAGGCTTCTTTCATCAACCCACCTGTAACTGATGTTTGGTTTCTTAGGCTCCAGACATGGACATCACCCAGCCATGAAACCATATCCTGAAATGATAGACGATAATGTAAGATGAAAAATGTCATGTTTCAAATTGCAGCTGATTACATAATTATTAGAGGACTATATCTTTTTTGTAAAAAAATGTGGCACATTAATACCATAATTAAATGATTTTTAATATACATTTCTACTATGTAAAATATACATTTTTATATTATCTTCAAAATCTGCTAAAATCTCAAAATGAGTGATTACAATTATTACTGCTTCACATTCACTCATTTTAACAACTATAACAGAAATTAGAAATATCAAGTTATCAAGTTCTATTTTATGTGTCAGCTTCAATAATTCATTAGACATTCGTTAATGAATCATGTTGCAGATGTATGCATATATACAAACACATACACACATATATATATATGATACTATGCAATTACCAAACACATTAATTTAGATTATTTATTACAAATCACAAATGTTGCCACTTCTGAGTGACAATAAGACTGATACACAAAATCTTGTAAAATTATACAATACTATATTTTCAATAAAACCTGGCTATTGAAATAAGTGACCATTTCTAACTAATGGCAATGCCTGAATTTTTACAAAACACATAGCTTGCAGGAAATTGGAGAGGGCATGGCTTATGAGTTATCTTTAATGATAAAAAAGGCAAAGGTTTGTTCTTATATAACGCAGTATCCAGTCCTTGGGACAGTTCAAAGCGCTTTACACTTCACCCCTGGCAGACCTGCTCATTCCAACACCATTTCGACTTCTCTAGGAAGCATTCAGCCAGCTTGCAATTACTGCACAAAGACTATTCGTTCTGATATCCATCTCTGTCTGTAACCAGGTACTCATATATATAGCTGAGTGAACTGTGGCAATATGGGATGAACGAAATTGCCAAATTATGTAGTTCATGATCACCCCTGATAATGCATATAGGCTATAGCCAGTGAGGCACGGTATGTTGCCAGACTGTCAATCAAGAGATTCACGGAATGGGTTTCAAGTCTTCCTGGCTTGGCTACTGCTGTTTTGAAAGTTAGGCAATTTTGTTCACCCCAATTTCCCTGTCTTCCAGAAGAGACACTAAAAGCTGTTGCCTTTCTAGCGGGTACCTCTAGCTATACATAAAGTAAAGTAGTAAAGAAGTTGAGTTTTCTTAGTTATAATATTATTCTAATTTGGAGTATAACCCTATAGGCTATAGTATACTACTATAGGCTATAACTTATAAGGCATAACTTGGCATAAGTCACAAGTCAAGCCACGACTTTTTTTGGATATCCTCGAAGACATAGCAACAATTAAAATTACTCGTGAATAAATTTTAGTTTACGGCACTATTCACGAGCCTAATATGCATAACAAGAGCGTTCGACGATCAGTTTAAAAGTTATTTTATGTTATTATCGCCCAATGCAGGATTTAACTAAACGAAAGTGAATAACTAAGCATAACGGAAGAAAGGATTTTGACGCGTACCGTAAATACGGACTGTCACATAAGCACCCGGTATATCACAACATTTATTTGTTGCAAAATATACAGTCAAACGGTAATGAAAAAGAACGTCTTTATTTACAACAAAGCGAAAACCATTCTCTGAAACGACCAGTAAACATCTTAGCCGCGCTGACAGCAAAGTGACGTTTTTATGTTACTGATTATTCATCCAGCAGCTGGGCTAGTGGCTCGGCTACCCGAAATGGCCTCGTATCACAGTCAGAATCCATCAGCCATTAAATTGTGTGGATGAGTGAGTGAAAGTGATGTTTTTGTGCACAGTAGCATCTGAGCTGTGAAATTATACCATTTGTCAATTGGTATATCAGTTGCGTAAGGACACAGTAGGCATGAGGCAGGATGTACTCATAACTTAATTGAAAACTGAACTTTCATGACAAAAATTCGGGGGGTCAGGCGTTGAAGCAATTTGTTGCTTTACCGATTAAACAAATAACGGTGCAATCAAGGAGATCCTCTAGAAACCCTGCGGGGATTATGAGGAGGACACCCAGAACAATAAATCAACATATTTATGTTTCCTTAAGCCAAAAACATATACTAAGCAAGATTATTATAAGTGAAATACAAAGTAATGTACAGTGATTTTAGGACTACAGTCCAATGTTTGTGCAATAAATAACATTAAAGTTAATATGAAATATAGCTGATAAACTTGTCACTGTGCACAGTTATATATGCACAGTACATGGAGTATTATTTTTCTGGTAAAATACAAACATTAACATAATATTTAAATTATAGCAACAGTGAGTAAAACAATGTTGCTTACATATTAACATACAATTTGAACTTTGAATTATATGAACAAATAATATACTAATACACTAACTAATTATTGCACATTAATACATTAAAATGTGAGCATGAATACATTAAGTAATACATGATCCTGACTACATTAAATATTACATTAACATGAAACACATGGTCCTCTCTACCATGATAAAATGAAGGTAGATGTAGAGTACATTTAGTACAAATAGTTTTGCATTAGCAAAGTGTTTTCTGTAAATGCGTTGATATTTAGAGAGTAACAGTTCTTTCAGTTTATTTTTAAATTGGTTAATGGATGCAAGCTGAATAATTTATTGTACATTTCATGCTGTTTGTTCTGATGTGCTGGATGTAATACCCATTTCGGTTTCTAAGATTGTGGTTATGAATATTTTCTGTTCGCATGAGCATTGATGACATGCGATCTGGGAGTTGGCCATTAATGGATTTATACATAAAATACCTAATTTATGTTTGTAGAGATCATTTAATTTTAATAGTTTTAACTTTGAAAATAGAGGATCAGTGTATGCGATGTATTGAGGATTTGTGATTATCCTAATAACTTTCCTCTGTAGTATCCTTAGTTTGTTTAAGTTTGTACAATATGAATTTTCCCAAAATAGAGTGAAATATTGTAAATGTGATAAGATCGATGAACAATAAATAGTTCTCATTATATACATAGGGAGAAAATGGTTTAATATGTTAAGCATTCCCACATTCCGTCTATATTTTTGATAGATAGTTAATATGTGTTATCCAGTTTAAGTGCTGATCTATGAATATTCATAGGAATTGAGTGAATTTGACATGCTTTTTTTGTGTTTCTATCTATTTGTATCAAGGCATTGTTGATATTGTATTTTTTCCCTTTTGGTGTGAATATAATAACATTTGACTTTTTGCTGTGGAAAAATTATTAGTATGGGACCATGTTGAGACTTTTGTATTTCTATGTTTACCTCTTTGGTGAGAGTGTTGAAGCATGTATTAGTATGAAAGGGAATTGTGTCATCCGCAAACAGTATAGGATTTAGGATATCTGATATATTTTCAATATTGTTTATATTATATAAAATAAAGAGTAATGGGCCTAATATAGATCCTTGTGGATCATGTAATTGTCATATATTTTGAGTCAGCTTCGTTATATGATACATACTGTCTTCTGTTATTAAGATGGCTTTTAAACCAGTTGCAGGCAGTACCTCTTACACCATAGCACTGAAGTTTATTTATTTAAATGTTACGATCTATTGAATCAAAAGCCTTGGAGAGATCAAGAAAAACACCTATATTATAGTGGCGCATGAGGAAGGTTGGTTTCATGGAACCATCAGACAGGACCTTGTTGCGTAGAGGAAGCTTAGTTTCATGAAACCATCAGGCAGGACCTTGTTGCGTAGAGGAAGCTTGGTTTCATGGAACCATCAGGCAGGACCTTGTTGCGTAGAGGAAGCTTGGTTTCATGGAACCATCAGGCAGGACCTTGTTGCGTAGAGGAAGCTTGGTTTCATGGAACCATCAGGCAGGACCTTGTTGCGTAGAGGAAGCTTGGTTTCATGGAACCATCAGGCAGGACCTTGTTGCGTAGAGTAAGGTTGGGACCTATGAGCCACTTTTCACATTTTTAGCTATAAAACAAAAACTTATGTATGTTTTAACATGGAAATTGCTCTGTCGTACACATATGAATGTTCTCTAAGAGAGTCCAGAAATTAATCGGGCTGGGATTGGTCAAATTCAAAGTATATACAAATTAGAATACATAAGGCGACATGGGTATCTCCTGACCAAGTCACTGAAAATCAGATAGACCACATTGGCATAAACAAAATGTTCAGAAGATCGCTACAAGACGTGCGTGTGAAGAGAGGCGCTGACGTCGCTTCTGATCACCACCTTGTAACAGCCAGGCTAAAACTCAAGCTAAGAAGAAATGGAGTAGAACAAGAAAGACGAAAGGCAAGATATAATGTGGATTTCCTGAAGGATCCAAGAACAGCAGAAGAATATAAAGTCGCATTAGCTATTAGATTCAAAGTCCTGCAAGAGCTGTATGATGAAGATGAGGGAGTAGACATCAACAGCCAATGGAGTCACATCAAGGATGCAGTAAACACCACATGCGAAGAGATAATTGGCAGAAGGAAACCCCAACAGAAAGACTGGATTTCAGTAGAAACAATGAGGAAAATACAGACCAGAAGAGACAAGAAGGAGGCAGTCAACAGCAGCCGCACAAGGGCGGCAAAGGTAATAGCTCAGAAAGAGCACACAGCAGCAAATAGAGAGGTGAAGAAAAGTGTCAAAACAGACAAAAGGAACTTCGTGGAGGGACTTGCACAAGAGGCAGAAAAGTCAGCAGCTAGCAGGAACATGAAGCAACTCTACGATACAACAAGGAAGTTAGCTGGAAAGTTTAAGAAATCAGAGCGGCCAATCAGAGACAAAAATGGGAGCATCCTGATGGGGGCAGACAAACAGCTTAACAGATGGGCAGAGCATTTTGAAGAGCTGCTCAACAGACGAGCACCGCAGAATCAACCAGACATCCAACCAGCTGAGACAGATCTCCCAATAGACTGTAACAAACCCACTAGAGAAGAGATAAAAAAGGCAATCGCACATATGAAAAATGGGAAAGTAGCAGGCCCTGATGGTATCCCTGCAGAAGCACTAAAGGCAGATGTAAATACTTCAGTAGAAATGCTGTACAGTCTTTTTGAGGAGATCTGGGAAAAAGAAGAAATTCCAGCAGAATGGAAAGAAGGTTACCTTATCAAGATCCCCAAGAAAGGAGACCTGAGCCGCTGTGATAACTACAGAGGAATCACGTTGTTGTCAGTACCTGGGAAGGTTCTAAACAGAATAATCCTAGAGAGGATGAAAGGCACAGTGGACCAAACTTTGCGTGAACAGCAAGCAGGCTTCAGGCAGGACAGATCGTGTACTGACCAGATTGCAACACTGCGAATCATAGTGGAACAATCCATCGAATGGAACCCATCCCTATACATCAATTTTGTTGATTACGAGAAAGCCTTTGACAGTGTGGACAGGGAGACACTCTGGAAAGTGCTAAGACACTATGGGGTGCCCAAGAAACTAGTCAACATGATCAAAAACTCCTATGAGGGAATGTCATGCAGAGTTATTCATGAAGGTCAACTTAAAAAGAACTTTGAGGTTATGACAGGAATGCTTACTGTCACCATTCCTCTTCATTCTAGTCATAGACTGGGTCATGAAAACAGCAACCAAGGAGAAACGAAACGGAATCCATTGGACGATGCTGACCCAACTTGATGACCTGGACTTTGCGGATGACCTTGCACTCCTGTCTCACAGCCATAGGCAGATGCAGGACAAAACAACAGAACTGGCATTGATTTCAGCGCAGGTTGGGTTGAAAATCAACAAAAGGAAAACAAAGATCCTGAGAACAAATGCTACTTGCGAAACACCAATCATGCTTGAGGGAGAGACACTGGAAGAGGTCAAATATTTCAAATATCTAGGCAGCATAGTGGATACGCATGGAGGGACAGAGGCTGACGTAAAGAAAAGGATCAGCAAAGCAAGGGTAGCTTTCCACCTGTTGAGAAATGTGTGGAAGTCAAAGGTAATTGGAGAAACCACCAAAATACGCTTGTTTAACACAAATGTAAAGTCCGTGTTGCTGTACGGAGCGGAATCGTGGCGAATAAACAAGACCACGCTGATAAGGATTCAGACATTTGTCAACCATTGCCTGAGAAGAATTCTGCAAATACACTGGATGGACAGGGTGAGCAACAAAGACCTCTGGGATAGAACACACCAAGCCCAAATAGAGATAGAGATCCTTAAGAGGAGATGGGGATGGCTTGGCTACACCTTGAGAAAGCCAATCACCAACATAACCAGACAGGCCCTGATGTGGAACCCCCAAGGCAAGAGAAAGAGGGGAAGACCAAAAAACAGCTGGCGGCGTGACCTCGAGGCAGACATCAAGCAAACAGGGAATGGCTGGCAACAACTGGAGAGGATTGCCCAAGACAGGAGGCGCTGGAGAAATGTTGTGGATGGCCTATGCTCCAGGAGGAGTTAAGGGCCTAAGTAAGTAAGTATGTGTAGTGGCTGAAGGAACCCCACTCGCGGGGTGCCTTGAGCCACCATGTGGGGTCCCTTGAGCGAGAATACCAATTTTACATTTAAAACAGAACAATGAGTTCAATATGTAATTTTTAATACCATAAACGTGTGGTACATATTCTGCACGTTATTTAACAGACCTTATATTAAAATATTACATTCATGCTTTTACTACACATGCGTGTTACTCAGCTTCTTGGGAAATATCTGTTTCAACGAATGCTTGCAATTATTGCCGATTATGTAAAACTGAGTGATACGTTTAATTATCACCAGCCTACCTACAACACATTTACTATCAAGTGTCTTCTTAGTTTTTATTGTAGCTTTTCAGGTTTACTTGAAAACGCTTAATTCGACACCAGGTTAATTCGACACTAGGCTTGCCACCCATAACTCCTCATTCTGAGGGGGGATAACAAATGTTTAGAATTAATACCAATTGTCGAAATAATGTTTAATTAACCCAAGCTACCTGCAAACTATGTATTAGCTTATCGTCACATCTCTTCCTACTTGAAATGGTTCCAGGTTTACAGGAAACCGCTTAATTCTTGTAGTTCTTTTGGTAGGACATTGCTCATCTACTGGTCTGGTAAGCACTACCTTTACTGACGTTACAGGCACAGCATGGATGTCCTCAACAACCGGATCTACATAAGCATTGTCTGTCTTGTGTGCCTTCCGTAAGACACGAACTTCAACGTCTCCGTCCTCATCTTCCTCATTCAACACCAAGCCGATGTAATGAACGACTGTTTTTTTCCAGCGTATGACACAACTACATAGTTGTCTTTGTGGATGTGGAGATCCGCATGACGCTCATTTTGTTTGTCATCTTCCACGTCCGTGTCTCGTATGTCCCATTCATCTTGCCTGCCGCTGTCGATGTCTGTGTAACCTGTTCCTGGCCTGCTCGCGTCCGGGTCGACATGTTTATCCTGTGTTAAAGGTAGACATATTTTCGTCGCCCTTTTTGGTTTTGTGCCAATGTTTACCTTTCTTCTGTTTAGTAACTCTTCCTTCGTTGCTTTTCGAGGAGCTGCCTTCTGGTATGGCCATAGATCCTGAGGCGTGTGCCTCTGATATGGTGATCCTTTACTACGGGTTGATGCTGCTGGTGATCCTTGACTAGTAGATTCTGTCGCAGATGTATTCGCATCAACGCATCTGTCAGTGACAGCCGCCGACAGGAACGCATATATATATATATATATATATATATATATATATATATATATATATATATATATATATATATATATATATATATATATATATATATATATATATATATATATATATATATATATATATATATATATATATATATATATATATATATAAATAAATATATATATATATATATATATATATATATATATATATATATATTCCTGTTCATGGTATAGATGCCGGTTGCTTTGAGTGATTACGTTATGTTGCAGTGTGAGAACACTTTACCAAACTCTTGCCAACTCAGTTCTGCAATATCATCAATGATAATTGTCTTAGCTGGATGTGAGAGAATCCAAGAATCGCATGCCGTGTTGAAGTACCGTATAAAGGGCCCATATACTCCTACATCTAAGGGTTGCATTCGATGACTGCAGTGTGGGGGTAACGTGACAACAAGCAACCCCTTTTCTCGCGCCATTTACACCACCTCTACAATAATGCAACTTTCTTGTTCATCCATGACTAGAACTCCACGATTCATTGCAGATACACCCATGTGCTCAATGAAGTGCTCTGGTACTCTACGGAACAATTCAGAATTCATCCATCCAGACTGTGTGGCAAGACCTAGACTTCTGTTTGGAGCTTCCGCATGATTGCAGTCATGCTGGTCATCTGGTGTTGAGCCTGATAAATAACGACCGCTCCCATACTGGGCCTAAGCTAAATACTAACTCTAATGGATCACATATAAATACTCAAAAAATTTCAGAATGCCATATTGAACACAAACCAATATTTGAGAATGTCGCGCCAGTCAATACGGGGACCCGTGAGCCGGCTCTTCGGACCCCATGCATCCCGGCTCATGGGTGCCTGATCACAACTATACACACAAAATGAGTTTTACTAAAAGTAGACCAGCGTATGTCAACATAGGTTTCATGCATTAACATAACTATTATCCGTTATTGACAATATGTTTGTATTGATAACATAGCACCACCTATAGTAGATGTAAAACGAAAACAAACAAACACACACAAATATTTTATAGGTTAAAAACACATACTGTCGTGATTTTGCGCGCCTTTTGTCATCCGTCTTTAGTCAAAAGGTCGCATCTATAGAACTCGTCAGATGGAGCGTTATTACCAAAGTTACAGGGGGTGGCTCAAAGCTCCCCTATGATCATGGGTCTCAGCCTTCTCCTACTACGCACTGCGGTTGCTCGCGTCCGCTCTTGACGATGGATGGGAATCCTTACCGGGTGTAACCATCAAAATACTGAAGTTGCTTCGTAGAAGATGCTTTCACGAAACATTTAAACTGGAAAATTATTTATTGACATGGCAAATTGGACTCTATGTACAGAAACAGTTGAACAGAAATTCTCAGCGGCTACTGCAACTGTTGCAGCTTTGGAATAGGCAAAGGCAAACAATATTGTAAACTTCGCACCAGGCGCCTAACCACGATCATATCTACAGAAAATGTTCAGTTACTACCCTCTCCTTCGTTGGGACGGAATGTTAGCGCTAAACGACTGAACTGGTGGATGATACGTTCTGCATACAACGTCTTGTCCTTGTGGACATGCGTAAGGACGAATCCCGACAAGCGCTCACCGTGGAACGGGGTTGGCAGTCGAGACAGACATCACCAACAGTATCACGACTGATGTATACATGTTAAGGTACAGGGCATGATTGATTTCCTGTATCGTGTCATCGATTTTGTTGGGTCTCTCAGCGACATTCACCATCTCACATCTTGCCTTAAATTTTGTAGCTGACGTATGCCACCTGGCAAGTCGTCTTGGAACAACTCGTACAGCTGGACAAATCTCTCCGGTGTCATATTCACCCACTGTTGTGGTGTGAGGTACTTGGCCACGTAGTGATTTTGAGCTATTAATAAACGTGTGTCCATTTCCTGCAGCAAGTGATCCACGAACAGCAGATACAATGCTCTCATCCAAATGCTGGCTGTTCGTGTTAGTTATATCAATGTGCACGTTCTCACGGACGGCGCCTCTGTCTATCATCATTGCGCAACTTGCTCGCCTCAATCTCAAATCTTCCGGCTAGCTCCACAGCACTGTCAAAGAGTGCATTCCATACTTCTGGGTGGGCCCTCTCCTGCTGCAGCTGGGCAATTGTAGTGGCTGCCTCTGTGGCAGAGGTTATACTGTTTGGACTGCATCAGTGTGGTAAGAGGAAACCGACTTTGGAGGACATGCTCAACGGTCACAGGTGTTATAATGATGTCAACATTTTTGATACACACCGAGTAGCGTCTGGCTTTACCGTCCTCATCTTCTTCCACATATTGTAGGGCAGTGACTACAGCAGTGACTACAGCAGTGACTACAGCAATGACTACAGCAGTGACTACAGCAGTGACTACAGCAATGACTACAGCAGTGACTACAGCAATGACTACAGCAGTGACTACAGCAGTGACTACAGCAATGACTACAGCAGTGGATGTATACAGAGAGTTCGTACGACTGCACCATCTTATCTCACAGAGCAGTTGCAAATAAGTTCTGTTGTTCATACCAGCCTGTGCATCCTCGTCTAACTCGAGCTCAGCTTGAAAGACACGCCACCCCTTGGCTGAGTAATTGAAGGAAAAGGCGATCTGCTTGACTGGGTCCATCATACTTCTAACTAGTGGCTATTTGCTAGCATGCACACTAGCTGTGTCCTTTGCAGTGAGCATAGCACCGTGTAGGCCCTATCAGCTGTCTGATTCGTGCTTGCACTCCACGATGGATGCGAGCCACATTAGGGATGGAACATTACATTTTCGGGGGCGGGTTGGATTAAACATATATTAGCTTGCCATATTGATGTGGAAGCGTGTGCGTACGTGCGTACGGATGTCTACGTGCCTTTATTTACTCGGCTATCTATGCTATCTACGGAGCTTTCTCATAATTAAAATGCTGAAATTTTCGATCTCAAAGTCCTACTAAATTAATAATAGTATACTTAATGGTTTCAACATTTATTGATGTAGTATAGTTACCAGTATAAATAGTATAAAACGGGAATTCGACAAAACGGATCAACATTGTCATTGGGTACGATGACATTCCATGTACATGAGTTTTTAGTCTCCACATTTTGAAAATTTGGCATTTTCAGTTGCCCCATTTTCATGTTTACGGGATGTTGCGACATTGAATTTATTTATATTTATAATGTCTCGGTTGGCTAAAAATTATACCCATTCAAAACATGTTGCTATCTTCATCTTTCATCTCTTAAAAGTTTAGAAACTACCAGATTTGGCGATGCAATAAAAGTAGCCAGTTTTGCGACATATAAAGGTCGCAGTGTGGTAATTAAAAGAAAACAAGAGTCGTGGAGTGGGGGCCTATGACCCTATAGGAGTTACTCAAACATAACCAGTTGCAACTACAATTAAGAATATCACGCCAGTAGTTTACTAGGAAAATCGTGTTGAACACACATCATCTTGATTTCATGGGCCGCGCCATACTGTTAGACAACACCACGTCACGAGTGTCAAGGTCTAGTAAAATTATCTCGCCAATTAAATATATTTGTATACACCTATTCTTATATTTGCTAATACCATGCTGCTTGCCTCCAAATATTTTGGCATTTGTTTACTAAACTCTTTCTGAGAAAATAACACTCACTCACAGGTAGTCTAGGTTAGTCGATTTTCATAGATCTGTGCATGCGTTTATCGGTCGCGCTGGTTAACACGTCAGCTCTCAGTTAACCGGAGAAATGACCGGAATCTCCCACTTTTAAAACACAGTCCGAGTAAACCACTGGCATGATATTGTATATTTTAGTTGCACATGGTTAATTTTTAATATATTCTAGGCGCATAGCCCCCAAACCACGATTTTTTTGCTTTAATGGCAGACCAATAAATCATTAAATAAATCGTTGAAAATTCCCTTTTCTACGTTCGTAGCATGTGCCTCCAGCAAAAGGAAACAGTGTTGAATTATGGGAATATGACGAAACACACAACGTAGCGTATTATGTCCGTAATGATGATGTCACCGCTTATGACATAATAACTTGTTCAAAGAAAAAACACGGAAGTAAAGAAGTGTTAACATTACATATGTAATCATTACTTGATCCACGACTTACATATGTAAGATATACTATTACACTTATTATATTGCCTTTTGTTACATGACATGCATACAGTGCTCGAAAAAGTACTGCAATACAATAACTAAGTAAAAGTCAAAGTAACCCACCAAACAAGTACTTAAGTAAAAGTATCCGTCCAAAAATGTACTTAAGTAAAACTAAGAAGTACTTTCTAACGTGTACAAACGTGTCGGAGCGCTATTGTACGGCATGTATACATCACAAGTTTATGAATAAGATCATAAATCGCATAATTCCATAGCACTTCAAAACAGGTCAACATGTTGTACTGGGATCATTTACGTTGCAATGTTATATATTGTTATTACTATTACTTTGTTCTTTTCTATTACTAAGGTCCGTCCTCAGCGTTTTGAAAAGGGGATTCAGGCGTACACAATCAGCTGGGGATTTCTGGGATGATTTCTAAAAAAATTACAATTTAATCAAAATCTAAAAAAAATGGGGGTTCGTTGGAATTCCCCCCTAGAACTTCCCCCGGGACGGGCTTACTATTATATGCTGAAGGCAATATTATATATTACTATTAGATTTTATTATTGTCAACCTATTGCTATTACAATCACATTTTCATCTGAGATAAAGCTGTACGTTCGTTCAGTTAAACATTTTGGAGCACGTACATGTGTGTATGTTGTGGTCATTCAGTAGTAGAGTTGTTCGCAACAATAACTCTGTATTCAAGCAACTGTCTATGATTTACGGGTCTGCTGTTAACCTTAATTTTAAAGTGTTTAAAAGTCAAAGCTAAAGCTGTGTTCAAGGGCATCAGTTTCACACAGAGCTGGACCAAAAGATGGGATATATATATTCTAACATTTTGGGCAAATCGTTAAATTGCGTTCCCGCCCCCATGCAATGTAAACATGGTATCACCACACCCACGTCACGAAGGAGCACTTTGTTCGAACCACATAATATCTAAGAAATTGTTATCCCAGTAACTATTATTTTGGATACGCAAAAATAGTGGCGTGTCTGCATTTTCAAATTAAAACTAAAAGAAAGCATCTCTTTGAGACAACGGGGCTGGTTCTGTTGCACTGTATCTCCTTTGATTGTTGTAGGCCATGCGATTTATTCTGGCGAAACATGTTACCGCTACATATTGTGGCGATATATGTTCTACTGATATGCAACAACGAGACGTTTCTCAAGGTCAGCGCGTCGGGCGTCACAGAGGGAGACACCGAGATTACTGCTGGCTTTGAACCGGACAGAGACTACCAAACGGAGCCTGACGTAGCTGATAATGATGTAGAAGATACGGAAGACATCATGGCTAAAGCAAATTCGTCTAATTCACTACTTATCGGGGTCTTGCTTCCGTGGTTCGGTAAAGAAAACATACACAACGGCGTCGCTCGTCGTGGATTAAACATATCCATAAAAAAAATACAGAACACAATCTTACCCGGCTACAAGATCTTTGTCAAATCAATTTTCACCAGATGTGACGTGACGATCGGTCTGAAGAAGACGGTGACTGCGTTAAACCTGAAACCTTCGCGAAGCAATGTAATATATGACGCCTTTATTGGCGAGGAATGCAGGTAACGGTTTCATCCGGTGATACAGGTTATTGGCTATCTGTCTTGTCTTGGACAGGTCAATCAAGTTTGCACAACAAACATGCATTCACAACGCCAAAAGAATCGAAGTTATATGTGATCATTGACCTGACAACATATATTCTTCCGTGAATGTCAGCGCATACCCTTATTGCGTGCAGTGTCATCTGATGTTCACCATTTTGCCCGTCGTGCATTTGTTGAGCACTGTATGTCGGCAGTTATTAAATACAGCGCAACTGCTCAATTACGTTCGAAGGCGAAATATATAATATTTTTAATTTCACCACTTCGACTGTAGTCTTATATTGAACATCAGAACAGTAAGGCAATTGCCGGACCGGGTCAACAATTCAAGTTGCGAGGCATATTCGGTTTAGTTAAGTGCGACGTATACACATCTTTTAATCAATCCATCTGATGGGTTCGTACTATGTTTGCATAAACTAATTTAGCAAGCGTGATTTTCCACAACTGTTATTGTTTGATCGCACCTCGTCTCGTTCTGTTGTCTTGCAGCAAAATCTGCGAGCCGGTGGCGCTTGTCTTGAGCGCCGCCAACGTGCCATTCGTGTCTACTGGGTGTATATCATCCAGTCTCTCCAACAAACGCTCGTTTAGCACTTTCTCGCGTGTCCTAGGCCCGTTGCCGGACGTATTCAGATTGTTTTTGTTGTTACTCAAGCACATGAATTGGAATCGAGTAGCTATCATCACGTCAACCGAGCGCTTGTACAGCAACGCGGGACTGGAGCTTGAGCTGACGCTCGGCGAAGCGAACATCGTCACATTCAGGTAAGCTGTCGCCAAAGCAGCGCGAAAGCATAACTTACGTACTGCTTCATATACAGGTCTGAATGTGAAGGCATATGACTAAAGAAACAGTTAGTTTCTTTCTTAATGAAATTACTCAAAAATAAATCGTGTTATATTTTGTTGAAACAAGAGCACATAACACACTGTTTGGCAGTAAGGACATGTGACTTGTTGGTGTTTGTATATATTTAGCATTTTAATAGGCAGATTTCTGCATTTTATCATGAACAATTATTGACAACTTTGGGGTTTTGCAAACAAGTGTGAAGAATGTCAACAGGACAGCTGGTGCAGTTTATTTTCTAGACGGGTCTCTTTCTTTGGTCTTGCAGATCGTGAAATTACGATTCAGAATGTGTAAAAAAAGACATAAATAACTTCTCCTTTGATTGACTAATATTAATTAAACATTTCAAAGTTGTTATTATATACGACTATTTAAAAACCTTTCACTTTTAGGATACAAATTCAGACCAATCTGGTCGGACAAAGTATTTGGGTTATCTGGAATCGAATCGAACTGTCGAACAGTTGATATATTCTACAGTAAACAAAAACGTTCGCCGCCAACGCATTTGAGGATAGATCTTCTGGTTAATTTGTATAATGATGTTGGCATTATGATAGCTAATGGCAAATATCTTACATGAATTTATGATCCTTGGTGTTTGCAATACTCCTGGTGTACCATACTTATGCCAATATAAGCAATTTATATCGTTATATCAGCTACTGCATAGTTGTATGCGCCCCCACCTGTTGTCGTTGACGCTGCCGTAGTAAGACTACCTAGCAACCACATTAATTTCGACGTAGAATCGACGTGAAGATATTGTTTCGGATGATTAATTTTGTAGGCTAACGTTTTAACGGATAATATTCTTGAAATGTTTGATTAAGTGTTGCGATATACATAATACCAAAATCAGCTATGTATTAATGTTATGCGTTCAGGCACACCATTGACTACTTCCTCGATGATAATATGGTCATCCCAGAACAACTTTACACAGTCCTGGAGAAAGAGGCACGGAGTACGTAGCCTTGGCTTATGCATTTCTTTAATGCTCTTCGTCACTGCCGCCGCTATGTCTAATGCCATTCATACGTGTACGGCACTTGACCAATTAATTCCAAACTATTCAAGTAAACACACAGTGTATTAGTAACATTTCCTAAAGTCACATATAATAGTCTATTACTTGTATATAATATTTATCGTTGCAAATCGGGTTGTTTGCATCTTATTATTTCAACATTTAATATGTTACCCTATGCCTGGTAACAGTCAGAGGGCTGTATCCGATACATAGATAATGACTAAACCGTTATTCAAACAACATTATACGAAGAGTTTGCAGCTTCAGAATATATACATGTTCAATAAAACAATGCAAGCTTAAACGTGCTGAGTTTGAAGTGACAGGCTTGCATGCATTCCTAACACACACACATATTTGCACACATTCCTAACACATACAACTGGAATAGAACTGCACAATAAAAAAATATTTCATGTGTTGGTGATGAACTGGAATAAGTAAAATTAATTATTAAAAAGGCTTTCTTATTAGTTGTGTTCTATTAAAAAACCCATCGGATTTTTTTTAATTGAAATTCAGCAATTGCAATAATGTGCCAGTTTATTATTACTATTATATATATATATATATATATATATATATATATATATATATATATATATATATATATATATATATATATATATATATATATATATATATTATATAATATATATATATATATGTATGTATGTGTGTGTGTGTGTGTGTGTGTGTGTGTGTGTGTGTGTGTGTGTGTGTGTGTGTGTGTGTGTGTGTGTGTGTGTGTGTGTGTGTGTGTGTGTGTGTGTGTGTGTGTGTGTGTGTGTGTGTGTGTGTGTGTGTGTGTGTGTGTGTGTATGTATGTATGTATGTATGTATGTATGTATATATATATATATATATATATATATATATATATATATATATATATATATATATATACAGCAGCAGCAAAGAATTTATACTCACAAGCCAAATGTCATGATCAACTATACATCAAGCGCATTTGTTTCTTTAACTAGGGACACGTGCCAATGCCAAGAATTACCCCTAACCAGTTTCCATGAAAGACCACATTCCCACTACTAATACTGGACTGACCATCTAGCTACTCAGATCCTATCACGCCCTATCTTCTTCTTTAATCTAGCTCCTTCCATACACCAGTGGAACAGGTTAATAAAGATAGGTTGTGCCTTAACATTAATTTAGTTCTGTGACTAAACTGACATTACTTGACATTGTAATATCTCATTAATTTTCCGAAACAGACAAAATAAACAATACTTCTGATATATTTATTATTGTGTGCTGGTTGTATTGTAAAGAGTATTTGTATTGAAATACATTTCAATGCATTTGTATCTGTATTGAAGAATATATTTGTATTTCTTAGTATCTATGATTGTATTTGAACATCTCGTATTTGTATTTAAATACATTTCAAAGTATTTGACCCATATCTGATGCTGACGCTAAAGCAAGTCAACTACTACTAACAACTGTAGAGTTTATCCTGAGACATACTCACAACACCTACCACCGCTTTTTTTGCAGTAATCTTCTTCATACTAGATGTGATTCATGTTGGCAAGATTATGCAGAGCGCTAAAGAAGAAGGCATCCTTGCCGGAAGGGCATTTATAATAATCGACGTGCACACAGGTAGACAAACTCCACACCAGTGGCGTCACTGACCATTTCATCACTGCCACAACTTACATTTGATGTGCAGGTTATACACATCTTTATTTCATTTGGTAAACTCCTAATTATTGTCAATAAATCTTTCAGTTTCAATTGCATGTAATAAAGGATAGTGTTTGGATTGAACATGTGTCTAGAAACACATAAAAAAAATTTTTTGAAACTATTTTGCTTTACTCAATTGATGGATCCATCACGTGACTGTCCTTGTATATAATTTTATAGGCAGACTGACACATATACATTTCTAAATGCGGAGAAATGAAACATACAAACGTTGCATTTATAATTTTTCTGTCATGAAAATGTTTTTCTTAACAATGATGTATTATTGCAAACGTAGCAAACAGTATTATTTATAAACTGACATTTTCCGATTACCAATATAGACACACAAAGTCCCTTCGAAAGATATCGAAAAATGCATAGCCTATTCCAAGGGGCACTTGATGGAGTTCTTCTGGCCAACTTCAAGGCCAATAATGGGACAATATGGAATTCCTACACCGAAGAAGTAGCAGGCAGAATAAAACATGGAAAATACTATGGAGAAAACGAAAAAAACCGTGAGAAGACAAAAACAGTTACGGCCAAGCAGGTGAGCTCAAACATTCCACATAATCTCCAGGCAACATTCGTGTGTGGCATTCATCGCGCTGTGTTGTGTGTGTTCTGTCCTTGTTCACGACTTGCATCCTTGGAGCAGCACATCATCGACTGTTGCCACGAATAGGATTTTTCGTTGTAGTTGTAGTAGTTGTAGTTATTGTAGTTGTTGTTGTCGCCTTCCGCCATTCATCCACTTTCACTGCCGATGCCATGCACCGCCCGTCTCCACTCCCCATATGCTTCGCTCTCGTTCGCCACTACCCTCCCAATGTGCACACAGTCCTCCCATATCAGTCCGCTCTTCATACACCGTTTCTCTTCCATTCGTTCCACGTGTCCAACCCACTTCTACCAACACCTCAACAGCTTCCTCTTCTTTCACAACTACCTCCACCCTCAGTTCCACCATCCTTCGCCTGTCCAATCGTTTCCCCCGCAACCCTTAACCCCTAATTATTTTCGCTTTTCGCCCCCCCCTTTTACTATACTCCATGCATAGTCTAAGCTTGTATCCCCGAGCCGCCGTCCCGGCAAATCGCTCCACCCAGGTATACATGCTATAGGTATACAATGCAGTCTCGCTGTTTCAGTTCCTTCCAGTCGTATATTTAGATGTTTGGTTAGCTGACCGAACCCAAAGCTTCTCCGTCTTTTTCCAGAATTACTTTCAGTCCATACTTTTTAACACATCCTTCCACCCAATAACCGTTTCTGAAGGTCAACTACTTCCACCAAATTACCGTTCCTGAAGGTCAACTACTTCCACCCAATAACCGTTCCTGAAGGTCAACTACTTCCGTTGTGCAAACTTCCTGTAGTCAAGGTATTTGAAATCGGCGACTTTCTCCAACATATTTCCTCTTCTGGTAACGATAGTAATATTTTGAGGAAGGTTACAGACCATGAACTTATCTTTCAGGGATTAATCTACCGCCGGATCTTCGCACACGATGATTCCATTAGCTCGAGAAGCTCTTGTGTTTGCGTAATCTCTTCTGATAGGAAAGTGATATCGTTTGCAAATTATAAATCGGTGTCGACCTGAGACTTGACATGACTACGTTTTCTTCTTGCGAGTCTTCACGGCCGCCTATTGCTGATTGCAGATTGACTAAATCGTCTAAATCGTCGAATCGTCCGGCAAACATCTCTGAAATAGGTTATAGATGCGTGTGTTTAAATGCAAGGAGCATAGTAAATAAAAAAACGAATTAAACGTTATGGTAGAAGATATTGACCCTCATATAATTGGTATAACCGAATCATGGGCCAACATAGACATAACAGGTGCTGAATTAGGACTGACAGGATACGTAATGTTTAGGAGAGATCGAATAGGAAGAATGGGAGAGAGAGTTATTTTATATATGTTAAAGAATTTATTCAGGCTTATGAAATAAAATTAGAAAGGGACGCAGATCGCAGTGAAGCTGTTTGGTACAACATAGTTTCAGGCAAATCAAAATTAACTATTGCATTAGTTTACCGAAGTCCAAATATAAACGAAGAGTATAACACAAAAATACAAAATGCTATAAAGGAAGTTAGTAAAGGGGAATGCATCATAATGGGAGATTTTAACCATGGACACATACAATGGAAATCTCTAAAGAGTACAGGGGGTGAGGAAAATTTTTTAATTTTTAATTCAGTATAGCTTCCTTACTCAGCACGTGCTAGAACCAATCAGGGGAGGTAATGTATTATATATTGTTTTGTCATTACAAAAAGAATTAGTAGACAATGTAAAAATACATGAACCATTGGGTAACAGTGACCATAATCAAATACATTTTGACATCAATGTAAAATCAGAAAGTAAAAAAAAAAAACGTACAGGAGAAAGATATGAGAAAACACTTAGCGAAGCTAAATTGGAATAACATGCTGATGAATAAGACCGCAATTGAATGTTGGAATATTCTAAAATATGAAATTGAGAGTATTATCGATAAATTTGTTCCCTTGAAAAAAATAAGGAAAACGGTCTAGAACGAAGCACATGTCAAAAGAAGCTATTGGAAAAATAGTGTTCAAGCAAATTATGCGGAGGGTTTATAGGCGTACCAGAAAGGATGAAGACTATGCAAATTACAAAGAGGCACTTAATGCAGCTGCAACTGAAATTGGACAATCTAAAAGAAGCCATGAACAAAAACTAGCATGTAACATAAAAATGACAGCAAGAGTTTTTACCCATATGTCTGGAGTTAACAAAACGTACAAGACAAGGCCGGACCTCTAGAAGACAGTGCTGGAAATATAATATCACGGGTTTTTAATGGCGGAAGACCTAAATGGTTACTCCAGTTCAGTGTTTACCAGAGGGGATATTAGTTCATTAGCAGTTCCAGATACTAAATTTCAGGAGGCTAAATCTGACTATTTAGGATAGTTAATTGTAACTCCAGAAATGGTAGCTAAGAAAATAAAGGTAATGAAGGATAATTAATCACCGGGAGTGGATGGAATTCCTTCAAAACTACTAATGGAAACAGTAGAACAAATCAGTATACCTCTTGCAAGAGTATCCAACTTATCATTAAAACAGGGAGTTGTTCCTTTTGAATGGAAAGAAGCAAGCATCATACCAATATATAAAAAGGGTTCGAGAAATAAGTCAGATAATTACAGACCAGTGAGTTTAACGTCAGTGATTTGTAAATTATTAGAAAGGTTAATTAAAGACCATATGGTGGACTTCCTTGTTAGGCATAAATTATTAAATTCATCTCAACATGGACTTCTAAAAGCGAGGTCATGCTTAACAAATATGTTATGTTTTATTTTGAAGAAATCAAAGTGGATAGGCGAGGGATCGCCAGTAGATATTATTTACTTAGATTTTCAGAAAACATTTGACAAAGTGCCACATCAAAGATTACTACTTAAATAAAAGCCCATGGTATCGAGGATGGCATAATTGACTGGATAGAACAATGGCTGGCTGACAGAAGACAACGTGTTGTAGTATATGGAGAAGTTTCAAATTGGAAATCAGTTTTGAGTGGGGTACCACAAGGATCAGTATTAGGACCTTTATTATTCTTAATATATATATCAATGACTTGGACGACAATATAACAAGTAACGTACTCAAGTTTGCAGATGACACAAAAGTGTTTAGAAAGGTTAACACTGATGATGATAAACAACATTTACAAAACGATCTATACAGATTAGTGATATGGTCTGAGAAATGGCAGATGTTGTTCAATTTTAGGAAAGGTAAATGCCTACATACAGGACATGGGAACTTGGATGTAAACTATAAAATGGGAGATACTGTTCTGGGTACTACAGAAGAAAAGGACTTAGGAATAAAAATAAGTGCTTATATGAAAGTTTCAGAACAGTGTGGTATTGCAGCTTCAAAGGGTAATCAAATTATTGGATTGATTAGGAGAAACATAACATAAAAATGCTAATCATACCTCTGTATAAAGCAATAGACCTCATTTAGAATACTGTATACAAGCGTGAAGACCATATCGTAAGAAGGATATAGATACGCTTGAACGCATACAGAGGAGAGCAACTAAAATTATTCCAGAACTGAGAGACCTTAGTTATGAAGAACGCCTGAAAGAATGTGGGTTAACTACTCTAGAGACAAGGAGGTTAAGAGGAGATCAGATTGAAGTTTTTTAAGATATTGAATGGGTATGAAAATGTTGATAGAAATATGTTTTTTTCTCTCAAGAAAGATAACAGAACTAGAGGACATGAGGTAAAGTTACTAAATAATCAGTGTAGGTTGGATATCAGGAAGTACTCATTCTCACAAAGGACGGTAAATGAATGGAACAAATTATCTACGGATTGAATAAACCTCTAGCAGAGTGGTTATGTTTAAAAACAACAAGTTGGACACATATCTCAGGCGGGCGGGTTACACGTAGATGAACACTGATGGACTCTCGATAAGCCAATGGCTTCCTTGTCTACTTGCCATCTGGGCCTTTGGCTTGGATGGCAAATCTTGTTAAATCTTGACTGCAGAGGTAATGTGCGAGTGTGTCACCATGCAGAATTCCTGGCCTCTCAAACAGCACAATTTCTCCAACCGGTGACAGTACCCGAGCTCGTATAATACTTGTATGTATTGGCAATAACTGCAACACCACGTGCCTCGATAATCTTCATCATCATGCCTCGATTATTGTATTAAATGCTGTTCGAAAATGTATTGAAGTCATGATTTGAGAAGAGTTCTCTTTCGAATGCCTTCTACTCACCATCTCAATGCTAGGAAATGACCGATTGTAGTCATTCCTGCCCGTGATCCATTCTGATTGGCTTTTAGGTGGTGGTCAATTTCAGGTTTGGTCAAGATAATCTTCTTTAAAGTCTTCGCTACGACGTAACTAAGAGTAATGCTCCTACAATTCCTCCTACACTTAACTCGTCAGACGATGGTATCTGAATGACGTACAGAGCTGTTCACTGTTGCGGTTTGTTCGGTTTCATCCAAGCTTTGTTGCAGACCTCAACAATGACGTCGTCCATACAATGGTGCTTTAGAAATGTGGTGTGCCGTAACAGCGAAATGTCACCATATTTCCTGCCTATTTAACGCTACTAAGAAATGAGGTCCACATAGTTAGCACGGCATTTGTCTTAACACACATATTCGTCTCTCTCTGACGACCTTTCTATGATATTGACATGTTTGAGGCAGGTTTGATCTCTTCATTCCCATCTTCTATGTATGAAAGGCCTCCAACAGGTTGTAAACATGTGTGTACCAGTTTTTTATCCTGTGACCCCTTTGTTGCCTATTAGTTGGTAGAGGATATTTAAGAGAAAAAGGTGTGTACTAAACTGTGGCATGTCGGGTAGTGTGTCTGTTGCGAGGATGGCTAGAGTGTTTGTATGGGAGACTAAAATATTAGGATGATGGACAAGGCCATTAATATATGAGAGGGTATGACGATGTTTGTGCCGTGTATAAAATAAATGATACAAGAAACGATAAATGAAATTGTTTCTCCCTTGCACAGTAAGGCCATTCTCGGGCAGTTGTGAAGAACAATTCTGCCTTTGAGAAATGCAGGCACCTAGTTGAGAATATGCACGAGGATTTTGCCAGTAATGGAAGGTGGGGAAAGGAGTATCGATATTGCATACATATGCATACGTATAACACAAATGAAGTAAGCATGTCGTGAGGAGCGAGATTGCGTTTAAAAATATACCCGAGCGCTTTGATGTAAGATAAGACTTATCTACGAAGGATGAACTTCACCTTTCTGACAAGGATGCAGCAGTTTTTGGAGAGACGTTTGTATGAGCAGCCACTGAGGTCATTGACAGAATAACATATTTAAACTAGATAAACGGAGGGGTATCTAGGGGTATCTAGGGGACGTCTCAATACTAACTAGTGACAGTAACAACAACAGCTATTGCCAATATGAATAAAAAAACGCGTCGCCAAGGTACTGTCACCAAATGGAGAAATTGAGTTGTTTTATATCCCAGCAGGTGTTCTGCAGGGTGACACGCTCACACCACACCTCTTCGTGATAGTCCTTGACTATGCACTGCGACTAGCGATAGATGGAAGTGTAGACGAACTGTGATTCAAACTCGTAAAATAAAACAAACGTAGTCGTGTCAAGCCCGAAGTTGACACAATTTATAATTTGCACACGATATCATTTCCAAAAAAGAAAATAGTACCCAAGCACGTGAGCCTGTCGTGCGAGTGGAACCGTCGTGTGGCACATGTAAAGAAGGGTTCATACAGTACGTCTGGACGGGCTGATATTGGTATGCTAAATGTTGGTAGCAAAGTAAACGTGAAAAAAACGACTAAAACTTTACGATCGAGGTTATCTGGGTGCTCCCAGACTGTGTATAAAACACTTTAAAAAACATCTTTTACAGTAGCTTTTTATGATATGCTGATGTGAAAATTTGTATATGCATTTATTATTACTATACTATGTATACATTTAATTTCTTATTATATTATTTATGGTAGGAGTATTTTGACTATATTTTTTATTATTCATTAATGTCATTGTTTTGAATATAATTAATATATATTTTAATATATTTATTTTTAATATAATTAATATATTTATTTTTAATATAATTAATATATTTATTTTTTATATAATTAATATATTTATGTTTTTTATAATTAATATATTTAATTTTAATATAATTACTATATTTATTTTTAATATAATTAATAATATTTTAATAAGTTAGATTGTATGTATGTAAAGCACGTGTGAGCAATGCTGATTTATCGGGCTCTATATAAATTCTTTATTATTATTATTATTATTATATTGTTATTATTATTAAATGTATTACTACATCGTGGGCTAACAGGTGCCAAGTAGGAATTAGTAAGTTATGTATGTTTAGTAGATAGAAGAGGATAGGTGTTTTTTCCATATATTTATTCAGACTTATTCAGGCTTACCAAATAATACTTGATGCAATATAGCATTAGTTGGTGGTTATTGTCATTTTGATAGCTGGTGGATATTTTGCAAATAATACAAAAGTTAACAAAACCGTTAAAACAACAAAGCATATTGAATGATAATATGTGTAATGGCTTACTATGTGTAATTAATTTTATTATTATGCACTTATTCCACAGATAAAGGTTTCTACTGGTCTGTATCACGACGCGGTGATGTTATGGGCCATAGCTCTAAACAAGACACTCACCCAACAGCAACAGCGGAACGCCACGCCTGACCGCCAAACTGTTGCAAACAACAGTCGGAATATTAACTTTGAAGGTTAGAACATTATCGCTGCCGGCACCGCTTCCACTGCTAACGCAAACGATGTATGTCCCAGCCACAGTTTGTTATCGCGTTATGATACGGGCGTCATGTATAACACAAAAACAACGCGTGATTTTGCGAGATGTTATTTGTGGGGTTGATTTGTGGGTTGGCGGACGGAAACCAGGATTTTGAATCGAGAAAGTGGAAAGAGGAAGATTAATTGAGAATTTGAAGAACAGAAACGTTTTGACTAACGATAGTTTTCACTACTGCAATTATTTGGCACATTCATATAACATATGCACGTAGACATACAATCGCGTAAAAGAAACGCACGCACGCACGCACGCACGCACGCACGCACGCACGCACGCACGCACACCTAACCGCTGCATACATTCTGCAAAGCAAGCAAAACCAGTCCATTTAGTTAACGAATACATTGAGATTGTGTCGTAGGCGTAACGGGTAGCGTGAACATAAACGCAAACGGCGACAGAAAGGTAAACTACACTATCTTCGTGGTCCAGTCCAAACAATTTGTTCCAATGTTCGACTTCATCTATGCGAGGCCGACAGAACTCGTGCCGCTGATGAGCACGTCGGAGTGGGATCATGTGATATGGCCGGGCGTGCAATCAGCTGTTCCCTCCGACACTCCCCCGTGTGGTTGGCGCAATGAACATTGTAACTTCTTAAATGGTCAGTTTCTACGGATTTGTTTACACACGTTACACACATTACACTATGTTACTTATCCTGAATGATCAGTGTCACTGTCTGTTATGTATGCGGATACAATGTAGATGCAAATGATCAGTGTCACTGTCTGTTATGTATGCGGATACAATGTAGATGCAAATGATCAGTGTCACTGTCTGTTATGTATGCGGATACAATGTAGGTGCAAATGATCAGTGTCACTGTCTGTTATGTATGCGGTTACAATGTAGATGCAAATGATCAGTGTCACTGTCTGTTATGTATGCGGATACAATGTAGATGCAAATGATCAGTGTCACTGTCTGTTATGTATGCGGATACAATGTAGATGCAAATGATCAGTGTCACTGTCTGTTATGTATGCGGATACAATGTAGATGCAAATGATCAGTGTCACTGTCTGTTATGTATGCGGTTACAATGTAGATGCAAATGATCAGTGTCACTGTCTGTTATGTATGCGGATACAATGTAGATGCAAATGATCAGTGTCACTGTCTGTTATGTATGCGGATACAATGTAGATGCAAATGATCAGTGTCACTGTCTGTTATGTATGCGGATACAATGTAGATGCAAATGATCAGTGTCACTGTCTGTTATGTATGCGGATACAATGTAGATGCAAATGATCAGTGTCACTGTCTGTTATGTATGCGGATGCAATGTAGATGCAAATGATCAGTGTCACTGTCTGTTATGTATGCGGATACAATGTAGGTGCAAATGATCAGTGTCACTGTCTGTTATGTATGCGGATACAATGTAGGTGCAAATGATCAGTGTCACTGTCTGTTATGTATGCGGATACAATGTAGGTGCAAATGATCAGTGTCACTGTCTGTTATGTATGCGGTTACAATGTAGATGCAAATGATCAGTGTCGCTGTCTGTTATGTATGCGGATGCAATGTAGATGCAAATGATCAGTGTCACTGTCTGTTATGTATGCGGATACAATGTAGGTGCAAATGATCAGTGTCACTGTCTGTTATGTATGCGGATACAATGTAGGTGCAAATGATCAGTGTCACTGTCTGTTATGTATGCGGATACAATGTAGATGCAAATGACGACCTGCACTTAAAAATAGTACATGTAGTAACATGTAGTAACATGTAGTAACATGTAGTAACATGCAAAGTGGGGGCATTCCATGGAGCCTTCGATTTGCTCTGTTAAGCCTTTCCAATATGACCCCTCATTTTGTCTTACCTGACCAATTATCCTATACAACCTGTGCATATTATTTTTGAGATGACAGATATATTGTATATATCATACCCTGCCCCTAAATGCCATATTATTATTTGAATATGTGATGTTTCTAGATACGAATGTTGAGCTGTCAGTGAAATTCACAAAGTTGATTGTAAAATTGGATTTGCTTAGACTGGCCGAGCCACCACAGGTCTGTCATTTCTGATGAAGAAAAAACATCTATTTGGATCGGATTCGGGAGTCACGGAGATATACTCATTGTTTCCAGTGTACCACCATTTGAATTGGACGTAGCACTTTGCATTGTTATTTTTGAGACAGCAGGTGAACTGCAGTAAACATTGAATTATCTGTAAATGTATATAATTAAATGTGCAATTGTATGTTTGCGATAAAAAGTTTGTTTTTCAGACACCGACGAACAAAATGAAAATTTCAAATCTTAACTTTTAAAATACTCTTTCAGAGTTTTCTCCCAATCACTAACAATAAAATTGCCCTCGCCAGTAAGGAACCTTTCAATTTATGTTTTAATTTATGTTTCCTTCTTTCAGTTTTGACCATGTGGTTGTCAGCGATCGCTTCCTTCTTCCTTGTAATCTTGGGAGCGGTCGGAATTCGTCAGTTCTGGAGGTTTGTTTTCAATAACACTACATTCCACTCGCGTAATTATTTCTTACCCATTATATGTGATCTACAAAAAGTCCTTTACGTTTTGCAATCATATATACATATATATATATATATATATATATATATATATATATATATATATATATATATATATATATATATATATATATATATTTATATATTTGTATTAGTTAGTTTTTGTATAGTTAGTAAAATGTCCTTTACGTTTTGCAATCATATATATATATATATATATATATATATATATATATATATATATATATATATATATATATATATATATATATATATATATATATATATATATATATATATATGTATATGTATATATATATATATATATATATATATATATATATATATATATATATATATATATATATATATATATATATATATATATATATATATATACTTGTATATATATATTTTTGTATCATAAGCAATCACACCCGTTCTATGATTTGGGCAAAATTAAACAATGGAGATTATTAAGCCGTATTTATATATGAAGTCAGCACGACACGTCGAACCATCGAATATAGCTAATATGTAGGCTACCTAACACTTCATTACTGAACAGACGTAACAGCTCAAACAAAACATAGCTATGTAGTCGTCAACAAATGTAATATCAAGTGTATTCTACATATGGTATTAACTAAAGTTTGGCGTACCGTTGATTTCACACATAATTAGTTAACGCAGTTACACGTTGTTGGAAGTATTTTGCTATTTTGCATGTATAGCAGAATACTGCTCTTTCAACGATCAATAAAGTCATTCATTGAAAGCACTCACCTCTTGGTCCTTTCTTGGTTTCTCAATTTTGGCTAGTAAAAACGTCCGTATGGTTGTTGGCAACGTCCACCAGGTCTTGAACTAGTGATACTTCACCCATGTTTGTCTTTGATAACATTTCCCGCCATTCAGTTGACACACAATTATATTTTCCGTAGTGTAGACCTTTTGTTTTTCCTTTAGCCGATGGTTATGTTTTTCATTTCCTAAACGTACTCTCGTTTTTTGCCTTCCACACTATTATTTTCCGAACTGCTATTGTTTTCTTAATCGTCCGTATCTTTAATTCCTCCTTTTGAAATTCTAAAATGGCCGTCATACATGCTTATGGTCAAATGGAGACATTGGTTTGGATTGTTGTTCTTTATACCATAACGTTTCCAACATTGTAGAGGCTTGCAAATCTTCAATAAAAAATAAACGAAATTCCAAATGTTGACATAGTGGACCTGATTAATCGCTGGAAACCTTTGTAATTGATAATATTACGCATGTTGTAATAACGTTGTTAATGTGTCACGAACCTGACCGATACATATCACGAATTTGGGACCAAATGAGGCAATTGTTATTACCCCCGTGTTCTTGCTAGGTCAATCTAGGTCACACGCACGTACACACGCACGCACGCACGCACGTACGTACGCACGCACGCACGCACGCATGCACGCACACACATTCATACAAACATACGGTGAATTATAATAAGATCATATAGTCTATAACATACTTTGTATTACATCAACGATCTTTATGTGTTTCAGAAAAATGAAGTTTGCCATGGATCTTCATATGACCTATTTACGAAAAATCGACTGGTGTGATTTAGAGATGATACTTCCAAGCGAGGTAGACATATCGCTTTGACCTTTAACAGCGCGGTTTCGGTTGAGTGTTACTTTCGGCCCAAAACGACAAGTAGGATACTCTTAGGTATTGCTCGAGGCGGGCATCAACAACTTGCACCAGTATTTTGGAAACGAATGCCGGGTTTCGTACCGGACAGTTATGGTTGAGGAAGTTCGGGTCTAGTTTCCCATTGTTTAACCTTGGTGGAATATGTGCGCGTTTGAAATCTATAGGCCCGGTGGAGGTAGCGAACGACTCTTTCACTTATTATCGGTAGTAGTTCACGATTCCTATCACAGTGTTTTCGTCAGAACACACTGAATCATCTTGTGGGTACAAATATCGACAAACGTCCTCATCAGCAACGTTGTGAATCGGTACACCGACTTACTGTCTCGCCAGCAGTGTTTTATCTGCAGCGTGTAGTTGACAGTCTTTGTATCGTACAGCAGTTTACTGACGCCGACACATTGCTCTTGATATAGCTGGTTGTGTATATATACAGTCTTTACTTGAGGGAGTGTGGCAGGTCGTTGGGAAATGGTGGGAGATTGGTCCCAACAATATGTTGGGGATGAGAGGTTGGTCCCACGAACAGGCAGGAGATGAGAGTTTGAGACCCCTGCCACACCATACTTTCTTGCACAAGCGCCTTTCTGTGTTCATGTTTTGCATTGTGTAGTTCAGTGAGCGCCAGGTTTCAACATGGTGGTTCGTCTACAGAGAAGAGCGTGAGGATTGGTGAGTTGTTTTAGCGACACGTTGTGGTTGTCGAACTCAAGAGGTGTACCAGCACGCTCCAAATGTCTGCATAATGCTTTCCTTGAATGTTCTGCCATCTACCACTCGTAGCTTTAGTTTACTGTACTTTCTTGCGAGTTACGCCTGGTTCCCCATGTCTACCAAGGCCTAAGTCGCCGAGTTCTATCAAATATTCACTCTTAGGAATATCATTAAACAATCCAACGAATGGCTGACCCCTCTAGTGATGAACTTTGTAGACTTCCAGAAAGCATTTGACAGTATTGAAAGAGACTCCGTATGTGGCGGACTGAAGAAACGAAAACAAGAATAGACTGGACAGATGAAAACGTGCTGGGAGACTTGAATTTTACTGATGCCATCTGCCTGTTAAACAGCTCTGTTGAGGAAATGCAAACCAAGACAAATTGTTTGTCAAGCAATGCCAACAAAGTTGGATTCTTCATCAATGCCTCCAATACAGAAGTCATGAGAACAAACTGTGACAGAAAACTTTTACTGAACGACAAGGCACTTGCAGATATCGTTTCGCCTACCTTGGAAGTGTATTGTCCAAAGATGGAGGCTGCTCTATTGACCATCTGGAGAGACGAAACGAGGACGACCAAAGGATACATACCACCGAACCATCACAAGAGAGGCACAACCCCCCCAAAAAAAATTAAGACACAAGACCTTGAAAGAATGGCTGAAGCTAGAGATGTGTGGCGTTGATTGCTCTCTGCTTTGTGTGTCTGACAGCACAGGAAGGGAGTAAGTAAGTAAGTACCCGGCATTATCGTCGACACAATAGCAATGTTTATTCTTATGGGTGTTTCTTTCTTACATCGACATTCTTCCTATTAAGAACACAAATAAAACACCCAGTATATACTGCTGCAAATAATGCAGAAGGACCCGTATTATAATTACTGGAGTGTCTACTTATATTTATTTGAACAGGTGTCGTCGATGAATAGCAATAACAAAAACAAGAACGGCAACAAGCAATTGATCGCAATGTACAAGGTAAAGCCATTGTGATACACCATTATTTACAGTTATCCACAGCATGAATAAGCAACGAAGTAATCACCTTTTTCAACAGTAATCTACAGGGATGGGAATTTCCCCTTTTTTTATCCCGGATTTCCGTTTTTTTCTGGGTAAAAATAATAATTTCTGTGTTTCGTGTGAATCCGGTTTAAAAATGGGGCGGGGGGGTAGCTCTCTCCACTCTTCCCGAAACCTCCCGGCGAGATCGGGGATATTGATTTGGTTGCACGTGTAATTTGCTTTTTGTAAAAAAAGTCACTCCGATCAAATAGAAATATCTGACTACGGAACATTAATTAAACACTGCCTGCGTTATAATCCGACATAGTCGTTATTCAACGCAACGCTAACTACAACGTGTGGCAAATTCAGTTGACTGTGGCAAATTGAGACTGTGAGAAATATTTAAGCCAATATAATTTTCTTGGAAGCCGGCCGCGCGCCCGCCCGCCAGTAATTACATTGTATCCACCTGCCACGCAACATCTTTGATGTGTGTGGGGAAACCCAAAACAAACAGAACTTAAAGTTGCTTCCTCAAATGGTTAAGCCCATCGCGAATCTGGTTTACATATGTCCAGACGTGTAGTGTGTGACTAGCTTAAGTAATGTGCGCAGTCTGTTCAATAAAATCATCAAAAGAATTGACTTTAGTCGTTAGATCTGGTAAGGATCAAAATAATGGACATCCAAAATGGTAAACACGGTCTCTGCTGTGGGTCAATACTGATCATGGGCGTGACGTCCGTCCTCTTGCTGATCACATGACAAAGTTACGAAATTTCCCCAAGGAAGAAAATAGTGATTTTTCAGCATTTCGGTGTTCACTTCAGTTAACGCTTGAACAAGCATTAATTAATTTAATAGTTTGTCTGATGATTTCACAAAAACTACATACAAAAGTTGCACCGACGAGCTAGCATGTTGCAGTGGACACTAAGTAGGTTTGGTTTTTCGCAAAATTAATTTGAAATGAGACTAGCAAAAAAATCGAATTGATTAAACACCTTTAACGATTTTACATGTTTCTACATAAAACATCATAAAAACAATACTGTCAACATATTTGATTCATGTTTGCTTTATGTTATAACTTACACATATGCCTACATATGTCCCACTGAATACAGGGCGATTCAGCCATTCATAAATTACCTAGTAGCAGGGTAAAATATGTTTATTTTTTGCCTTCTGTTTTTATTCTCATTTTTAAAATCGTCAACGTTTGACATGGTTCTACATAAAACGTGATACAAACAATACTGTTCAACATATTTGATTCATGTTTGCTTTATTGTATAGTTTACATCTTTGGCTACATTTTATTTTCACCACTGGATGTATTGACATTCAACCACTCAAACAAAAATTGTTTGGTAGCAGGGTGAAGTTGGTCTATCTTTGCTTTCAGCTGTAGTGAAATGACATTTCAGATAATAGTATTCCCACGATTACATAATGTGTTATAGTTATTATCATTCTATTATAGTAAAGAGTATCTTAGCAACCAACAAAATGATACCTCATTCGTACTTTTATTTTTAAGATAATAATTAGCATTATACATGTGACCTGGCAGAAGCAATGACTTGTACGTATGTTTGTCAACTTGTTCGGTGTTATTATACTGTATACCAATATACAGCATCCATGGTGCGGTATTTTTAGTGCAAATGTCTGTCAGTGACTAATTCCCAAAACCAAACTTTCGTCTTGGAACAATATGATATGACTGATCTGAATACTGAAAGAGAGGAACCGTACGGAAGAATAGTGTTTGTTTGAATCCTAAATACATGTACATGTGTCTGAACTGTGGCCAACCTACAGGAAACTTAATAATATATGTATGTGCAATGATGTAGAAACTGACAGCATTAAATGGGCACGTAGAGTATGAGAATTTTCAAAATGTTCTGCGGTAACCAATATTTTGTGGTATATGTGAAAATTGTGTTTGAAAATCATGTTTTTCAACTGATTGACTCGGCCACATTTATAACTCAGAAGCTCCCAGAGAGCACCTCAGACCTCCATTTAAAAGAAATTCACGGGGAGCCCCCGCCAGACCCCCCCCCCGCTGATCCCCCCTCAGGACTCCAATCAGCCGGCGCAACGTGCCTTAGGTGTGGCTTCGCAACACAAATATAATTTCAGTTTTTTTCTTCTCCACTCTCATCTCCCTGAATATAAGTCGTGCCATTTTCGTATAAACACTCTATTTTCTTTCTATTAAAATACATACATTTATGGTTTACGTCACCTCTCAGACCTGTGTTAGCGAAATAATTTTTTTATAAATAAATCTTAAACGGTTTCGTCATACTCCGGTATAAAAACTGACCGCTGCGCGCCCCATCATAATTCACAATCAATGTATTATTGTCTACCATTAACATCTACTATTATCTGCCTATCGTCAATCTTCTGGCCATATACGGCATTTGTGTGCAGTCAGCGCCAGTGTCAGTGAAGATGATTCCAGCACGGCGAAGCATTCATGTAGAAGATATCGACATTCAGATGGAACTCAAATATGTAAGTGACGAATCGGGTTCGATTAATATACAACGTACACGCAAGTGTCGGCATATCCTTCAGTCGACATATTCTTATGCTACGTACGTACGTGCGTGCGTGCGTGAGAATGTGTGCGTGTATGCGTGTTGAGTGCGTGCATGGTGCATGCGTGCGTGTATGTGCGTGAGCGTGTGTTTTATATGTGATTAAAATAGTGCCATTCCGTCTACAGGCGAGATTACGTTTATTGTAGATGCGAGACATGCAACACTATAATATAAACAAGTTCCTAGGCACGTGTTCTGAGGCTCCACATATCTGCGTGTTGATGACTTACTGTAAAAAGGGAAGTCTTCAGGTAGAGTAAACGTTGGATTTTAGCGGTAACGCATTCACAACATGCCATCACAGTTCACCACCATCTCTATATGCCACATTTTGAGAATTGCTCTATATGTAACGAAGCACATAATTCACGTTGCATGTCCCTAACAATTAATAATTTGTCGCTACAGGATGTGCTGCACGAGAAATATTTCAACCTGTCGTTGAGCTGGCGTCTCTCATTCGCGTCAGACATCGCAGAGGTACGCATTAACGATTACATAAAAAAAATCCTCGAAAGAGGGACCGTGTCAAAATAACTGGCTCTTTATTCGTATGACATGGACCCGGAAGTGAGACAATGATCTATCCCCATGTACGCGATAGGGGATGGCGTACCTACACAATTCGCAGATCTTCTCACACGGCCGTCTCAGCAGCACCAACGTCGTCGTCAGCAACTTGTGGGTGTGCAAAGTGACCGACTACGGCCTGCCATTATTCCGCTCAGGAGATGACCACACGTTGGTCAGCAAGGACCTCAATGAGAGTACGTCTCTAGTCAACCAGGACTAATGAATACCGAAATGCGTCACTATGTCGCCATTGCGTAAATTGGCTGCCATCCGCGTGATGGCGCCACAGTGTAATAATAGTGAGAATGGTAACGCGTTGTACTGTACGGAATCACCCTATGCATTAGCACAAATGAGCCTTCTTCACAAACTGGTCCACGTTAGTGTCGAATGTTCGACCTTGAGAAATACGTTGCGGCTGTACATCGAGGCGCCATCACGCGGACGGCAGCCAATTTACAAAATGACGCCGCAAAATGGGGTTGTATATGTTAGTCGAGAAAAGTGTTGAAGCAGTTTACCAAATATGATGAAAATCGTGCAATGTGTAGGCCTAGTTGTTGCATACGATCCTGTTAAAGATTTACGATGTTCAAGATGAGGGTTTTGTCCTTGTCATTGAGCTTATGATGACGCCATTTTCCGAGTCCGGGCGTTAACAGGCAGCACAATCACTGTTAGCACATTGGATTTGATCAGAAACACTGTTTTTCTATAACTGGAAATAGTAAGCAACGTAACGATGCCACTGTATGTCTACATAATTTTTTGCTTTGTAAGTTCCAAAATAGAACTTTGTGCTGGCGATATTAAAAAATTCTGAGAAATGCGAGTTGACAAAGTAACGAAGATCTTTCTAAACTGAGATATCAGAATTTTAGATCTCTCATAATTTGTAGGCATTTGGAACTTCTGTTTTGTTTCCGACTAGTTAAACTCACACACAATAATCACACAGTCCGTAGAGCCTAAACGTCATACCGATTACAACAAACTAAGTCAGATTCATCGCTGATCAGATAGTCATGTTATAACTAGGTACATGCATACAATTTTACTACAATAAAAATCCATCGACTACTTAATGCTATGCTCAGTCCTACCAAGTTGGAAGAGTGTCTTGTCTTGTCTTGTAGTGGTGCTGGCCAACACTCCTATGGAGTCAAACTGTGTAGCATATTAACATGCAGTGTTGTAACATAGGTTGCCTTTTGACACAGTGAGCGTCAATTTTTTTTACATGGCGCCTGAAATATTAACGATGATGGAACCGCCAGTAATAGGCACAAAAACGGGAGACGTGTATTCGTTCGGGATCATTATGAATGAACTCGCTCTCATCGCTGGACCCTACTCCATCGAAATGGCTGAGATGACACCGGAAGGTAGGAGTATGGATAGTCTTGAACGCACTCACACAAAAATAAAAAAGGAAACCAGAGCAAGCGCATTTCCATTTACTAAGAACTTCAAATTGTATAAGAAAACAAGGACATATTTATTGCGGCATTTAGTTAGTTATCAGATAGACACACACTCTCTCTCTCTCCTTCCCTGCCTTCTCTCCCCTCCTAAAACCCCTCTTCCAGTTTCCCGTGAATAGGATTCACACAAACAACACATGACCAATAGGCTGTATCACGTTCTGAATATGTGGCGTGCAGTATCTGTTTTAAAATGGTGGCAAATTTGTGACGTTTTCACTAATGTAAAATGCAGATATCGTGGAAAGAATCATCGATACCGAAAACCCGCCGTTTCGACCGAGCATGGGCAAGAATGAGTGTCCCGATTTCTGGCTCGAACTAATGCATTCTTGCTGGGAACAATCACCCAGGGATCGACCGACCTTTGCCAAAATCAGCAAGTCCTTGTACGAGCACAAAGACAACAGGTAGTTATCGCCAAGTCTAGTTTTAGGAAGACGTCGTGAAGAGGTCAATGCCATTGCTTGTACAAAACATATGCCTAACAACCACGATCTAATGCGCGTACCTGTGTCCTTGCTTGAATGCGTGCGCGTGTACTCGGGCGTGTGTCGTGCATGCATGATCATATATCTTGTGAAGTTTTGTTTTTGTCCTTATTTTTATAGGACCCCTCCTTGATTTTAGACTAGCCTGAAAACCATGACAAAATGTATGTGGGCATTGTACGAAAAAACGACTGTAAAATGTCATTGTAGGAATAAACGAGAGCAACAGAACGAAAAAGCACTGCGTATGCGCGAGGAACATGTCACCTACCTTGAGAAGGTCCATAATGAGAAAAGAAAGGAGAAGGCCGAGTTGGAGCAGGAGTTTAATCGCCTGAAGTGTGTCACTGACAAGGTATTCAGCCATCTTCCGAGGTAGGCACGAACCGGCAAACGTTTTGTGTGAAAACGTATATGGCCTTATGTTTATTGTGGGTACATTCCCAGTTGCCGATCTATGGCATTTTGGTACATAATATATATGCGGTGTGCAAGCTGGAAAATGTTCGTTTCGTTACCAATGTTATCACTGCTTATTAACAATCTCCTGAGCGAGAAATCCTAACACAACACGTGTTTCTTCCAGTCAATCGTGCTTCTTTTTCAGGTTATTATCAGCAAGTCGGTGGCACGCTGTTTGATCGCTTAATAGGCTTTGTTATTGAGTCTGGGTTCTCGATGATGCTCTGGGTGGCATCACTGGCGCTATGGAACCTATCACCAGACAAATGTTACGAATGCGGCGGTGGTGTTTTGCACTGTTTACCTGAGGTCGTCCTGATCTCGGCCCGATCGTTTTTGATTCAAGTGGCTGATACGACAATGATAGCAATGATAACACTTACGTTGGAGTGGAATATTATTCCTATTTACGTAATCAATAATGCTCACCCATTAAATTTCACCCACGACGCCTGCACGTGCATCCCACATGCACACGCAGGCCCTGAACTAAGCCGGACCCGTTCGTCATACAAGAGTTTTTCGACCTTACTGAGATACCATACATAGCAGCGTCATTCGGTTGGGCGAGTTCAATATGTAAACAAAAAAAGTCGCGTTTGTTTTGTTGTTCGGTATATTGTCCCACACACGGCATTGTGGTGTTGCAGAGACGTTGCAGGGGACATGATGAATGGCAAGTCGATTGAGCCGGACTGTTTCGATTCGGTGTCGATATATTTGTCAGACATCGCCGGCTTTCACTCGCTGCTCGCCGTCAGCACACCGAAGGAGGTACGTGTGTCATCAGTCGCGGAAGCTCTCGTCGATCAGCCAGTTCCATTGGTTGGCGCACATTTCGAATTTTGATTCCTGGTATGGGTGGTAGAATGTTTCATTTTGACTACTACGTTTGCCATGGACTGAATGACTTCTTGGTGTTAGCCTGCTGTAAATCTTTACATTGTGAACGCTTCACAACGCACTGTATGACTCACTGTTTGAATGTGGACCCTTATTTTTTAATAGGAGAACACTTTAACCCGATAATCCATGAAACGATCACAACTGTCATAAGTTTGTGTGTTAGTGAAACATTTGTAATTTTGTTCTGATTACATTAAAAATATACATATATTTACACCACATATATTTGCACATCAAAGACGACATGTATAATTGTTTAAGGTAAGTAAGATATGTAAAATAGTACTCCTGCTGAAATAGTACATTTTAATATTATTAAAAAAAGTTACGTGATTCGTCGCCTGACTGTATGTCTATCAATGTTGGTACCACATACAGATTGCCGACTTGCTGAACAAACTATACGGAATATTTGAACGAACCGCCAGGGACTTTGACGTATACAAGGTAAAACTCAGTTGTACAAGTTTGAATTACCTAGAGGAACGTTATTTTCCAATGCTCTCAAATGACGATGTATATACCTGATTTCCGCAAGTTGGCATACCGGAATCACCGTTAATACGTAGTGCATGTGTGGGAGATGTATGGACTGGGCATCCGTTCATAGGTTGCTACAGGTGAGTATATGTAACTGTGCTAAAACAAGTAAAGTAAACCCGTCCTTGACATCATATATATGATGATATATGATATATAATGAACGAAGAAGGAATAATTCCTTTATAATGGAAACAAGCAAATATTACATCCTTATTCACAAAGGATTTGACAAATTAAGACAAATACAATGCAGTGAGTTTAGTACTTTATCAGTTATTATACATTTAGGTACTACACCATTTAACAATTTATTATATCTATATATCTCAACATAAGTTAATAAAACCTAGGTCTAACATAACATTGTTATGTTTGTGATGAAATCGCCAATTGAACAGATCAATGCAAAGCATGACAAACACAGAACTATGATGTTCGGAGAGGAAAGAGTCTAAAAAAGTAAATACATATGGAAGCATTCCCTTAGTGACTGATACCACGTTTGTAAAGATATTAGTCAAATTTGAGAAAGTCAATTTAATTATTATTACCATCTTTATTCAGATTCAAGATCCACAAACATGTACATATTAAACAAGTTATAAAGTTCCATATAAGAAACAGCAGTTAGAAAACAAGTTATTTTGTGCTAAGATAAGAAATCACAACATTACATTCTTCTTTATTTAAGACAGCGTCATTATTACAATCTTTCATTATCACCAATTCACAAATCATATTTGCGTAGTCATCGTTTGTAGCAATTACATTGATATTCCACATTTCTTTACATTTATGCTTAATAACACTCATAAGCATATACAATAGTTCATGATGTGTAACGTTATATTTTTACATAATGTGTCTTACATTCTGGCCCATAGTGGATCTATAAGCAAATATATTTTGTATTTACTATATAATTAACAACCATATTGTCTGACAAGGCTACTGTTCTGTAAAACTTTATAAACCTAAAGACCAAAGCAACATCTAAAGTGCGCATTCAGCAATTAATGGTATTACATTTCTGTTCGAACCATATGGTAGCGTCCATACCTTGCGCAAAGCATTACGCCACTGTATGCACATCGTGTTAACACTGTCATGCCACAGTGGCCATAGTTGAGATCCATACAATGAATGACTCAGACAAAAATCTATTTACACTACAATTAAATGTCTTGATACCATCAAACACCATTTCATACTTATTGGTTGTGCTAAGTACATTTCCCAGATGTATAGTTTTCTCACATGTAGAAGAAGAAACATCCGTATCATTTATTTCAAAATGCGGATCAGCATCCTTCTTGTTGTACACCTACACCAATATTTAGCTTGTTGACCCATTAAACAACACATCATGTAGTTTGGCATATTTCTCACACACCTCAATAATTTTTCGCAACACAGAACTAGTAGGACACAGTGGTATAATGTCGTCTGCATATAATGCAGCTCTGCAAACATGTTGCCCAATAAAAGAGCCAATACCAAGGTATTTTAATTCACCCAACAGCCCTTCCATGTATATTCCAAATAGAAGTGGAGGCGAATCCCATTCTTCACATTGAATTGGTCTGACATTGCATCATTCCATCTAACCTGTTGTTTCTGGTTTACATACATGTGGAGTATAAGTCTTGCATCAAATGGACACATGCCCCTGTCAATTAGTTGTTGAAAGAACAAACAACATATGAAATGGTTTCTTTTATTATAAATATACACATTATTGTACACAAGCCATCTTTAAACCCAAATTACAAATCTGATGTATCAAAAACTTCAGTTTGTTGCTTGATTATAATGACATCATAAAGCTTGCCAATGACGCTGCCTAAGGTCAACGCCCTAGAGTTATCAGAGCTATGGTGCGTCTTTATTTTATCTTTTTGAAGTGACACCATAGTACCTATCAGCAACTCAGTTGGGGATACACCATGAATAAGCATGCCATTGTAGAACAAGGTTACTGTTTTAAACAGTTTTCAGTACCATGTATAAAATGGTTAGAAAATATGCCATTGTCTTCTTTTTTACCAAGCTTTATGCAATTTACACATTTCTTGAGATCATCAATATCAATACCATGCTGCTGATGGCAGTTGTAACCATTGTCATTATAATAATTTTTATGCATACACATATTAATAACAAGATTATCAATTCTGCTTTTTAATAAGTGCATATTATCTTCATCAAATCCAACAGAGTTGTACAATTGTTCAAACTTTGAGGACTATAAGCCAGCAATATCTTCTGAACCTATATGACCATCACTAACATTACGCAGAAAATGACAAGATTTGACTGTAACTATTGCAACTGCTCTTGTTAGCAGTAGGCTTGACCATTGCAATTCCCTTTATAGTAATATCGCTCTCAGGGACATCTTGAAACTTCAACATGTTACAAAAAAATTGGCAAGAGTGGCTACCTTTTCTCCTCATTTCTCTCACACTCAGTACCACTTCTTAAATCATTGCATTAGCTCCCTGTCCGATATCGCATTATTTTAAAGATTACCTATACAATTACCTATCCAGCACATGTATGTATATATGTATGTATATATATATATATATATATATATATATATATATATATATATATATATATATATATATATATATATATATATATATATATATACATATATATATATATGTATACATATATATATATATCGCACGCACACGCACGCACACACACACACACACACACACACACACACACACACACACACACATATATATATATATATATATATATATATATATATATATATATATATATATATATATATTATTGTATTCACTGACAATTTGAACCACAAACGATATATATATATAATTACTTGTGGCATGATTCCGCAGCTAAAACACTCGTTTTCAAATAAGGCATAATATCGTCTGTGGTTCAAATTGTCAGTGAATACAATTATATATATATGTATATATATATATATATATATATATATATATATATATATATATATATATATATACAGTGAATTAAATTATATATATATGTATATATATATATATATATATATATATATATATATATATATATATATATATATATATATATATATATATATATATATATATATATATATATATATATATATATATATATATGTAATTGTATTCACTGACAATTTGAACCACAGACGATATTATGCCTTCGGAATCATGCACAAGTGCGGCGTGCGTGCGTGCGTGCGTGCGTGCGTGCGTGCGTGTGTTTGTGGTGCTATGCGATGTTGTGAATAAAACATGATGGTATTAATTCACCAGATCGAGACACTGGGAGACACTTACATGTTGGCCAGCGGACCGTCGCACAAGAAAGGACATTGGCAGGCACAACAGGTCGCAGTATACGCTCTGACAGTGATGCAAGAAATGAAATACTTCACAATCCCGCACAGAGCCAATGTGCCCGTCTTCTTGCGTATTGGCATACACGCAGGTTCGGTCAAAAAAACACTAGCAGCAGTCTACAGGAACATCGATACACATTATCTAAGCAATTAAATATAGTCGATGCTTTCGTGCAAGTCGTGGAATATGAAAGTAAGGTAATTGAAGCCTATTGATGTTCGAAAAGAAGTTTATGCTGATTATATTTCAATACAAGTATGTAACCAAGCTGTCCTTAGAAATAAGAGGAAACTAACATTGTTAATAAAACAAGGTTGACACATATCTCAGGAGGGCGGGTTATAAGTAGATGAACATTGTTGGACTCTCGATAAGCCAATGGCTTCCTTGTCCACTTGCATCTGGGCCTTTGGCTTGGATGGCAAATCTTGTTAAATCTTGTTAACCGTTCCTGCATAATGATTTTCAGTAATATCACGTCCATGTGCATGTACACGGAATAATTAATTATATGCCTCCTTGATTTCTGCAACACTATTTGAGTAACAAGTACATAGCTTAGATAAAATATGTTTTTTTATTAATAGTTTTGTGATTTGAGGGAATATCTATATTTTCCAATTACATTAAATGTATTCGGATATATGCTTTCCAATTACATTACGTGTACTCGGATCTTTTCCGTAGAAACTTAGTCTTTTGTCAGTCTCTCTATGCAGTTTTATTAAATACTTGGATACGATCCGATGCGAATGGTTAGGCATTGCCTCGAGTCAAACAATATTTACTGTTGGCATAGGCTGGTCTTTGAGACACCACTAAGTATATATAACTGGTTATTTAATTAACAAGTTATTGTAATATTAGTGACTGGTCAGTGTTTTGGGAAGTCATAAACAAGTGTTTTGTGTTTGTAGGACCTTGTGTAGGCGGAGTTGTTGGCACACGTATCCCTCGCTATTGTATCTTTGGGGAGACAATCGCTATCGCAACTAAACTGCAGGAGTTTGGAATACGTAAGTAGCAACTGTTGCGAACTAACGTTTAGGCTCTACCTATGCACACTATAAAAACAAATACGTGTACATGAATTACCAGAACTAGCAAAAATGCCCATCCTCCGGACGGGATAACTTGGATTTAAGTATACACAACATTATCACATACATATCCATCTGTTCCTCGGTACTTGGTGCTGCTATGCAATATCTCTCGAACTGTCGACGTAACACTGGTAATCATAATAACGTCTAATGATGCCTTGCCCGTGTATGACGTAACTTTGGACAATAGAAGAAAGGACACACGACGGTGTCGACAAGTGTACGTAATTGTTGACGTAGCGTTGCGGACAAGTGTACGTAATAATTGCAAAGGGTAATTCGATTGTTCCTAGAAAGGGTATATTTCGACCCAACCATGGGGTCGTAGATGAACCCCTGAACGTTTGACGCCCGAGATGCAAAGCGTCTACGAGGAATTGCCTGACATGCAAACATACTCACGGTGGATTATATTAAGATGTACCAATTTCACGGATATCACCGAACAATCCTCGCATATGTAAATATAACGTCAGTGACTCCATCTGATGGTAATATTCTGTTAACTTACAACAAACAACGTCAATACTGCAAATATACGTTTCGTTTGCAGTTGTATTGTTCAAAGTGCTGGTGTAGATCATCAGCATGGCAGGTATATTTGGAAAAGGACAAAACATCTGGACACATATCAATGGCTGATAAAGTGTAGGGATTACGTTGGTGATATCACTTTCTGTGTGTCGATTGAATTATTGTTGAGATGCGAGAGCAAGACCAGTGGTGGAACTGCAATAATATATATTCTATATATTCCAGAGCATAATACGGGGTCACCTTTGGTGTGCAACGTGAGTATGTGTGCAGTAAACTTTCGGATGATTGTTTTCGTAATGCGTTAACTGCCAGTGACTATACGCAATATTGAGAAGTGGTTTGTTATGTTTTGGTATGGGTCACTGTGACGTATTACAGAAAGCCATAACTGAGACTATTCAATAATGAATTCTGCCAAATTTTCTCAGCTTCGAAGATTCACACGAGTGCGCCTATGAAGAAATTCCTCGATGAGAACGGTGGCTTCCAATTAGACTACAGAAGTGAGATGTATATACCAGTAGGTTGGATTATCATATTTGATAAAACTAGCATATTATGTTGTATAAAATAGCCTCCTGTTATTGTGTAAACACACGCTAGCCTGCACTCGAGGAATGTAAGTGCAGTTAACGTATTTTTATTAATGTATTCAAAACGGAATAGTTTATACGGTGTGGTTCAGGTTTACAGGTACCTCTTGATACGTTAATGTCGGTCCCGTCTTATTTAATTGGGGACGTAAAAATACCATTGAGGACGACATGCACCCTGGCAATGACAACTCTCAATGCCAGCATATAAAGGTTGGCTTGGCGATAATGTTTTGAAAAAGGCTGGCCAGTTGAAACACCATACAATTGTAGTAACCACAACGTACAGACTAGTCAGTTTATAGAACGTTGCCGAGTGCTAGAACAACTAGAGATCGAGGGCAGACATTGAATAGACTGTCCTAGGGCTAATACAGATTTCATTTTGTTGTCCGGTCAAATGTCATGTCTGCAATTGGGTCGTCTCCAACAAAATGGATCAGTTTTTCCTGGACTACTGTCACTGGATATTTATCAGCTGACAGTGACTTGTTTCTTGATATTGTTAACGTCAGATTACGTGTTGATATGCAGAGTTCTGAAATTTACACATACATTGCTATTGTTGGTGAGGGGGAAAAGTGCATTATTCGTCATTCGCCTGCAGGGAAACAACCAGGTGAGACTATATGTCGAGGGTGCGATCAGTAGTTTCCTGATTTCGGCCCACTTTATAATTTATAGTTTATGACACGCAGACATTTCACCAAAAATGATTCAACTCAGACACTACACTGATAAGTGAAGCAAGTAATCAACTAAAGCACGATACAATTTAAAACTGTTTTTACAATATGTTGAGGCTGGAAATCACCCGTATCCATTTCTCGGGGTCGGATTTTGGATCCACTTCACTCATGGAACTGATATTGGATCAATACCAATTGATATGGATAGGAGAAGTGAAACATTCAGTCTCAGAAGAGCTCCCACACAATACCCCATGCCCTACGTTAATGTACAGCTCACTTGGAATTTCCCTCACCTGCCTTTTTATCTCTCGCTGAATAATTGGTGCATCTGTATGCCGCTCTGTATGGCATATTGCAAGTACAGCTTTTAAAATTCAATATAAACGTACACCGTGTACATTGTTTCTTTCACGCCATTGGAACCTATGACGCAGTATGACGCGACGGAATTTTGGCAGGCAGAGAACTCCGCGGCTATTGATTGGTCATTTATGGGCCACGCCCCCGCGTCATGATAAAATGTCTGCTGCCGGGAAATCGGACCAGATTCGCCCACTTTCAGAACAAATTCTGAGTAAACCACTGGCGTTAACATTTTGAATGTAGTTGTAAATGGTTAGTTTTTAGTAACTCTATTAGGTGCACAGCCCCCAAAACATGTTATTTGTTTCCTTTAAAGACAGTGAGCCTTGTGATGGAACCCTTATCCATTAAGCGATCATCAGTGAATGAATTGACACCACTTGTAGTGCCTGACTCTATAGGTATGTAAACAAAATAGTTGGCTGGAGGAACTGGCTTCAATGGACGATTGAATGCTGTGTAAACTGTCGTAGCATTCCAGCCTTGGTCATGTCAAGGTGGCTCACCAGGTCATGAAAATCAGTCCACCTGCATTATAATGTAACTCAAAAATATTAATGTAAAACGTATATATAAATGTACTTTGTCACAAGAAAAAGTAAATGAAAACTGTACTTCTTTACAAAATAATCTACGTAACTGTAACAGTGTAGTAACAGAGGACATAAAGCAGCATTAGTTAAGGAACAGTGTAGGTTGGACATGAGAAAGTATTCTTTCTCACAGAGGGTGGCAAATCATTGGAACAAACTGCCAAATGATTGTGTTAATGCTAGTAGTTTAAAAATAGAATTGACAGATATCTTATAAGGGCGGGCTACACATAGATGAGAAAACTGTTGGACTCTCGATAAGCCAATGGCTTCCTTGTCCACTTGCGATCTGGAACTTGTTGTTTGGGATGGCAATCTTGTTAAATCTCTTGCTAAATCTTGTTACATACCACCACTGCGAGGGAGGTAAATGCAGTTAACGTAATTGTTATTAACCTATTCAAAATGGAATAATTCATAGGGTGTGTTTCTCCGATTTACCGCCGCCACAAACAGACATACAGGCAAACATATCGCTATGCCCTCGTCGGCGTATCGGTTAAGCAGTGCACAAATATAAACTTTGAGGAGTTGCATTTGTATGTTAGCGCAATAACGAAAACAGTTTCCACAACGTTTTGAATGCATGTTGTTCGGATGTTCGTTTTGGTGAAGCAGAACACTTTATTGCAGAAACGCGGGAAGATTATGACGTACTGGCTGACGGGCTACTCCCCAAACGACTACCAAAGGAGATCCATCACCATCCGAAGGATGTCCGCGACACCCCGCAGTAGTTCCAATTTCGTCCGCAGGAGGTCCAACGCCTTCTCATTACACAACAACCCACTGGCATTGCAGCAATGCATGCGGCGATTGCCTGAAGAGTCGGACCCCGAACTGGCCCTTAACGTGCCGGATGCATCCGACTTATTCTGACAGATGTCCGCGTAACAACCACATTGTCGCTCGGTGTCCTCGAGCGGATAACAAAAACCTATGTTCGTAATATTTATCAGTACAACAATAAATCAACTGAAATATGAACTTGGCTGTACATATAATGACCTTCAACTGGTGTAATAGTTCGTAAAACATGCTGTGCCGACAGCTAGAGTTTTTATCTCGAAAGATATTCTTGTGCATCGTTAGGCAAGAGACTCGCAAATGCCCCAAGCGGCACTTTGGGGAGACTGTTTTACCACATCGAACATGAATCGGCACACATTATTCATGTGGCAAACAATTTCTGAATAAAACGAAGACCACGAACGAAGCACAACAAACGACGCCTGGTTGTCAGGAGTAAACGACAAAGCGGTTAATTTATGTTTCTATCTGACATCGTAGCGGTTCGTGAATGCCACGGAGAGCCATTGTCTGACGACACGCCTCTTTGTACGTCAGTCACCACGCAGGAGGCGGGATCAGGCTACGAGTGAATGTCGCCTGGTCTCCGCCGCAGCCAGTTCGATTGCCGCGCGCGTGTTAATATCGACGTGCTTTGATGCTTCGCTTTAGTCGGCCGACGCGTCTTCTTTTTCCAGCACAGTTTATCATTGTGTCCAACACACGTCACACGTGTGATGCGACGTTGGCAGGACACACAGGTAGTTCGTGGAATAGGTTGGACGATGATGGTGACTGGTCGCTTAGACGGAGTTGCCAACTTTACTCATTTATCATCAACACAGTCATCATAGGAACGATCGTAGTTGGTGGCGTCACCGGCAACAGTTTGGCTTTCGTTGTCTTCTGGAAGGACAACGTCAATACGTTGGTGTCGTTTCTCTTCCAGGGCATGTCGCTCATCAACTCAGCCCTGTTGCTGACTTTCTTCCTAGTCCACACGATGCTTGATTTCGTCGGATATACGGGCTGGCTGCAGGGTTACCTGGAAATATTCCTATATCTATACGTGTGCCTACTGCATGTGAAGGTTATCGTACTAGTCGCCGTCAAACGTTACATCGCCGTATGTTTGCCGTATAAGGCGCGGCAGTTGTGCACCGTTTTGTGGCGAAGAAACAGTTGGTATTCGTGCTTCTTTGTGCTGTCCTGTGCAACCTCCCTGTGTGGACAGAGGGCCACGTCGTATACCAGACGTGGGACAACGGTACGACACACACCGCATTTGTAGATCTCACTAAACGCAGATCGGAGAAGCTCTACTTCATAATCTACCATAACTTATTGCGTTTCATATTCTTTCTGGCCTTGCCAATACTCATCCTCACTGTGCTGAACATTCGCCGGATCAAAGCCCCGAAGGCGCTCCGCTGGAAGCGGATGGAGATGCAGAGTCTGATGCAGAGCAGGACAACAATGTCACATTCGTTCTCATAATCGTCGTCGTTGTCTTCATCATCTGCCGGGTGCCGGAGCTTGTTAACCTGGTGCTGTTTAACGTGGTGCCGCACGAGGCGTTTAACTCTGGCATATCTATGTTCTATCTGTCGCACATCGGCTACATGTTCGTCGTACGTAACTAGGCCGTCAACTTCGTCGTCTACACTTCAACAACTGAGAGGAACTTGCTTTTGTTGCTTCTTAGTAAAGTGGCTTCATTTGTTTTACCCTCAGTAAGTGGCGATTATTTTGTATATTTATTTTTAAATGTCAAATACTCAATATTTCAAGTGAAAATAAACCAATATAATCTATGAACAGATTTTTCAAAAGGCGCTATATCCATCACGGCGATTTTAAAATCATAGTTTATTTTATTTCAGCCATATTTCATGGTGGATTTCTTTATTTTATTAATTATAATATAATAATTATATTATTTTTGAATGTTAGGAATTATGCCTAACTCTAAAACGCTTCGAAATCGAAAGTGTTTAAATAATGTAACTTTTTTATTATTCAGTTAGTAGTAGATTTTTGCGCCTTTTGGAAGCAACATATGCAAAACAGCATAACAGCGCTATACAATCACTGTGCAAACGACGTGCAATTTCTTGTATCTTAACAGTAATATTAGAATGTATTTACGTTACATCCTCATCCTTTGGTTTCTACCTCACCGTACCAAAATGGCGCGTCGTTTATGTGTAAAAGTATACGCAGTTCAAGTGAGTAACAATGCTCGTCGGTGACTCGTTAACAAATGGTAAGGGCTGCATAACTTGTAGTTTGCTCCATTATCGCCTTTTTGAAGAAAAAAAAAATACCGTTGAGTGAGATTCAGCGCATTTTTTAACAGATTCGTTTGATTTCATAAAACTAATATCGATACTGGTACCAATAATTCAATTTTGACCAACGAGTAGTGTCTTTTAGAATTGAGCTATTGATATGTCCTTGATATCGATATTTGATGAGAATTTCGAGGGCTTTCCGACATCGTTCTTAGTCATATACGCTTTGACGAAGTTGGTACTCAGGTTACCCCGGATCTTCAGTCGACTCGACGGTCACTCGCTCCGAGATCATCAATGACAGGGAGACATCTTACAAGACCCAAAACAAGTCTACAGGACGACTGTGTCTCAAATAAGGGTTAATTGAAATATTTCACGATGCAATTAATTCACAGTTTCCTTATTTTAAGTCAAATGTGTTACGCACCAGTTACACATATATGTTAGATTTCCGAAGTCGCATGCCCTTTTGTTTTGGCAATAGGCAGATAACGTAAACCTATCTTGCTCGCTAAACTTCTGAATTATTGCTAGGAACAACATGGCAACGTCAACTTGCGAGCGACGTTCACAAAGCCCATGAGCCGGGACGTTAAAAGAGAGGATGTGGCGTCTCAACCTCCCATCTCCTACCTGTTTTTGGGGTCAATCTCTCACGTCACACACATTTTAAGGCCCACCTCCCACTTTTTTAAGGCCAATATCCCACTTCCCACCAATTGCTAGGGCCAACCTCCCAATCCCTGCCGCAATATATTATTATTAGCGCGATCATAAATGTTCTCGTTCCGGGGTCCGTCTTTCCGAGAACACGTGGATACTCCGAACACGACACAGCGTTCCTTGGATGTTACTATGACGTCCGCGCACGACGTAAAACACAACGAAACGCCACGAAACGAACTATATCTGCCTGTACCCAGTTCTGAGTGAGAACATGCTGAGGAATAAGACAGCAATTGAATGTTGGAACATTCTAAAATATGAGTATCATTGATCAATTTGTTCCCTTAAAAAAAACCAGGAAAACGGTCTCGAACGAAACACTTGTCAAAGGGAGCTATTAGAAAATAGCGTACAAGCAAACTGTGTGGATGGTTTATAGTCGTACCAGAAAGGATGAAGATTAGGCCTACACTAACTACAAAGAGGCACTTAATGCAGCTACGACTGAATGTAGACAATCTAAAGCAAGCCATGAGCAAAAATGAGCATGTAACATAAAACAGTTATAGCAAGAATTGTTTTGCATATGCCAGGAGTAAACAAGATGTAAGAGACAGGGGTGTCCGGAGGGGGGAAGGGGAGCACATGCCCCCCCCCGCGATCTGGATGTTTGTAAAATTTAGGTCTTTTATGGCGAGTAGATTGTTTACTATTTGTGTTAAGTAGATCATCTAATATATTTGTTAATTAAATATATGCAATTATGTCAATATTGTTCATTGAAAGAAGACATTTTGATAATCAAAGTGTAAAGATTTCTGGTCGAAATGAGAAGCAGCAATTTTTGCCACCCTCTGGAAAAAAGCCTGCGGACGCCCCTGGTATGAGACAAGGTTGTACCACTAGAAGACACTGCTGACCATGTAATATCACAAGGTTTTTTAATGGCGGAAGACCTAAATGGATACTTCAGTTCAGTGTTTACCAGAGAGGATATTAGTTCATTGCCAGATCCAGATGCTAAATTTCAGGAGACTAAATCGGACTACTTAGGGCAGTTAATTGTAACTCCTGAAATGGTATCTAAAAAAATAAAGGCAATGAAGGATAATAATAATCACCTGCAGTGGACGGAATTCAGCCAAAACTAGAGAATTATAGAAATGTTTTTCTTACTAAAAAAAGATAGCAGAACTAGAGGACATAAGGTAAAATTATTAAAGGATCAGTGTAGATTGAATATCACTAGGTTCAGAGCAACTCGATAAACGGATATCCCAATCACGACCTGGTTCATTGCATCCAGCCTGACTTCATCTGGTGTGTCGCCGCTGTGAGTGTTACGTTTGCACGTTCGCACTGTGCCTCAACACCCGTGCAACACCCGTGCACGCTCTGTTTGAACCGAAACATAATAAAACGTCCAGTCAAATCACCAAGGCCTACTATTAAAGGTCAAATAACCAAGGCCTATTATTCAATTAAAATACATTAATATAAAGCCTTGAACGTTTTTTCGTGCTGTGTATGTATGTATGGTAGTGCAATATGTACACATATCTAATATAGGGCCTACTTGTAATGACAACATTTATAAGTTAAGTTAAACGTTTAGTGTATTAGTAGAATCAAGCTTGATTTTCCATGACCATAGCGCTTGGGGTACGATGCACACTGAGTATGGTGCCCCAAGCATGCTAGGAGCGTGGTGCCCCAAGCATGCTAGGAGCGTGGTGCCCCAAGCATGCTAGGAGCGTGGTGCCCCAAGCATGCTAGGAGCGTGGTGCCCCAAGCATGCTAGGAACGTGGTGCCCCAAGCATGCTAGGAGCGTGGTGCCCCAAGCATGCTAGGAGCGTGGTGCCCCAAGCATGCTAGGAACGTGGTGCCCCAAGCATGCTAGGAGCGTGGTGCCCCAAGCATGCTAGGAGCGTGGTGCCCCAAGCATGCTAGGAGCGTGGTGCCCCAAGCATGCTAGGAGCGTGGTGCCCCAAGCATGCTAGGAACGTGGTGCCCCAAGCATGCTAGGAGCGTGGTGCCCCAAGCATGCTAGGAGCGTGGTGCCCCAAGCATGCTAGGAGCGTGGTGCCCCAAGCATGCTAGGAGCGTGGTGCCCCAAGCATGCTAGGAGCGTGGTGCCCCAAGCATGCTAGGAGCGTGGTGCCCCAAGCATGCTAGGAGCGTGGTGCCCCAAGCATGCTAGGAGCGTGGTGCCCCAAGCATGCTAGGAGCGTGGTGCCCCAAGCATGCTAGGAGCGTGGTGCCCCAAGCATGCTAGGAGCGTGGTGCCCCAAGCATGCTAGGAGCGTGGTGCCCCAAGCATGCTAGGAGCGTGGTGCCCCAAGCATGCTAGGAGCGTGGTGCCCCAAGCATGCTAGGAGCGTGGTGCCCCAAGCATGCTAGGAGCGTGGTGCCCCATCCACCACCTATCCCTTATATACTGTGGTTAATATACAGCTTTCACCACTTATTATCAATCACAGAACGCAGTCAGATAAGGTAATTATTAACAACTAATAGCAATAAACTTCATATTTACCAATGCAGTGCTGCAATACGAACTACACTATCAGCCGTCGGAATTACATTTGCTGCTGTAATTACTAAAAACTACTAAATTCGATAAATTTAAGCAAAATAACGTCAACTCGCTCAAACGTCCTGGCAATGTGCGCGGTGTGATGGAGACTACAATATCGCGTCATCAGCCTCAGCTACCGTACATTGGACAAATGACACCCGATGAGTATGATGCCCCACTGAGCATGGTGCCCCACTGAGCATGGTGCCACACTGAGCATGGTGCCCCACTGAGCATGGTGCCCCACTGAGCATGGTGCCCCATTGAGCATGGTGCTACACTGAGCATGGTACCACAATGAGCATGGTGGCCCGGTCTCCCCATTGATATCGCAAGCGGAAACACAAAAAGCGTGAGCAAGTTTCAGTTAGCGATACTAATAATAGGTTTACAACTGGGGACATGGTGTCACTCAAATGTATGTGCATTCCAATTGGCTACTTGGTTTGACGGAGCCGTCTCAGTAGTACTCGGGAGCCGGCATATCATGGGTGCTGATGATCACCAGTCACTGGTTCATATATTCTTAGCATGCTAGCGTCTTGCTAGCTGCACGACACAGAGAAACACCGCAGAACTACTCACGCGGTAAGTGTACACGTATGTGAATGCATACTAACGAGGACAGGCCGATATCACGTCCGTGCTTTGCCTTGGCATCCATCCCCACATTAGCGTAATAACCTTCGGGTTCTTGTCGATTACTATCCCTATATTGACGTAATAACCTTCGGGTTCTTGTCGATTACTATCCCTATATTGACGTAATAAACTTCGGGTTCTTGTCGATTACTATCCCCACATTGACGGAATAACCTTCGGGTTCTTGTCGATTACTATCCCTACATTGACGTAATAACCTTCGGGTTCTTGTCGATTACTATCCCTATATTGACGTAATAACCTTCGGGTTCTTGTCGATTGCTATCCCCACATTGGCGTAATAACCTTCGGGTTCTTGTCGATTACTATCCCCACATTAGCGTAATAACCTTCGTGTTCTTGTCGATTACTATCCCCACATTAGCCTAATAACCTTCGGGTTCTTGTCGATTACTATCCCCACATTGGCGTAATAACCTTCGGGTTCTTGTCGATTACTATCCCCACATTGGCGTAATAACCTTCGGGTTCTTGTCGATTACTATCCCCACATTGGCGTAATAACCTTCGGGTTCTTGTCGATTACTATCCCCACATTGGCATAATAACCTTCGTGTTCTTGTCGATTACTATCCCCACATTGGCGTAATACCCTTCGTGTTCTTGTCGATTACTATCCCCACATTGGCGTAATAACCTTCGGGTTCTTGTCGATTACTATCCCTACATTGACGTAATAACCTTCGGGTTCTTGTCGATTACTATCCCCACATTGACGTAATAACCTTCGGGTTCTTGTCGACTACTATACATACATAAACATAACAACAGACCACAACACACTAATCAGGGAGTCAAATAATACGCAAGAGTGAAGAAGATAATACTAATTACCAAAAGGTCAACGAGTTCACAACATTCGATGAGTCTTTCTCAATTACCATTTTTAGTCGATTCCATAACTTCCAATTTCGTTTTTATGCCCCCCGTTATCTTCTCCAGCTTTGCACTTAGGCCCGCCATTACTACGATTATGTGATGCTTATGCACACTGGCCACAAATGATCGTTACTGTTCATATAAATTGTCTTTTTCCTCGACATTTACTGCATAGGTGGTTCTGGTTTTTTTTTAATACATAATCGATAGTTTAGCATATTTAGAGTGTTTGTGGGACGCTGTAGAGTAGTGTTTGTGGGACGCTGTAGAGTAGTGTTTGTGGGACGCTGTAGAGTAGTGTTTGTGGGACGTTGTAGAGTAGTATTTGTGGGACGCTGTAGAGTAGTGTTTGTGGGACGCTGTAGAGTAATGTTTGCGGGACGCTGTAGAGGAGTGTTTGTGGGACGCTGTGGAGTAGTGTTTGTGGGACGCTGTAGAATAATGTTTGTGGGACGCTGTAGAGTAGTGCTTGTGGGACGCTGTAGAGTAATGTTTGTGGGACGCTGTAGAGTAGTGTTTGTGGGACGCTGTAGATTAGTGTTTGTGGGACGCTGTAGAATAATGTTTGTGGGGCGCTGTAGAGTAGTGCTTGTGGGACGCTGTAGAGTAATGTTTGCGGGACGCTGTAGAGTAGTGCTTGTGGGACGCTGTAGAGTAATGTTTGCGGGACGCTGTAGAGGAGTGTTTGTGGGACGCTGTGGAGTAGTGTTTGTGGGACGCTGTAGATTAGTGTTTGTGGGACGCTGTAGAATAATGTTTGTGGGACGCTGTAGAGTAGTGTTTGTGGGACGCTGTAGAGTAGTGTTTGTTGGACGCTGTAGAATAGTGTTTGTGGGACGCTGTAGAGTAGTGCTTGTGGGACGCTGTAGAGTAATGTTTGCGGGACGCTGTAGAGTAGTGCTTGTGGGACGCTGTAGAGTAATGTTTGCGGGACGCTGTAGAGGAGTGTTTGTGGGACGCTCTGGAGTAGTGTTTGTGGGACGCTGTAGATTAGTGTTTGTGGGACGCTGTAGAATAATGTTTGTAGGACGCTGTAGAGTAGTGCTTGTGGGACGCTGTAGAGTAATGTTTGTGGGACGCTGTAGAGTAGTGTTTGTGGGACGCTGTAGAGTAGTGTTTGTGGGACGCTGTAGAGTAGTGTTTGTGGGACGCTGTAGAATAGTGTTTGTGGGATGCTGTAGAGTAGTGCTTGTGGGACGCTGTAGAGTAGTGTTTGTGGGACGCTGTAGAGTAGTGTTTGTGGGACGCTGTAGAGTAGTGTTTGTGGGACGCTGTAGAGTAGTGTTTGTGGGACGCTGTAGAGTAGTGTTTGTGGGACGCTGTAGAGTAGTGTTTGTGGGACGCTGTAGAGTAATACTTGTGGGACGGTGTAGAGTAGTGCTTGTGGGATGCTGTAGAGTAGTGTTTGTGGGACGCTGTAGAGTAGTGTTTGTGGGACGCTATAGAGTAGTGCTTGTGGGATGCTGTAGAGTAGTGTTTGTGGGACGCCGTAGAGTAGTGTATGTGGACGCTGTATAGTAGTGTTTGTGGGACGCTGTAGAGTAGTGTTTGTGGGACGCTGTAGTGTAGTGTTTGTGGGACGTTGTAGAGTAGTGCTTGTGGGACGCTGTAGAGTAGTGTTTGTGGGACGCTGCAGAGTAGTGTTTGTGGGACGCTGTAGAGTAGTGTTGGTGGGACGCTGTAGAGTATTGTTTGTGGGACGCTGTAGAGTAGTGTTTGTGGGACGCTGTAGAGTAGTGCTTGTGGGACGCTGTAGAGTAGTGTTTGTGGGACGCTGTAGAGTAGTGCTTGTGGGATGCTGTAGAGTAGTACTTGTGGGACGCTGTAGAGTAGTGTTTGTGGGACGCTGTAGAGTAGTGCTTGTGGGACGCTGTAAAGTAGTGCTTGTGGGACGCTGTAGAGTAGTGTTTTTGGGACGCTGTAGAGTAGTGTTTGTTGGACGCTGTAGAGTAGTGTTTGTGGGACGCTGTAGAGTAGTGTTTGTGGGACGCTGTAGAGTAGTGCTTGTGGGACGCTGTAGAGTAGTGTTTGTGGGACGCTGTAGAGTAGTGTTTGTGGGACGCTGTAGAGTAGTGTTTGTTGGACGCTGTAGAGTAGTGCTTGTGGGACGCTGTAGAGTAGTGCTTGTGGGACGCTGTAGAGTAGTGTTTGTGGGACGCTGTAGAGTAGTGTTTGTTGGACGCTGTAGAGTAGTGTTTGTGGGACGCTGTAAAGTAGTGTTTGTTGGACGTTGTAGAGTAGTGTTTGTTGGACGTTGTAGAGTAGTGTTTGTTGGACGCTGTAGAGTAGTGCTTGTGGGACGCTGTAGAGTAGTGTTTGTGGGACGCTGTAGAGTAGTGTTTGTGGGACGCTGTAGAGTAGTGTTTGTGGGATGCTGTAGAGTAGTGCTCGTGGGACGCTGTAGAGTAGTGCTTGTGGGACGCTGTAGAGTAGTGCTTGTGGGACGCTGTAGGGTAGTGTTTGTGGGACGCTGTAGAGTAGTGTTTGTGGGACGCTGTAGAGTAGTGTTTGTTGGACGCTGTAGAGTAGTGCTCGTGGGACGCTGTAGAGTAGTGTTTGTGGGACGCTGTAGAGTAGTGTTTGTGGGATGCTGTAGAGTAGTGTTTGGAACATCAGACTCTCAATCGAGAGAACCCTGTTCGAATCATGTTGCTGCCGTTTCGAACTTTTGGAAATTTTGTTCTCTCTACGTTGCCTCCAGCCACTCATCTATATAAACGAGTGCCTGGCTATAAGAGAGTGTTGTTAATATATTATGTGAACAAATAGTCTTCAGAAAGAGCGTGGCTGAGTTCTTCCAAGAGCGGTCGAGTTGGCGTTGGAATGAACATATCTGCTAAGGTGTGAAGTGTAAAGGGCTTTGCGTGATCCTACGTACTGGATCTTACATACGTATGCGCTTCGTAGCCTAGTTGTTCCATACGGCCACTGCGTAACGGAAACGGCGCTTTTTAAAAAGTTATCTTTTAAAAGAATATATCGTTTGTAGGTGTCCATTACAGTAAAGAATGCGCTGTTTCTGTCACATAATTATTGCCACGTCATGTCTGTATAGTTAGTTTTCTCTACCATTTCGTTTGCAAGTTGAGCTGATTTGATAGCGTTCTACATTCCAACATCATACATGTCAGGCTTTACTTCCGTTATGCTATGACCAGGCAGCGTCATATTGTCCACATAGATATGATGTCATCAACTTCTGACATTTGGGTAAGCCATTTCAGCTTTAAGCTGATTATCGTTTTTCACTTTTTATTTCCTTGACGATAGAGTTCGAATTATGCGGATTGTTGACCCTCCACAGCAAGTTTATTTTCGGAGTTTTAGTTGCCTAAGTAGCGCAAAACTGCAAAGTTGTGGTTTGCTGGGGGGGGGGGGTGCAGACAACTTTCATGAAAAATCCGCCATTACTGTGATGACCGTCAATGTCAAACGTAACTATGGTCACCCCCCCGTAGAGCTCTTGAACACTTCTCGAGGAAAATGAAACCTGATGCAACTGTGGGCCTTTATCTCACGGCAACGCAAACAACTGTGCGCCTTTATCTCACGGCAACGCAAACAACCATTGTACGAGTCATATACTGTATAGAATTAGTTTTTCCTACAAATAGCCACGCCGATTGCACTGGCCTCCTGACTAGTGGTTGACTGCAGACATCAGTGCTGACTAACATCAACGTAATGTGCTCTTACACAAAGGCAGGCGTCTTTCGTGCGTCTCGTTTACGCATCAAACGTTATTAGTAGGTGCGCCTGGGACCTGTTGCCTGTACGAATAAAGGCCATTTATCTTCAATATAATATATATGTCAAAGGTCAGCATGAGAACCGGTTCCAACTTGATTCTCGAGTAGACGTTCTGCTGTATTATATAACTAGCTGAGTCACCCGGCGTTGCACGAGGAGAAAGTTTTTACGTAAAGCCCCGTCTATGGATATATCTCACTTTGAGCTGTGTGTTTTGACAATGTTTGATATTACGGTAACGAATACACGCTAATCAAAGTTAGTTTAATAAACAGGGCAACAGCCAACACTGCATAAAAGTTTTACAACACAACGCCCGCCTCCTCCGCTCTGTCTGTCTGTCTGTCTGTCTGTCTGTCTCTCTCTCTCTCTCTCTCTCTCTGTCTGCCTCCCTCCCTCCCTCTCTCTCTCTGTCTGCCTCTCTCTCTCTCTCTCTCTCTCTCTCTGTCTGCCTCTGTCTGTCTGTCTGTCTCTCTCTCTCTCTGTCTGTCTGTCTGTCTGCCTCTCTCTCTCTCTCTCTCTCTCTCTCTCTCTCTGTCTGCCTCTGTCTGTCTGTCTGTCTGTCTGTCTGTCTGTCTCTCTCTCTCTCTCTGTGTCTGCCTCTCTCTCTCTCTCTCTCTCTCTCTCTCTGTCTGCCTCTGTCTGTCTGTCTGTCTGTCTGTCTGTCTGTCTGTCTCTCTCTCTCTCTCTCTCTCTCTCTCTCTGTCTGCCTCTCTCTCTCTCTCTCTCTCTCTCTCTCTGTCAGCCTCTGTCTGTCTGTCTCTCTCTCTGTCTGCCTCTCCCTCCCTACCTCCCTACCTCCCTCCCTGCCTCCCTCCCTCCCTCCCTCCCTCCCTCCCTCCCAACACAACGCCCGCCTCCTCCGCTCTGTCTGTCTGTCTCTCTCTCTCTCTCTCTCTCTCTCTCTCTCTCTCTCTCTCTGCCTCCCTCCCTCTCTCTCTCTCTGTCTGCCTCTCTCTCTCTCTCTCTCTCTCTCTCTGTCTGCCTCTGTCTGTCTGTCTGTCTGTATCTCTCTCTGTCTGTCTGTCTGTCTGCCTCTCTCTCTCTCTCTCTCTCTCTCTCTCTGTCTGCCTCTGTATGTCTGTCTGTCTGTCTGTCTGTCTGTCTCTCTCTCTCTCTCTCTCTCTGTCTGTCTCTGTCTGTCTGTCTGTCTCTCTCTCTCTCAGCCTCTGTCTGTCTGTCTGTCTGTCTGTCTGTCTGTCTGTCTCTCTCTCTCTCTCTCTCTCTCTCTCTCTCTGTGTGTCTGCCTCTCTCTCTCTCTCTCTCTCTCTCTCTCTCTCTCTCTCTCTCTCTCTCTCTGTCTGCCTCTCTCTCTCTCTCTCTCTCTCTCTCTGTCTGCCTCTCTCTCTCTCTCTCTCTCTCTCTCTCTCTCTCTCTCTGTCAGCCTCTGTCTGTCTGTCTCTCTCTCTGTCTGCCTCTCCCTCCCTACCTCCCTCCCTGCCTCCCTCCCTCCCTCCCTCCCTCCCTCCCTCCCTCCCTCCCTCTCTCTCTCTCTCTCTCTCTCTCTCTCTCTCTTCTCATCTCTCTCTCTCTCTCTACGTGGTAAAAATCGTATAGGGCTGACAAGTTATAACACACAAGCAAGTTATAACACATTTACACCCTGAAATATTTATAAGTGATGACAGTTGCCTAACCACATTACAAGCATGCCCCTATTTCACCAACAATCTAAGGTATGACCTGTTAAAGCCCCATTCTTTAATCTGTGAAATATGTTAAGAAACTTTAAACTGATTCGAAACATGTAATATTGATAGTATGCATTGTAAGGCCGAAAGACAAATTTACACAAATTATAAATGTTTTACCTAAAATCGAGGAATAAGAAAGACCAACAACCCGTACGACGATCAGTGACTTATACAGAGAACAGCTGTAATGACAGAACATATAAAGTTGACTGTTTGCCAAAAAATCCATAGAATTAATTTTGTTGCACTTTCCTCTTCAACGGCCGCCCGTCTATGCTTGTAAACTACTTATTGAACGTTCGTGAACATGTTCACCAACTTGGTAGATAATAATTCACTTATTGAGTGTGTTTGCCATAGTAAGTTAGGCCTGTTTTCGATAGTAATGCCACTATTATCAAAGGATAGTTGCACGCGTCTCGATCTTCGTCTTTCACGCACTCGGTAAGGGCCCTCACAAATTGTACCAGGCACCCACATTGTTAAACCGCCACTGGTTTTATGCTCACGCTGGTTGCTATTATTAACTCGGCGAAGCGGTCAGTGTATCTTATACAATACACTGGAACATTAAGAAAGAGTCGTATGCCTCACTATTATATATGTGTAATTAAGCACGTTCAACGCGGCATTTGGTGCACATATATTATCAATGCTTGTTTGACGGATGTATCGTGCAGGGCTGTTGTGATTAAGGGCCACAGTTAGGGGTTCATATTTGTCGAAATTTACTTATTCGTATAAAGCGTACTAAAGGGGGCCGGGTGGTCAAGGCTTGTGTACTAAAGGGGGCCAGGTGGTCAAGGTTTGTGTACTAAAGGGAGAGGGTCAAGGCTTGTGTACTAAAGGGGGAGAGGGTCAAGGCTTGTGTACTAAAGGGGGAGAGGGTCAAGGTTTGTGTACTAAATGGGGCCAGGTGGTCAAGGTGTGTGTACTAAAGGGAGAGGGTCAAGGCTTGTGTACTAAAGGGGGAGAGGGTCAAGGCTTGTGTTCTAAAGGGGGAGAGGGTCAAGGCGTGTGTACTAAAGGGGGAGAGGGTCAAGGCTTGTGTACTAAAGGGGGAGAGGGTCAAGGCTTGTGTTCTAAAGGGGGAGAGGGTCAAGGCGTGTGTACTAAAGGGGGAGAGGGTCAAGGCTTGTGTACTAAAGGGGGAGAGGGTCAAGGCTTGTGTACTAAAGGGGGAGAGGGACAAGGCGTGTGTACTAAAGGGGGAGAGGGTCAAGGCTTGTGTACTAAAGGGGGAGAGGGTCAAGGCGTGTGTATTAAAGGGGTAGAGGGTCAAGGCGTGTGTGCTAATGTAATATAGTCCGACATCTTGTGGAAAAGAATGATCAATACGACACCATGGAGTTGTTAGAAGAACCCTAAAATGTACTATTATTATTGCAAATAAATGTTCTATATTCAAATGGTTGTTATTGCATGTGCTATATACATGAACTGTGTCATAATATTATTACATCGATATACTTTTCAATCTGGAAAAGTACTAACTCTGGGTAGAGATGTGATAATTAATACGCTTTGTACGAATATCTAAATGTGAAAGGCCCCCTACATAGGTTGTTAATAGCAAACAGACGAGCAAATGATCTCTTACGTCGGTAATAAGTAAACCACTGGCGATTGCATTATTGAAATCATTGGTAAATATCAATAGATGTTACAAACACATTCGAAATTCTGGTTGGTTTAGTAATGTCTGGCCAAGGATGAACATCAAATCTAGACTATATTTGGTTCATCCAGTGCGAGTCATGTTTCAACAAATATATACTGAAATCGTCACAAATAAATACAATGTTTTCATCTTAACTTGGATAAATAGGTGATCAATGTTGCCATCAAATATAGTTAAATATAACCCAGGTGCATCACATCAACGCCCACCGTACGACCCCGGTTCGCTGCTAGCGGACCTCGATCGCCCGATTACCGAATGCCTGGCTAAGTTTGCCGCCGAACTTCAGCAATTCTGCTCTGAATGGAGGAGTGCCGCGCGAGACCGTTCTCCTGGGAGCCAAGCCGCATTTCTGTTATTATTCTGCGGTACAAAGCTTTAGCCGCGTTGTTCGTCACACTGCCCCAGTTCACTACGTCTCAGCTGTAAAAACGAGTACCTGTCAATAGCCCGTAAATATACAATTATAAGAATAGCAGTAACCGCAGCGTAGCAATCACGACCACGCATGACCGAATGCATAATAGAATGTTTCGGTTGGAGCCGAGTGAAATGAATCACGAATTCGGGGTGATAATGTAAAGCATTTTGAGCGCTGCACAGATACCTTTGATGGTAACATTATATGAGCATGTGACACATTAAATATAGATAGATATAAACATCTTGCATGACTTATAGATACAAAAAGAACACATGAAATGGAATATTATAAATAGTAGAACTTATTATTGGAAACGTTTCGAAAAAATCCAATGTCATGACGTGTCCTGATCTCTCTTTCTGACAGACTCATCGTAATGCCATCCGACAACGACTACGAAAGAGAACGTGTTTACCCCGGACATTACCCCCGGATATTACACCATGGACATCACCCCTAGGACATTAACCCCCGACAATATCTCTCATCGTGGGGTAATGTCCTTGGGAGTAACACACGCAGTAAATCTTTGGACTTAAAGCAAATACTAAAACATTAAAAGTAGTAATACTAAGATTATGTACCCTAAGATCATGAAGTGCAAAGCCCAATACATTAAAACATAATCCCAGGTACTAAACCCTAAACCTAAAAACATAATCCCAGATACTAAACCCTGACGGTAAAAACGTAACCACTAATACTAAGCACTTTACCATAAAACAGGTTGGAGATGGGAGGTTAGCCCCCAAACAGGTTGGAGATGGGAGGTTGAGATCCTTGCCATATCCCCTCATTTAAAAAACTCGACGGCCATTTCAACTTTTGACACATCCCCGCCACAGTGGCCCTTTTATCTGCATTTTGTAATGGGGTATTGGTCTATCAGTATTAGGTTACACCCAACCCTGGTCTCTTACGCGTTGTTAATGTGCATTGACCCGGCGCGGTCGTGGGAAGTGGCCGCCGAGCGCAACGTACCTAGTATTCGACGAATCAGTCCCAGAACAAAAAATAGCTCTAACATTTCAGCCACCGTAAACCGACTGCACATGTTACTTAAACTATTCTCGCACTAGAGATTGTTACGTCATCGAACCCGATTCGGTTGGGTTAAATTAATTGAATTTTAAACGTTTGATAGTAAGCCCAGTTTATTTTAGAGGTTTGGGTGGGTGGAGACGAGTGAGTGGAGACGGTTGGTGGAGATGGCAGTGAAACGGGATCAGTGACGAATAAAGTAGAGAAACAAAAATCAACGACCGGTATCGGTGCCAGTCTCACACCGGACTCCAGCGATAAAGAGAAGAGCAACAACATCATTGGCCTGTCAGACGTAGGCCTATGCTCGTAATATTGACCTAACGCAGGAGTTTGGACCAACGGCTTTTAGTGTCTCTTCCGAAAGACACGGGCAAAGTGGGGTGAACGAAATTGCCCAAATTTCGAAACGGCGGAGGTGGAATCGAACCACCGTCCTCTCGATCGACAGGCCTTAAATATGATACACTATATGCACTGAATAATTACTTGTTCATTATGCTATACACACATGTGTGTTGTCTGTGCTGTTGTGCATTTATTAGCTGTAACTGAAGTGGTGTTGGTCACATCGTCAGACAAGAAGGAAATTAAAGGGAAATATTGGAGAAAATGATGATGATGAAGAAGAAGATGATGATGATGATGAAGATGATGATGATGATGGTGATGATGATGAAGTTGTATCATGCATGGTTACATAGGAAATAAAATGTATACACACAGTGTGTGACGCACGTTTATGTGATGAAATACCGTTGAATATATACAATATTTGTGAGCCTAAGTATTAAAATTTGTTTATTATAATAAAATTATATATTGAACACTACGTAATATATAATGGAAAGTATGTATTGTTTAAAAGGTGCCTATATAAGTAATGCTAAGTAGGTCAACAACAAGTAAACAACTGCTGGAGACATTTGACCATTTATATAACATTATATACCACGCAACACATTTGAGTTAAAAGATCTGCTAGTGAAATATTTTAGGTATTTTACGATTCACAAAAGTAATTAGTATGTAAATATTGTTGAGTATAATCAAACAATTTGTCTTCAGAATATTGTCACCAGGTCATATATGAGATTGCATAGATCAAGGGACTGTGTTTATGTAGATACACATGTGCAATTAATCAATTAAACAAGCTAATTTGAAAATCCTCACTGTGACAACATGACAAAGTATCGGTTTGCAACATGCTCGCTACGTGGCGCTGTTTTCGATTTTAAGCATCCTACTAGACTATGCAAATGTATTAATAAAATACAGAATGTACGTACATTAATGTTGGTAAATCAAAGTTCACCCTTCACCGGACGCTAAATATTAAAAATCAGTGCCGTAAATCATTATTTGTGTAGTAAAAAATTATCACTGCACGGGCGGCGCCATCTAGCGACCCAAAATGCAATGAATTGTTGACGTCGCATATGGGGGCGTCACTTTTATGAGTAATGTACGTTACTAGCAAGAGCTAGCCAAGCTTTTTCCGTGAATCAAGGTGAATTCCGGATTTGCGAGAATCAGGAAATGTTCACCTTGAATAAACAAATAATTTCTCTTAAAGAAATAAAACACGATGTATATCAGAGCACAGTACGTTTATTAAGCTTTACAGGCATATGCAACTTTTATTATAGGTGGTCTATGTCAGCTGCTATGGACCTCAATAGGCACCCCCTATAAACGGGCCTCTGCGGATACTCGTTTTGGTCAACTTGCCGATCACAGCACTATTAGCGTCGCTTAACGAGCTCAGGCATTGCTACCATAGGAGTTTAATGTAGAATTATTTTTATTTCAGTAATAGATGGGATGGCACACCGTGTATGAATACTACACACACACACACACACACACACACACACACACACACACACACACACACACACACACACACACACACACACACACACACACACACACACACACACACACACACACACACACTCACACACACACACACACACACACACACACACACACACACACACACACACACACACACACACACACACACACACACACACATAATATAATATAAAAAAATTGCAAGATAGCAAGTTTTTATCTTTGTCGTACACGCATACGTGTACATTTATATGTGCACAGGCACGCATGCATGCTTGCGCAAAACATACATACCCACACTGCATTCGGTAATTATGTCGGTTTCAGTTCAGCGGAGGAAAATCTAAAGATGCCAACGTGGGGGACAGGAACTGTGGTAAGTGACTAAACGAACCAGGTAATATTAAACTGAATGTTGAATATGGCCAGACGGGAAACATGCGGAGTTTCTATGCAGACCCTCCAAGTTTGCTCACTTCACCATGGTGGTTAAGCAATTATTGATTATTACTACATGCTAAAACCTTGAAACAATAGCAATATATGCTAGATGGTACAATATGACTACACGGACATATTTATTTAAACTAGGCTGCGTATACATTGTGGGATTGACGATGGGATTGATTGAGGGAGGGAGGGAGGGAGGGAGACAGGGAGGGAGACAGGGAGGGAGGGAGACAGGGAGACAGACAGACAGACAGACAGACAGACAGAGATTAGTGTTCCTGCCATGATTCCCAGTAAACTGTCAATTGTCTATTCATCCCTCCAATTTCCACCACCTCTGCAGGCCTGGAACTGTGTGACTCAGTGTATGACTCTACAGACATATTCATGTAGTGGGACTGGTATGTAGTGGTACTTAGTGGTTACAATAATGTAGTACTGTATATATTAAATAAATTAATAATGTGTTTGTATACATTACGTTGTTTTTTTTCTCCAAATAAAACAAATCGTTAATATAAAGCCAAAACATTTTTAATTAATTCAAATGCATTTGCAAATGTGTAACCAAAACATTTGCATTTGGATGCGACCCCAAAACATTTGCATGTGTATGCGTTCCTGGAAAATGGCATTTGCATTCGCATTTGAATCAAGTGAAACATTTGCATTTGCATTCAAATACGTTGACATGCATTTGTTAACAAGCCTGGCTCAAAGCAAAATAAATGTCACGACGACGTAGCCTTCCATCTGCTGAGAATTCTGACAGTAAAGCTGAAGAAATACTGTCACGATTAACTAATACTTTTGGTAATCACATTTGATGGCTTCTACCAAGAGCCGGCAAACATCAAAACATAGTCTAAGAAATTGTCTCGTCGGAGCCGGAGGATTATTCTTGGTGGCGCATAAGTGAAACGTTTCATGGCCACAGACATAAATAGAACACCCGTTAGTAAAACAAGACCGCTGAGCCCTTATCAGTTGACACATGATAAAGCGATGCAGGCATGGACCAGTGACATTCATGCTGCTGCACGGCAAGAACCCACTGGAGGCCCAGTGTTTATACTGTACAGCATCCAGTCTTCATCATATATATATATATATATATATATATATATATATATATATATATATATATATATATATATATATATATATATATATACAGTACTAATAAGAGAGTATTACTATATAGCTATATATATATATAAATTATACCTAATACCTTATTACGTGCACAATCTATCCATGCACCTTGTATATCAAATATCATAACATATTAACTATAACGGTAGAACCACTAAACATGATCGAAGCTGAACTTTCTGAAGTTCTCTATACATGTATTAGCTAATGACTGCAAGTGGTAAAAATCTCATTAAGCCCTGTTGGACATTCTTCTCTAAGGTCCCAAAAATATTCTTTTCCCATCTTCCAACACATTCCCCAGCTGCTCCATCACAGCCATTTTCACCTGCAGATCAAGATCTTTCTCGAATGTTATCCAGCCAACTTGCCCAAGGACACGCCTCCTGTAAAGAAATGTGCTCTCTCATTTAAGCTGTCAATTGTTTTAGTAGGCAACCTTTCACGTGGTTTGTCAAACAAATGCATAGAATGCAATGAATGTTGCAATGTGTACATAATGAGTTACATGATAGTGGTTCATATAACGATGAAAAGGCAAACGACGACCAAAAAGGGAGAGCCTCATTAAATGCAGATGACTTAATAAAGAAAAAAAATCTTATTAATGAGCTAACATCTAGTAGAGTCTAAAATAAAGGTTACAAATATGCATACACGCACGCACACATTATTTATAAAACTGAATCCTACCCCTATAACATTTTATGTTGCACCTAATCAATGTGACTACTGGGAAACACTGAATGTACGTTACCCCCAAGAAAAACGAACGTATCTGTAATATATTGATATTTCAGAACATGTTGGAAATTGTTACACTCTTTCACATATGCACTAACACAGCACAAACATTTGCGACATAAATTAACTTGAAAATAACGAGATGTTACATCCTGCCTTCTGTCGATTCATACAGCTGTAAGCCACACAGGAAACAACCATATTCGTTGTCCCACAACTTTCTCCAGCAAGCCTCCAAAATGTTTGTCTTGGATAGTTTAACACAAATGCACGATGCTCACTCCAGTATGAACAACCCAACTGCCCACACTTATAACACAACTGCTGGGACCACCCTCACCCAAATTATTAATCAGTCTGGTGGCCATGCCCCATTAAGAACAAATGACAATGACAAATATTCAAGTTAATTGGTTCCTGGTGTCATCTTCACTGGCTACTAGCCCGATAAGCGGATGCAACTGTTTCTGCCGTGCAATGAAATGCCGGCCAGTGGCTCTTGTGTACAGTATCGCTCTTGTGTATAGGGGGATGATTAATGATGTAACTCTATGATCAAGGCATGAACACCGGGTCATGACCCTACTCGACGCGTCAAGGTGGTTGTATAACACAAGGATGTACGGGGGACAAACACCGGAGTAGGCCTACTGCCGTTTGTAACGCCGTAGGCGTGCAGGTGAATGTTTGAATGGGTCACGCATGGGGGTATCCTCACGCATGGACGATGGTGCTACGCAGGACGACTACTTGACTATTATGGGCATCGGGGTGGGTCGCATCTGGTGTCATAGCTGTCAATCTCAGGAGGATTCTTAAGCTTGAGAAATGTTCCCAGCCAGGGTCCAGGGGCCGCCGGCCGCGAAATCCCTCAGCCCATGGATTCCAGTGACAGTGCATTTCAAGAGCATTTGGAGACATGTGAAGACACTTTTTATTCCAAAAGCATATACCGGGCCCTTATAATTAGGGCTTTGTGTTTCACTCTTACCTCGCAAGACAATTAGAAAATCTAAAAGAACCTTTGAAAAAAAATTGGCAGGTAATATAAAAAATGACAGCAAGAGTTTCTATGCTTATGTAAGGAGTAAACAGAAAGTTCGAAATAAGGTCGGACCACTGGAAAACAACAGTGAAAACATAATTTCAGACGGGTTTCAAATGGCAGAGGTCCTGAATGAGTATTTCAGCTCTGTTTTTACCACAGAAGATATCAGCTCACTTCCAGTTCCATATACTAAATTTGAGGGCAATAAATCAGAACATTTGGGGCAGTTATTTGTAACTCCTGAAATTATAGCAAAGAAAATTAAAAAGATGAAAGATAATAAATCACCTGGAGTTGATGGGATACCACCAAAACTGCTTAAGGAAATTGTTGAGCAAATTAGTACACCACTAGCAAAAGTGTTTAACTTGTCACTAGAAGAAGGAATAGTTCCTTCAGAATGGAAAGACGCAAACATTACACCGCTATTTAAGAAAGGATCGAGGAACAAACCAGAAAATTACAGACCAGTGACTTTAACATAAGTTGTATGTAAATTACTCGAAACATTAATTAGAGACCACATGGTGGAATTCCTTGTAAACCATAAATTAATAAATACATCTCAACATGGGTTCCTAAAAGCAAGGTCATGTCTAACCAATCTCTTATGTTTTTTGGAAGAAATTACAAAGTGGGTAGATGACGGGTCACCAGCGGATGTTGTATATTTAGATTTTCAGAAAGCTTTCGATAAAATGCCACATCAAAGATTGTTACTTAAACTAAAAGTCCATGGTATAGGTAATGATGTAATCAACTGTATAGAAAAGTGGCTTACACACAGAAGACAGAGAGTAATAGTAGACGGTGAGATTTCAAAATGGAAATCTGTTCTGAGTGGGGTACCACAGGGATCAGTATTAGGCCCTATACTGTTTTAATATATATAAATGATTTGGAAGATGACATATCTAGCAAAGTACTGAAATTTACAGATGATACAAAAGTATTCAGAAAGGTTACTAATGATGCAGATAAACAAAGTTTACAGGATGACCTAAATAAATTAGTTAAATGGTCAAAAAAATGGCAAATGTTATTAAATTTTGAGAAGTGTAAATACATACACATAGGACATGGAAACATGGACAAAGAATATAAAATTGGGGATGCTGTACTAGGTAGAACCACACAAGAAAAGGACTTAGGTGTAACATTTAGTGCTGACATGAAAGTTTCAGAGCAATGTGGGATTGCTGCAAATTCTAATTATAGTTAGAATAATTCTAACTATCACATATAAGGAGAAACAGCTAATTGTATCCCTGTACAAAGCAATAGTTAGACCACATTTGGAATATTGTATACAAGCATGGAGGCCGTATCGTAAGAAAGATATAGACAAGCTAGAAAGAATACAAAGAAGAGCAACTAAAATGATTCCAGAATTGAGAGACCTTAGTTGTGAAAGCCGTTTATTACAATGTGGTTTGACAACACTAGAGACCAGGAGACTAAGAGGAGACCAAGTAGAAGTGTTTAAAATAGTGAACGGTTATGAGGATGTTGATAGGAATATGTTCTTCAAACTTAAAGAAGGCAGTAGAACCAGAGGAAACAAAGCAGCATTAGTTAAGGAACAGTGTAGGTTGGACATGAGAAAGTACTCTTTCTAACAGAGGGTGATAAATGAATGGAACAAACTGCCAAATGATTGTGTTAATGTTAGTAGTGTGAATATGTTTAAAAATAGAATTGACAGATATCTGATAAGGGCGGGCTACACATAGATGAGAAAACTGTTGGACTCTCGATAAGCCAATGGCTTCCTTGTCCACTTGCCATCTGGAACTTGTTGTTTGGAATGGCAATCTTGTTAAATCTTGTTAAAGACGTTCATAATATCATACTACATCACTTTAGGGTCACAAATGTCACATGTGATTGTCAAATATTGTGGTTTAGGGCAGTTTTGGCGATCGGAATTGCTATGAATAGCAGCATTAGCCGTGTTTTCATTAGTTTTCAATTCTGGGTTGCGATTTAACGTCATGAATATATTAAAAGCACATGGCGGTTTGTTTGTAGGGCAGAAAGACGCTCGTCACTACACTTAGAGCGGTGCTGCTGTTGGCGCTCATTTTCACGGTCTAATTCGATTGTCGCATTCAATTTGCATCAGAATGCCCTGTAATTGTTAACTTAGATGCACTATTCACTGGTCCAAAATGTGTACTGTGAAACGAAAAATGTGTACTGCTTCCGAATGAGAAAATGGGAAATATTCTATGTCGATCTGCAGGCTACCAGATTTTGTTCAGCCTGGGAGCTTCAAAATTCTCTGGACCTAGCCGAGCTCCCAGGATGAACAAAATCTGGTAGCCTGCAGATCACCTAACCTGTAACCGTCTGCGGTCGTTGGGGCACCTCTGACGATAATCGCACAATCTGTTTCCACCTTTGCTGGTCTTTTGTTGCCATTTGTGATTCGTAGAAGTTGAGGCCTGTCCATTCTCTGATGTTGTTTTTCAGGGTGTTGTTGTTTTTTTCCACATTGGTTTTAGTCTTGCCATTGCAGCTGAGGTTTGTGCAATTCTTGAAAGGATGTCTGATTTTGATCCGAAATGACTAGGCCAAACCATCCATCAGCGTGGGCCGAACCATCTTTGTGGCCCTCCTCTGCACACTTTCTAAGTTGTCTATATCTCTCTGAAGATATGGGCACCAAAGCCGCAACATGCTTGTTGACAGTTTTCAATGATGGGTCGGACTAAAGTGATGTGAAAGTTTTTGATGTTTTTCATGCTTTTGTTTGTGTAGGTCCTACGAATTGTCCCTAGCATTCTATTTGCTTTCTTGACTACGTAATTTACTTGCTCCTTTTCTTTCGGTGATTTGTATGTGTACTCCTAGGTCTTTCTCCATATCTATCGATTCTATACGTTCATATCCCATAAAATAGTCGTGGATCGGGTTGTTGTATCCAATGTGCAGGCATTTGCATATAGTGAAGTTGAACAATAGCTGCCAATATTGACTCCATTTATACATAGAATGGAGGTCTTCCTGGAGAGTGAAAGCATATTCAACCTCAGGAACTTGACTCAATGTTTTTGTGTCATCAGCAAACTTTAACAGAGAGCTTACTACAGTCAGTGTCCTTTATAACGATAACAAATAACATTGGGCCAAGTATTGATCCCTGTGGTACACCCTGATCACTTTTTGCCGACCTGACTCCACACCACTTATGCACACTCGTTGTCTTCTATCTGTTAGCCAACTTGCAATCCATCTGTTGGTCTTGCCCGTAATGCCATGAGCGATTAGTTTTGAGATGAGTCTGCCATGGGGGACCGTATCAAATGCTTTACTGAAATCCAAGTAGATCCAATCGTCTGGATATCCTTTGTTAATATAAGAAGTCACTTCTTCTAGAAACATAAGCAGATTACTAAGACAGCTTCTTTTTGGTATAAAACCATGTTGCGAGTCTAGAATCAACTTGTATTGTTTGAGATGTTCAGATATGGAATCTACAATGAAGAACTCCATCACCTTGCATACTTGTGAGGTTAAACTAATTGGCTGGTAGTTCAGTACAACTAGGAAAATCTTATCTATTCCCGGAGATTTGGATACGTTTAGCTTCTTAAGTTTATTGCATATGTTCGACTCCTCAAAAGTTATACTATTTCATTCCTCTTCGCTACTTCCTTGAAACATCTTAACCAGGTCTGGAATTCTGTCCAGATTCTCCTGAGTGAACTGTGTCGCAAAGTGATTGTTAAATGTTGTTGCCGTCTTGAAGTTATCATTGATAACTATGTTACCATGTTCATCTTCAATTTGGTCTTACCGTTTCTTTCACTTTTAGTTGTGATCTAGCATACTTGTAGAACTTTGGATCTTGTTTGATGTTATCCGCTATTTTCCCCTCAAGTTTCCTCTTTGCTTCGCGGACCAGCATTGATGTTTTGCATTCTACTCTCTTGAACTTTATATAGTCTTGGTTGATCTTTGTATCTGTTCCACCATCTCAGTCTGTTATTCCTGGCTCTGTAGATCTCCTTGTTCCACCATAGTGGCTTGTTGCTTCTCTTCCTCCTGACTTTCTTTGGAATAAACGTACTCACTTCCTCCTTTATAGAAGCTTTCAGTATTGTCAATGCTTCTTCTGTTGAAAAAAAATTTCTGCTTAGTTTACTCTTGAGGTAAATTTGGCGTAGATATTCATTCATGCCTACATAGTCACCATTTCTGTAGTCATAGTATTAATTTTTTCCAATCAGAGCATTCAATCCTGCATACCATCGTAAACTCTACTATGTTGTGGTCACTTGAGCCAAACGGTTATGTTACACGCACCAGGGTTGGGTTTCTGAAAGTCAGAAAGGTATTTCTGACGTGGCAGCTTCAGAAACTGTCAGAAAATAGTTTCTGGTGGCTTTCTGACGTTTGAAACTGTCATAATCTAATACATGCTATATAAATTTATGATTTTGCTAATTATATAACCTATGAAATGGAAGAGTGATAATTAAATGTTTTTATTTGGCTGTTTGGAGAAATTATATACAGTGGACTCTCATTATATTCAGAAGGAAGTTCAAGGAACACATTGGGACTTGGTCAAACTGTTCCTTATATTTGTTGTTCCTTATATCCATGGTTATATAATTATAACAGAGTACTGCAACAGGGCTGCACAGGGATTTCAATGTTGTCCTTTTAAACAGATGTTCCTTATATCAGGAGTCCTTATATGACAGTCCTGTGTACAATTATTCTTGCATAAAAAGAACAACAAATTCAAGAGTAATTGTACATATACAATTAATATCTATTTTAATCAACATTTAAAGGTACATTACATTTATTAATAGTGTATCTCAAAGACAAAATGTTAGACTACATTCACAATTTGTACTTCTTGCACATGTAACCAGGGTTGGCGTGTAACGAAGTAAAAGTAATTCGTTACAATACTTGAGTAGTTATTTCAAGTAATTGGCATGTAACAAAGTAGAATTTTGACTAAATACTTTTACTTGTAACGAAGTAATTTTATCTAAAGTAACGCGACTTTTTACTCCTTTACTTCTATTTACTTCGCAATATATTTTCGTTAATTTTTTTGGTGAAACCGCTGCTGCCGGCAGTGGCGCTCCACCGTCAACGACATTTCAAAAACTGTTCATAGTCGCCAGGCCAAAAGCTATTAATATCATTCAATCGCATGCCAGTTCGCGATCATATTTGCATGCATACCTCTCTTCGGGAAATCGACGCAACCACTGTTTTATATCTACGTCAGTGAACGAAGTCTGCCAAATATTGGCATAGGTCAGGTCAAGGCCGTTGACATGAAATGTCACTTCGAGCACACAACGCTTGAACGCCATCTCAAACCACGATGCAAATGTCTCCGTTGCACCATATCAACTACTAATCAGTAAGTTTCCAATACGTATTATAAATATTAAAATTTGCAATTTCGACAATGTATTGATAATCCCCATACACTGACACAATTCTGATATTCGTGAGCGAACGCGCATCGTGGACGTGGATCGAAAACGAGAACCGATTTTCGCCCATTGGCATTGTCAGCAACGGCCTTACCGGCTTACGTCAGCATTAAACAGCATTTTACTTTCACGAATAAAATTCATATTGAGATGTTTAATAAATTCATAATAATGATTACTCTACAGAACTAAACAGTAAAGAATTGATACTCTGCCATTTGGCTTATTCAAGCTGACCCAAACAAGGACAGGGACAGGGGCCCTGACAGGTAACTTTTAATTGCAATTAGCAACAGAATGCTTGATCAGCTAGGCATCAAATGGCTTTGTTAATTTTACTATGGGCAGTGCTAGGTTGTATTACCTCTGACCAGTTTCCCTGAGAGGCTACAACTAGTACTGGACTGACCCTCTACCTACACAGATACAATCACACCTGCCTATAGTACAATCTAGCTCCTCCCATACCCAGTGGAACAGGTCAATAAAAAGACAGATTCTGCCTCATCATTAATTAAGTTCTGGATGTTGTGAGCTCTCATTAAAGATAATGTAATTTTTCAAAATACTTTTTACTTCAAGTACTTTTGAAAAGTACTTTTACTTTTTACTCAAGTAGTTTATTTTACCAGCTACTTTTACTTTACTCAAGTAGTTTCAAAGTGAATTACTCTTACTTTTACTCAAGTACAAAATAAAAGTAATTCAGTCAACCCTGCAATGCTGCATGTAACAGTGTTTCTCTATGTGAAGGCGTAGCAACAGGTGGCTGGCCAAGCAACTTGCTAAGTAGAAAGCATTGGGCCAATCAGCTTATACCTCCATTGAGCACAAACAGGTGCACATATAATAAAAGCAAGCTCAGGCAATACTCTTGCAAAATTTAGTTGTAGCTCATTTGATAGTTTAGTCTGGAAATTGGGACTTCAAATGATTGCCTGGACATGCCTTGATTCTTTCTTTGATATCGATTTGTCTAATCTTACACAATGAAGCTGTGTATAGCTCAGTATCAGCTCACAGCAGTGAGCAGTACAACAGTACAGTTCTGTCTCAATAGCTTAAGTTTAAATCTTTTATTGGCTTCCAATTGGCTTATTGACACAGTCACACAGGTATGTGGCTATGTGCACAGTCCTAACCCAGTCCCTTGAAGTCCTCTCCAATGTTATTACTGGTATGCACCAACTTCTTTCATGCTTTCCCATTTGTGATTGACACCTGTCCTGCTCTTTTAAAAGCTAGCTGCCAAGTGAAACTATGCTGCAACAATTACATAGATCTGTTATCATTTTTATCTGCTAACACATTGGTAGAAAATGCAAACATAATAGACTGCACAGAGTAAAAGTTGCAATTGTATATGACATAAAACAGGTTATTAATGCATTATTACATTGATTTTCTGAAATTTTTCAGAAAGGTATTTCTGACTATGTGGTAAATACCATGGTATTTACCATCTCGTCAGAAACTTGCCAACCCTGACACGCCATTTCTGACTAAGTTTAGGTTTATAGTATTGTAGTTGAAATCTCCACATAACATTACTTCTTTGTTTGACGTTCTGCTGCATGCTTTGATAATGTTGGAATGAATTTTGCTTCTTCTTCCTGCATATTAGATGTAGAGTTGTAACATACACCAGCTAGAATGTTACCCCCTGCTAGCCTACGCCACAGTATTTCCTTGTTGCAGTCAGAGAGTTCTATGTCACACTGTGCACTCTTCTTTTGCATAAATCAGCACTCTGCCACCTCTTCTATCCTTCCTATCTTTCCTCATGGTGACATCGTGTAATGCCCATTCACTAGATGTCAGAACTAATCTGTACCTGTTTCTGGAATTTCCATTCTTAAGAAATTGCTCCCCATTTACAAAGTATGTTCAACTTGAAAACAGATGTTCACAAATGTGACAGCATACTGAAGTTAGGCATGTCAGAGGTTTTTTTTACCCCACATGTGTGGCATCATTGTAAAGGTCACTCTTTCGGAAGTTCAGAAATGCAAACAGTTTGACTGTAGCTTAATTCTATGGGAAGATATTAATTAATATTTAAAGGCCGCCACCATCAATAAAAGTGTCTGCCGATTTCAAGCCAATTTCCAAAATGCATAACTTAAAAAAAAATTTATACTAAATATCCTGCAAGTGTAGTGTCATTATAAAGGCCACTCTTTAAGAAGTTCAGAAAGGCAAACATTTTTACTCTAGCACAGATAGCTATTAAAATTATTATTTTGAATTGAATTGAATTTATTCTACGTAAACATATATACAAGGTGCAGCAATACGTAAGATATCTCTATTGAACCAAAACACATAAATCAGGATGCTGTGAATATATAATATCTAAACAATCATTTTACAAATATGTTGGAAGGAAATGCATGAAGTTATAAAAACTTATATTTTGCATTCCCTATTAATAATTTACAATCTTATTTCTTAAATTAAATAATCACAATTGACTAGTTTTCAGTTTAGCAACATTTACTTATAAGCTAATTATACTGGATATTAGAGTATACATAGGCATACATCAACCAATAAGTAATACAATGTACATAGATACAAATACATAAGAAACACTAAATTGATTATTAATAATAATCCAACTGTTCATATCCTTGTAGGAGCAATCTTTTATAATGACTTTTAAACTGATAAACCGGTCATGAACTTACTTTCAACGGATTGCTGTGAAATTATAACACTGTTGTTTTATATCGGTGGATTTTTTAAATCGGCCTATTCTCCAAAAAGGAGACGATGAAAAAAACAAAGTAAGTGATTTGTGTTTCAAAGGATAATATGATTGTTTCTTTTGTGAAGTCATGGTAGTAATGTTGTGATAACCCGTAACACTGATAATATGTAAGGTGGGCATTAGATTATGATATTAATGATGCATTGGGTGTCGCGTCATTGTGTGATATGCTAACATTGCTGTTAATTGTTACAGACGAAACATACAAACTGGATTTGTGACCATATAAACAAAAGAGTGTGTCAGAAATATGTGGCAACTATAAATGATGGGTAGGTATATATAATTATATATATATATATATATATATTATGTAAGTAATTATGTAAGGCTCAGAACTTGTTAATAATATTGTGCTGTATGAACTATTATATATATAATTATATATTATTATTTTAGGTAAACCTAAATTTACCTTTTCAACATCACACAAGAAAAAAACAGTAAGAGTTGTGCTATATGATTTATTAGTAATATCTAATAAATATGTTATTTGCACTGTTAGTGACCTTTGTCAGTGTGGATACTCACGAAGGAAGCACCATAAAGATAGTGTTAAAGATAATGGAGACGTCACTGGGTGGAACATCCAGCAGGATACCAAGCCAACAAAGACAGACGCATTCGGACAGATAGAATTCTCTGGTGTCAGCCAACGCATCGCAGAGGTAAACTGTTCAAGAGAAGCTTTCTTTGTAGACACTGCAAAGCATTCTAGTTCAAAACTGCATTAGCAATAGTTTATCTGCAGATGGCGGTGTTGATAAGAATCATTGGACAAAAATGCAGAATAATTCATTAGAAAAAATACCTGACTATTTACTAAAGCTCTTATCCATTAAGAGTTAACACAATTTGACAAGATTGCCATCCAAATCAAAGCACTAAAATGACATGTGGACAAGAAAGCCATTGCCTTAGCGAGAATCCAACAATGTTTCATTGATGTGTAACCTGCCCTTCTGAGATATTTGTAAACAAATTTATTCATGCTGCTAGCATTTACACAATCTGTAGATAATTTGTTCCATTCTTTTATTATCACGTGTGAGAATGAGTTGAACGAGAATTCAGTCGTAGCCAAAACATATGGTGACATGCGATACTTTCGTTTCAGTATGTGCGTGTCGACTATAGGACAGACATGGGCGTGATGATGGAACTACTGAAGGACAAGTGGGGCATGAAAGCTCCAAACCTGTTGATATCTGTGACTGGGAGTGTAACAAACATCAATGTGAAACCCTTGATTAAGAGACTTGTGGATGTGGCAAAAGACGCAGGTATTACACACTATGACAGTAAACATTTATTTATTTATTTTGCCCAAAACTCTTTAATTGGGCAGGGCTTAACAGACGAGTCACATCATATATCATAGAAGAACTCCGTACTAATAGTTCGAACTATCTTGTTGTTGTTGTCGTCTAGCCAACATTGTATCATTGCATTTTGATGCACTATATATAAAACAACACACTGTTAATTGTGACTCTTACTGAGTTTTACTTAACAAAGTCGTAGGTTTTGAAAATGGCATTATTAAAATATGTTTTGCTATGTGAAGATTAGTATAATACTGCAACAAACTTAAGAACGTCACAGTATAAGCTCATTGACCTTTTCTATAAGCCCCAGATTGAAGTGCTGATCTTTTATTGAAAATGGTAACTTCGGGAAAATTTTTATGTCGCATCATCATCCTGTTGTACCATCTTGGAAGGTCGGCTATCTTGGATCACCACTTATATGCATGTTGTGCCGTTCCGACCAGACCATCATATTTCATGTTCCGCATCCGTGCCTTATATGTCCACGTGGCTCAATTACCGTCAATCATTCCCTAAGGTATTTCCTGTTGAATTCCTTCTTGACCACCAAATGTTACTCTGTGTTTCTGTATTTATTGAAATGATTACAGCCCGCATTAGAACTTATGTGTTTGTCACACGCTTAGTCCAGCTTATGCATAAAACTCTTCCTTATTCACCACATCTCGAATGCTTCCAGTCTCCATTGGCTTCTTTTGAAAGTTGTCCATAGTTCAGTGCCATACATCGATGTACAACTAGTATGATATTTTAAAAGTCTTGTCTTTAGCAGGCCTGGGGTAGTAGTAATATGTAATAATAACGATTACAATTGTTCTGGTAATAGTAATAGTAATAGATGGAACAGAATGCAATGTAATAGTAATTGTAATAGAAAGCAAAATAATAGTAATTGAGCTATTACTTTGTTAATACAATTGAACATTTCAATCACACCAAAATTCAATTTCATCGAAAATAATCAGACAAAAAAATTATGTATTTTGACATAACATGACTTGTTAACATTTACAATTTGGAACCGTTTTTGTGGTGATAAAATGGTTTAGTATCCGAATCATGACAGTCATTGAACTTTAGCACTATTAGCAGGAGACACGGTGACTGCTGCATGCCTAATTAGCACTAAACAGACTGCCTTTAACATCTGATTCAAACAATCATTGCCATCTCCCAACCCTAACTGCCAGCCTGCCATGCTGAGTAATGTGTGAACAGGGGCTCATGCCAACTATTCTGAGTTTTTTTCAGTTGGTAGCTAGCTTGCACACTGTTGACCAAGTGTGAAAAACATCCTATCCTTGAGCCAATAATTAACTGTCCACCATGCAGCAGCCGAGCAGTATGAGTCTACTATGGGATAATCAGACAGTGACATTGCTTTTGTTTCATTCCAATGAATATATGAAACTTCTACATTCGACTGAAATTGTGTGAGGTTAATTTAATTGGGAAATGTATGAGTTAATTGTAATTTTAATTGCCAGCAAGATCTATCGCCCAGATTGATGTTTGAGCGATGCAGTTTTCCAGAAGCTCATGTCAGTTAAACGCAACAGCCATCTTTTAAAGCATAGCGATCTTGTTCTGATGTTAGATATGTGGTATGATATAGAACACCTAGAGATCAAATACAGAGAGACTACAAACAGGACATCTTGCCACATCTCACTGTTGTTTGAGATTTTATGTTGACAACGATCAATTGACACTAAAGTAAACAGTTGTTTTGCCTCCAAAATTAAGTATAAACTCTCATCTAAGTATTGTTAGCTTTTCATAAAATGTGCACTTACTATCGATGATACACACATCAGTTAATTTGAATCTATGTAAGTGATTAAGTATGTAAAATGTTAAATTGAAAGAAAATAGTTCCGATGGAAAATGTAATAGTAATAGCTTGAAATGTAATAGTAATATATTACATTGAATATTTTCCATTTTGATATACAAAAAAATGCCTACGGGACCATTTTTAAGGGATATATTTGGATTTCGGCACCAGTCTAGTATTTGTTTTACGAATAGGCTAGTGGTAAACCTAGGAAAAGGAGAAAATTTTCCCAAGTTTAATGTATGCCGTCTACACAACGCTCCAGCATATTTGACAGTTGTTCTATTTACCTGTTCTACCATCAAAGTGGCAGGGCCTGTACACATGCACCAAATGGGTATCCTGTGATACATTCTGATCTAATTAGGATAAAATGTCTTAGAGCTTTTTCTTACATTATGTCTAGCTGGTTTCTTAACCTTGTGTTTAAGTTTAATGTATGTTATAACGTTCAAGGTTTCTGTCAGTTGTTAAATCTATCTCATATAAATGATACAGAATGATGATGTTTGATTCAAGAGCTACTCTTGGAATGTATTTATCTAGAACTTCAGAAGTATCTCTTTCTCTTGGCTGCTACAACATACAAAAGTAGGTAAATAAACATATGCAAATTATGTCACATTGCAAACAGTTTTGTTTTATTTAAAACTGACTTAAATTTATTACAAATATAATATTATATGTTAAAATGTATTATATTACAAACCCCTTTCAATTACATAAATTGGCAAACTTAATCGCATAACATGAATAATAATTATAATTAGTGTAATTATGGTATTTTTCTCCAAAAGGTGCATGGATTATAACTGGTGGAATGCACGAAGGCGTCATGAAGCAAATTGGCAATGCTCTGCATGATAAGGTTGCCCATGGGAGCAATATTGATTTAGATGCTATTGGGATTGCCAGTTGGGGATGTGTTAGAGGAAAGACATCACTTACTAACAACGTAAGTATAACTTAATATATAATCTGAAATAATTTATGAAGCTTATCTGTAAAAATGCGGTGTGTGTGTGTGTGTGTGTGTGTGTGTGTGTGTGTGTGTGTGTGTGAGAGTGAGTGAGTGAGTGAGTGAGTGAGTGAGTGAGTGAGTGAGTGAGTGAGTGAGTGAGTGAGTGAGTGTGTGTGTGTGTGTGTCTGCATGTTGGTTGGTGCTGCTTGCAGTGCAGGTTTTAGTGATGCGTCAAGTGTGGTAGTGGGTAGTGTACTTGTCACCTCTGCTTTCAGCTTCCACTGATGGCTAGTTTCTGGCAGTACACTAGCCTTCCTAAAACAAGACTCTCGTCGTAACCTCCTCGAGGTAACCAATGGATACTGGGCACCGTGAGGCACCAGGCTAATCAAACGAGGGATCTCGGAGCAGCATTGGGTCCCAGAGGTGCAGTGCGCATGACCCACATGAATGTGGACATGCTCTGCCGCTGTCACTAACCCATGTCCCATCTAGACATACCACATGATGACGTTCAATACACAGAACGTACCGGATTGGTCGCAGTCCGGGTTAACAATGACCGCGCCATCTGCCCCTCACCAGGACGGATGCGATATGTATAATACTGGTGACCAAACAAGTAAGATCCGTGGGAGAGACAACATCACCATAGGAACGTGGAATGTTAGAACAATGAGACTAGCGGGGAAACTAAAATAACTCACATATAAGATGGACAGGTACCGCTGGAACCTCCTTGGATTATGCGAAGTACGATGGAAGAACTTCGGCAAAACAACAACCGAAGAGGAAAACAAACTGTACTACACGTGAAGAGAATAAGCATTTTTTTTCAAAAGAACATCATGAAATCTGTCATGGGATGTCCAATCTCCAGTAGACTCATTTCCATCCGCCTAAGGGCAGACCCATTCAACATCACAGTAATACAAGTTTATGCCCCAACGACTGACTACTACATGGTCCTCACAAAGCATCCAGGAGATGGACGTGGCACTCTCCGAATGGCCAGCATCACAATCAGATCGATTACATATTGCTGAAACAGCGATTCCGGTCTGGCATAAATATTGCAAAGATGCGGAGCTTTCCAGGCATAGATATAGGAAGTGATCATGACTTGGTGATGATAAACTTCCGCATCCGTCTGAAAAAGATTGTCAAACCAAAGCAAGTAAGGATGAAGTTTGTCCTAGGGAAGTTGAAAGACCCTAAAATTGCAGAGGCATTCCAAGCAATGATAGGTGGGAAATTTGTGCCTCTTACCATCATAGAGGAAGAAAACACCGGCATATTGACCAACAAGTTCAACAATGCAATGACTGATACAGCCAGTGCGATCCTCGGCAAACACCTTCATAAGAAGAAACCCTGGGTCACCACCGAACTACTTGACATGTGTGACAAAAGAAGAGTACTGAAAAGGGGCAAGAACAGCCCCAGAGGAACTGATAAATATTGAGAAATCAACAAAGAAATCAGAACAGACATGAAAGAAGCCAAAGAAAATTTGATCTGGCAGACAGGAGATTGGCCTACTCCATGGAACCAATCAATGGTCATCACACTTACAAAAAAAGGCAACCTACAATTGTGTCAAAACTACCGGACAATCAGCCTCATCAGCCACCCAAGTAAAGTCATGTTGAAGGTCATCCTTAACAGACTCAAGCCACAAGCAGAGAACATCATCGCTGAAGAACGGGCTGGCTTTCGAGCAGGACACAGAATTACAGAGCAAATTTTCAACCTTAGAATCCTCTGCAAAAAGTACTTGCAACACCAAGAAGATCTCTACCATGTCTTTATTGACCTCAAGAAGGCATTTGACAGGGTATGGCATGCAGCCTTATGGGCAACCATGAGGAAATACAACATTGGTGTCAACCTTGTTTGAGCCATAGAACATCTGTATGACAAGGCCACCAGCGCAGGCCTTATGAATGGCACCTTGGGGGAATGGTTTCGCACCACCATTGGAGTCCGCCAGGGCTGCCTTCTATCACCCACTCTATTTAACATATTTTTAGAGAGGATCATGACTGACGCCCTTGAAGATCACGTAGGAACAGTCAGCATCGGAGGCAGAACAATAACAATGTGTGTGTGCGTGCGTGCGTGCGTGCGTGCGTGCGTGCGTGCGTGCGTGCGTGCGTGCGTGTGTGTATTAACATATGCATGTACGTGTTGTGTGGAAAAGGAATTGTGTGGAAAATGAAATAAAAAATGGTAAAAGTTGCCTTAATTATTCTTATAAACATTGTAATATTCAAGAATTTTCATTCAAAATAATAAATTATATTCTTTGATGTTATCAGTAATTTTACTGTTTTTTTGGTCCATTTGGAAGGATCGCTGGATAGCTAAGTATGACAAGAACAGTGAGGGGAGCAGTGAAGGGAAACCACAGAGTGCCCTTGATCCCAATCATTCCCAATTCATCCTTGTTGACGATGGCACGCAGTACAAGTCTGGAGGGGAGATTGACTTCAGAGCCAAGTTGGAGGCACACATATCACAGAAATGGCATGGCAGTGAGTAGGAGAAAAAACATTTGTAATCGTACAGAATTCTGTTTTTGTTGTAATATATAAATCAAAGTGTCTGTTTATCTGCCTGTTTGTTTGTCTGTTGTGTCTTATGCACGGCCACATTTAACGTAACACGGGTGCATCCATCGCATTAAGAATTTTCACGGAGGAGACCTATCTTGTAACAGAACACAGGCACATCCGCACAATACACAATTACATCAACATTTTCGAAGAGTCGCTAGTACTAGGTATGTTATATGCTGCTTGGTGTGCCACTGCCGGTGTCGTACGGTGATTTACGCATCACTTTTTGTGGCCTGAATCTTTTTGTGACCTAGTTTTGGTGGTTGCACTAGTTCGTTTCGTACAACTACGTAAACAAACGACTGACCTGGACCGACACAAATATCAACCAATGAATAGTTGTAGACTCTATACAGAGTTTGGCGGGCCTGTCTGAAGAGATTTTCGCCGAGGTAAGCATTTTTTTAACTTTGATGTGAAATATAGTTTAAAACAATGGTAATAATAATAGTACCGAAACATTGTCGGGTTTCATCGATGCTTCAGTATATCAGCTTTATAATGATATGTATGTTATAACTGTTGTCTAATGTGCAAAAAACTAAATAGCTTTTGAAAAACAGGCATGCCATGCCATGCTCAAATTTAGGTAGCGCCGATGGCTTTGGCGTTCATAGCCCAGCTCTAGGCGTAGCGAAGCGCAGTGATTGTGTCTGGTGTTCAAATGTAACATATTTGTAACTTTCGGCATTCACGCGACTTCGGCTGCACCAGACGCTGTGATATTTAACAATTTAAATCCATGCCATCTGCACTTTTATAATTATGTGCTGATAATTATACGTATATATTATCATACAGCATCTGTTATTTTGGATGTCCTTCTCTTATATTACATTCCATTGGGAAAACAATTTCAGTATTCTGTATTCTGCATTAAATATTACAATTGTAAAATAGTGTTTTACTGCCACACACAATTGTATTACTTATTTAAAGGTAATGTATCTGATCGTTAAAAAAACTTTTTATCTTGAAATCATGTTGCATAGTTCAAACTATATATATTCTAACATGTACCAACCGCCCAAATTTGTTCAAATGAAGTAGACCAAATTTTTAAATCAACGCTTCTACATTTACATAACTCGACGTGCTGGTCGGTGCACTTCCCGAATAACTTTCGGCTAGTTCCAAGAAGGTTGCGACCCGAAGAGGCAGAGCTTGTATTATGTCACCGATAAACAACACGGCTTCCATGGAAACAGACGGTTCGTCAACGCTGAGTTGGAGGTATGTTATACCACAAATTGTCGTAAATATTCTGTTTTCACTGTGTCTGTAAAATTAACTTTGTTTAAGGTTGTGTTGTTGCAATGAATGTCATCGGCAAGATATATGTCCATCAACAACATTCTACATTATTCATACATTTGATTTGTCGATTATCATTCAGTCAGAGAAGCCCCCATATGAAAGCCGGGCACAGCCACAGGAGCTGGGTGTAAGCTATACTCTTATGATGAAACGCAGTATTGAAATAAATGTATGCCATTTGAAATGTGTAAGGTGGTGTGACATGTTAGTGTAATGTGGCACAATATTATTGTTCTACCTTATATTATCAGGTCACTGACTGCAGTATGACAGCCGAACTGATTGTACTGTTATCATAATAGTACTACTTCTTAGCTCGGGTTTTACGGGGATTTACATGGAAGTTTTCTTATTATTATAAGTTGGAGGGACTGGGGAAACACTTAAAAAAGAATGATGGGTGGATAGTTTAGATTCAGTTAATGGATATATTGCAATATAAACATGTGGGACATAAAACATGTTAGTGTATAATCACCCAGGTGTACGTGTGGGTGGGGGTCCCTCAGCAGTTGGCATCTCTACACAAATTTCATGTTTCCTTCTTCGTCCTCTTCAAGTCTGTTTTTCAACATGGTTTAAATGCACCACACCACAATAATGATATGTGTAACTGAACAGTTACAATCATAACCATAGTGCGTAAGGAATATAGGTCACACAAGAGGGAAGTAACAAAATGTTTAATTGGATCTAGCAAACAACAACAACCCTCTCAGTATTCAAGCATTATAATTATACATTACATGCATGTGTGTGGATATACACATTGATGTGTAGATATGCTCATTGAAACAGACAGACTGGCAGAGGGACAATGCTGTGTATAACAATTAGAGTTACTTGACTTGTTTGTATTGTCATGGTTTCCTCCTTCAAACATACTGGTGTGTTTGAAACATTCCATAACCACATGATATATGCAGCCAAGCAATTTACCTTCAAGTAGTAGTACATTTTTGTACCACAATCATAGAATATATGTGTATCAGAAGCATATCTTCTTAACAACGAGTCATTGTAATTATTTGATATCATGATTATGTAATTGTGCAATTTGTTAAAATTATTGCAGTTTGATTGACTGCCTATTTCCACTTTGTTCTGTTAACAGTTGTAAACATTTATGCAAGCTGAGTAGGAGTATGAGTACGAATATATTCGAGTATGAGTAAAAGTATGAGTATATTTTTTTATGACATTTCCATTCCCAAACATACAGGAGTGTCTGTCAGCCAGTCTGTCTGTCTCCTGTCTGATCTTAAGCCTTTTATGGACCCCTCCCTATTACAAACGTACAGACATGGTATGACTCATAATCAGTTTTTGCTTGAAGTCCCTTCTTAACTGCAATTAACAATTCATAAATCACATGCTTTGATATAATAATACCCATTAAACTTTGTAGTTAGTTGCTGACCGGACAGTTGCTCACCAAGGAAATGAAAAAGCAGACAGTTGCTCACCCTTATGAAAATTTCATTTTAAAATGCAACATGAGCTTCAGAAAACGTCCGTTTGGTGTCACGTTATGGCTACGATCTGGAAATGTGATTTAAGCGAATGTAATGACTTCCCTAAACTGGTAAAATGGTCTTGTATGACCTGTCTGCCAATGGTAGGAATGGCTTCGTTTGGATACTGGTGGCTGGCTGGCTGGCTGGCTGGCTGGCTGGCTGGCTGGCGGATTCAGCTGGCTCACCGGATTCATTTGGGTGTAAAACTTTTAATCAATGATATATATATTATAACAAACAAAATAAAAAACTACATTTCAGTTTACAGCATTATGTCCATGCGTGCCGATATGTCGCAATGTATGAGCTTCACATAACCATCCAATTAAATACTACAACTTGAGGCTTTAAGCAATATAGATAATGATAATAAATATAGAAAATGATAATAAATCAAATCAGATCAAACGTAAAGTTTACCCATTATATAATGCTTAAATTAATTAATGACAGTTATAGTAGCAATGCCGATTACCGTGACCCCAAATGGACTCTGTGAAGCTGATATGTTTGCTGCATTTTTAAGTGTTGATCGTCATGGGACTGGAAGTGTCCTTTTTAAATTATACCACAGGATATACATATATATATATATATATATATATATATATATATATATATTTCCTGTGTATATCCTATATATTTACCACAGGATATATATGTAGATATATGAGGAGAAATTTGGCACCTCTTGGTTGTCGTTTTAATAATAACAGAAACGGAAGTATCGTTGAATTAAGTTGTTTATACTGTCATTTATTTTATTTATTGTCATTTTGCAGGGGAAAGGAAATTTTTATGTTAGTTCCCTCAATAAACCCTGTTTCCACAGTTCCTACTTATTCTTTTTTTGTACATCAAATAACATTAACACAGGGTGAGCAACTGTCTGGTGAGCAACTGTCCATGATTCGAACTGGTAGCCTACAATTGTTTGCTGGGTGTTTCTGACTGGGAAAAGATGTTGCCTGCTGCCTTTTTTGGGTGTCATGGTCAAGGGAGAATGCCACCATGGGTGTGTAGGGATGGTAAGGTGGGCAACTGTCTCGGGAGGTACTGGGACTCGGTGGTATCACAGTCATATTAATCAGAAATAACAAAGTATTTAAAAAATAGTTGAACATTCAAATACTTCAGGAAAGTTTAATTTTGTTAACTACAAATAAATAAATTTTCACAGCGTATATTGACAAAATACTCAGATGTACTAGTAATGTACTCATAAAATCTGAGTACATCGAGTACGAGTACGAGTACATGCCCCATAAGTAATAGATGAGAGTACTTAAAAAATGTACATGAGTACCGAGTACTTCCGCCCCAGGTCTATATTCATGTTCAGTATTTTAGCTATTTATGTTGAAACTGTGTGTACAACAAGATAGGGAAAATGGAAAATTTCCTCGAGCGCTAACCAAAACATTACAATTACATTGTTAGCCTGCAAGAGATGACCATCTATGCCTGCACAGATAAACTACCCAAAGCCAGGAAGCGTGGCTTTCTAGCCTGCCAATCAGATAAACATTATCCCCACCATTGCAACAAACATCACACTTGATTCCTAAAAAAAACCATGTGGTTGACAGCAGGTCACAATGTGCATGAGAAGCAAGCTTATAACAGGTAACCAACGTGTCATTTAACAGATATACCTTTTTTGTAATACTAAAAATTAAAAAGAAAACACTTTTTGACATCTAAAAGCAATGTAGTTGGTACATTTTTAAGGGTACTTTATAACGTGTGGATAATTTCAATTTAACAGTATACGATACTACACATATATGAGAGGGTGCGGCAGGAAATGGGAAGTTGGTCCTAAAAATTGGTGGGAAGTTGACCTCACAGGTAGATGGGATTAGTGAGAGGAGGAACACCCAACACCCCCCATATATTATATAGTTGTATATGTCTTTCAGGTGGATGGCTGATGGACTTTGTCAGGCCACAGCACAGTTGCTCAACGTCATTGCCCATTTCACAATAATGGTTGCACGAGCATCAACTTGGTGAAGTAACACTTCCCACTGGATTATTTGTCATGATGGCTCCCTTTTTGCCAATCTTCTCACAGCAGCTCCTTTGCCTGTGGTTATGTCAAATCTTTAAATTGCAGCCTGGAAGGATTGAAAAAAACATCTTTGAATTATTATGTTATATATTTATTTGGTAATTATTTAATAAGAAAATGTTGGTGTGCGTTTCATTTGTTATTTAAATTATATTTACATGTATGAGTATTTCTACATTTTAGGCCAAATGTTGTCCCTGCCTATTTATTGACATGTGTGCAATGTGGCATGTTTACGAGGATAATATGCAAATTTGTCAGTGCAAATTATATTGCCTAAAGTTCATAATTACTTAAATTTAAGCAAAAAAAATTGCAAAACATATCTCATGTTTGGGGTAAATGATTGCTTGGTTTATGTCTGTGTGCTGTTAGCATGTATGTCTGTCTCCAGCATATTCAGAGGTGCCATGTAACATTGTACCATAAAAAGTGCTAGATCTACCATTTGTCATGAAACTTGTGAAATGAGGGTGGTATGTGAAGACCCAGTGCTGCGGGCCTCGTGCTGTGGTTCTGGCAGAAGAATTTATCTATTTTACGGTAAATTTACTTAATTCTAGTGCATTTTCTACTTGAAATGGTGGTAGAAATGGTAGAAAATTTAGGAAAAACAATTGTTCTACTGCCAAAGCGGTAGACTGCATATTCTGTCACCTACATGACAAAGATATTGTGGCTGTTGAAAAGGGCTGCATGGATATTACACTGTGTGTGCACTTATTACTGTCTATACTATTTGGCACACAACTTGAAATGTTGATCAACAGATAAAATCTTCACCATCCATTCATTAAGTTATATGCTTTTGATGTTATGATATGTGCATGTGATAGGTAGCATGTAACATATTTATAACCAATAATACTACCTTTCAGTGATTGGGGCTGTACTTGTATGCATTATATTATCAAATATGCATTTGTCACCTACAGGGTTGTGAATTACATGACATGCTAATTAATTGAATCCTTAAAATTAGGGTAATCAAGTACAAACTCAGCTCTGCTGGGTATATTACTATAAGTTTTAGATATACTGTATAATTAATTTGATATAACTTATTTCACTACCTTTTATTGTATGCATAAAAATACCTAAAATCAGGCTAGGGTGGGGGGAGCCATTCTGCAATCGTGCATTACAGATTGGCCTTGTGTGGTTGGTTCCCCCACCTTTGCTGATATTTTGTATGCTGAGTATATAAACTAGGTCACAACTGTTTTCATTGTGTATAAATAATGTATTTATGATGTATACATATTATTGTATTGCATTTTACTATTTAGCTTATTATAAAGCTCGTATACAAACATACATTTGACTTTGTTGTCTTCAGCAAACGAGCCACGGTTCCATGTCATTAACTCTTTTGTAGGTAGCTTTGTCCCGCATAAAACCATCATTTGAATTGAAAACTCAAATGATATTTATGTGGGCAGTGCTGCAGCTTATATTTTGATTGTACGGTAAGCCGACCTCACCACGTGACAATTTCTTACAATCAAAATGCACGCATAATAATTAGCCTCTCTTTCGATATTGGCCAAAGTTTACGAAGGTAAAATATTTGTTGCTCTCGATATTTTTTAATGTTTTTACCCACCCTCCTACCCCATCTACACCAGTGTTGGTTTGATTTCTGGTTGGGTCGGTTTACTAACTTTGTGTGATATATGTTCGGTGGTTGGTTCCCCCACCTTTGCTGAAATTTTGTAAGCTGAGTATATAAACTAGGTCACAACTGTTTTCATTGTGTATAAATAATGTATTTATGATGTATACATATTATTGTATTGCATTTTACTATTTGGCTTATTATAAAGCTCGTATACAAACATACATTTGACTTTGTTGTCTTCAGCAAACGAGCCACGGTTCCATGTCATTAAGTCTTTTGTAGGTAGTTTTGTCCCGCATAAATACAGAAACTCGTGTATACTTTATCAGTTGTATCATTGTTATTAAAAGTGTGTGCTGCAATCTAAGTACAATTTTACCTGTAGTTGCTCCTTTCTCTGGTGTCTGAGTTTTGTCATACGAGCACAGTCTGCTCTGTTGAGTTTTGTCATACCAGCACAGTCTGCTCTGTTGAGTTTTGTCATACGAGCACAGTCTGCTCTGTTGAGTTTTGTCATACGAGCACAATCTGCTCTGTTGAGTTTTGTCATGCGAGCACAGTCTGCTCTGTTGAGTTTTGTCATACGAGCACAGTCTGCTCTGTTGAGTTTTGTCATACGAGCATAGTCTGCTCTGTTGAGTTTTGTCATACGAGCACAGTCTGCTCTGTTGAGTTTTGTCATACGAGCACAGTCTGCTCTGTTGAGTTTTGTCATACGAGCACAATCTGCTCTGTTGAGTTTTGTCATGCGAGCACAGTCTGCTCTGTTGAGTTTTGTCATGCGAGCACAGTCTGCTCTGTTGAGTTTTGTCATGCGAGCACAGTCTGCTCTGTTGAGTTTTGTCATACGAGCACAGTCTGCTCTGTTGAGTTTCAAAAATATTGCTTTGCCACGTCCACTTCTCCCTCCACCTCTCTCCTCTCCCTGCTCCCTTTATCTTTCACTCCACCTCTTTCTCTTCCTGCACTTCTTTCTTCAGAACCATTAAAACTCTGTGTGAAAGGATGTGATGATGATAAATTTGTGTTTATAACAATAGTTTATGACATTTATGTAAACACCATTACTTTAGAAAAATAAAAAAATTTAAACCAGGAAAAGTTGACTTTGATCATGATATGGGACACAAAGTGCCACAGTTTTCATTGCTACTTTCAGGTGTATAGTTTTAATTGTGTGTCATTTATGCTTAAATGCTAATGGTTCTTGGTTAAAAACAAACTTGTTGAAATATATATACACACAATATATATATATGTATATATATAATATATATATATATATATATATATATATATATATATATATATATTACTTTCATAGTCCCTGCTATAACCACACTTAACAAAAACCCTGTTATATATATATATATGTATACATATATATATATATATATATAACAGGGTTTTTGTTAAGTGTGGTTATAGCAGGGACCATGAACCCCAAAGCAGGGACCACTTATCATGCTCAACCTGTGGCCAAGTCACTACGTATCACAGATCACTGTGGATACACCAGGAACTTATATATAATGTAATTGTACCTGCATTTTAGGATGTAACATCAATAAATGATAAGTGGAAGGAAAATGTGTGCACGAAAATAAAAAATATAATTGCTTTAATTTCCCAGAGTGATTTCAGCAGCCTGTGTTTAATTGTTGATTTACAGTACAAGGTCCATTTATACCCTGCTGATGCTTAATGGCAGAACCCTGAGCTCGTTTGCTACAGGAACACACAAAGAGTGATTGTTGATAAAGGTCATTTAATAATTGTACCAAAAGAAAATAATATGAATCAATGAAAAGTAGCTTGGCAGCTAGCACAAACATGCTCATCAAGAAAAATACAATAAAAAACAATACATGTATATCAAATGAGATATTGCTTAGTTGCCAATACAAAGTTGCTCATTGAGAAACAATTATTAAATGACAGAAGTAGAAGTAGCGGTGGTCCTTTGTCCCACCAGGCCTCCAGTAATAGAGGCCCAACCCCCACCCCCGTTGCTATCATATGTTGTCACGGATACTGGTAATAACCTCTTGGTTTAATAGGAATGTAGTTACTATACTTTAAGAATAATACAGCCTTAAAGGTCCATTTTGCTATCATATGTTGTCACGGATAATGGTAATAACCTCTTGGTTCAATAGGAATGTTGTTACTATACTTTAAGAATAATACAGCCTTAAATTTTTACTTTTCCGATATTTTATGAATTTCAACACCCAAAATGAGAATGTAGGACAAGTTCTATGATAACCATTTTTGCAAGTTGTGCACATTCCTTTATTAGGTAAACAACATATTAAAAATTCAAGAGTTTAGTAGCATATATATATATATATATATATATATATATATATATATAGCAATAGAAAATATATAGCAATAGAAAATTACTATTTTGCCTAATTGCCTTTTTCTCCCAAATAGGCCAATAATGTCCATACACATGTTCAAGACCGCATAACAAATTAATGAAAATATTACAAATTATCGCACAGCAACAAATACCAAAGGTCACTAATAGTACCTTGTTGACATGAACATTGGAAATGGTCGTGTGTCCAAACTTAGTGCATTTTCAAATTGAAAAAAAACAAAAACTTAATAATTGTTAAAATATACATCGTTTGCCACAATTGGTCACATAATTGTCCTGCTTTGGTGTTTGTTAAGGGGGGGTATTCAAGTTTGATTTGATAGCGCCTGCTTCTTTGTCACACATTTTTTTTCAAAAGTAAGCAAGTGACACTAAGTTACCAAATAAAATCAACGTCATAAACAGTATAGTAACGTAGACAAGAATCGTTGCATCGAGCCAGTCGCTATACGTAATATAATATGCCGTTTTCACAAAAATCAGAAGAAACTTTTGCCTAAGGGGGTAAGCACCCAAAATCGTACCCATTGTTTGACCTGTTTTCAGGTGCCTCTAACTTTATAAGTTTAAAAGCTACATATCTGAAATTTTTTAGGTTATATGTAGATATATTGGTACAGATTGTATATGCAAAATTCAGGAGTAATAGGGAAAAGGACATTCGGTATACCAGTTGCATGAAATGGAAAACACATTTTTGGAAATTTCTGAAAGTGATTTTGCAGCTTCAGTATAAATTAAATGAGACAGAACATCCTGCAATGTTAATATGTACTTTACCTAAGGTAGAACTACTCACAGTGCAAAACGGTGGCCATAGGACATGTCCCACATTCTTATTGTGGGTGTAGAAATTTGTTAAATATACAAAAAGGTAAAGTTTATGGCTGAATTATTCTGACAGTATAGTAAGTTAGATAGATGGTTTATTTCTGAATTGTATCAATCATACATCAGTAAACAGTAGAACATATGGTAAAATTGTATACAGTTCCAGGTTGGCAGCAGAGCCAAGGCTGTAACCAGTTGATGAGTGAGAACAACATAAAATTAAGTAAATACCAGTAAAATAGTTGCTGACAACCCCAAAATAATTTTTTTTAATGATTGTAAAATAATAAAAGTGTTTATATAACATCCCATCAGTCAAGATTACTCTCAGGCACTTTTCATACATGCAGTCATTATTTATAAAATATTGTTAATTATATTAAAAATATATTACCCCTTAATATATATATATATATAATAAAATATATATTATATTAAAAACAATACCAATAATAAATATTCTAAAATATAGTCCAAATACTCATACCATCAATAATATATAATACAATTTTTATGTATATTTGTAATAATAAAATAATAATACATGCATATAAAAATGTTCACATCATTATCATAAGAAAACTAAAATGTTTTTTTTTTAAGTATTGTATACTGCGGCAGTGTCTTCGCAGTCCTCACTGAATAATATTAATAGCAGTAACATTAATAATACATATCTTAATTTGATTAGGTGGTGTAGTAATCAAATAATGCATGTGGTGACTGGCAAATGGTAGCATTATTATACATTATAAATTAGAAGAAAAATAAATGTGCACACAAGAAACCAGATGTGGTGGAAGATATTCAGCTAGAGTGCCGTATTCCCATTCACCATATGCCTTTATTGATGAGACAAAACTGTTTAAGTTATTTAATTTTTTTTTAATGCAAGATAGAATTATATTGCAGATAAGAGGACCTTTACATAACAAACTATTATGTTGTCTACATAGTCAGTAGAGCTGGTGATAGGACGTATATGTGAGGTTTGTCTTGTTTCATGATTGTGAATGCCATGGGTGAATGAAAAAATGTCACATAAAAATATGTTAGGAAATAATTGTACATAAATTTTGCTTAAATTTGATAAATATCACATAATTTTATTAATTTTAATCTTATAAAGAAGGGGTGAGAGTGATATATTATTTCCAGTATCCCTGAAAATAGATGGTAGCAATTTGGATATTGTACTGTAACACAACAATGAAATGCAAGCTGTAGAAATTACTTTGGGAAATAAAAAGTTTGTTTTCCCATTTTTTTGCACCGAGTCCTTCATATCATTCTCAAATTTTACATAATCTGTACCAGTGTGTCTATATCTTCAACAAATTTCTGAATTGTTCCTTGGAAACTTATAAAGTTAAAAAAAGGTCGAAATAATAGGTGTGATGTTGATGCTTACCCCTTGTTCACATGATAGGGCATTACAGACACAATTTGCATATCGATGCTTTGTTGTTGCTGAAGTACTCGAGTATATCCACTTAGACTTAGTCATTGGTTAAAATTTAAGTCGATTCTGAGACATCAGATGTGTTGCTTTGACACAGAATTAATTTCCCATATACAAGTATATGTATAATTCTATATATCGTGGCACTCAAAAAAATTAAATGTGCTCTCTTATTAACTTTTATTTCGTCACAGTTATGCATGGAACAATTGCCAGTCGTATTCCGCGAAATGGGAACTGTAACGCAAAATTTGAGTCTGTTCAAAATTAAATGATGCTGTCTGCTAAGTGTACACATATTCGCAGTTCACTATTTCGTTAATCCATGCATGTGTGATGTCAATGTTCACAGGACACTGTAGACTCAGTGTAGATATATGTAGTAGGTTCCATTCCTGTATATTATCCAGCCAGTTTTTCCTCTGGTGGTCTTCTTGAAATCTGTGAAGGTGTAGTATGTCACAGTATACTATATCTTTACTGTTATCTTTGTATTCTTCAGACATGCAGTGGAATCCTTAAACATGAAATAGAGATAAGAAATATATATTAAGATATGTTTGTGATAAAAATTAATGCTGTATTACTACTGTTAATTATAATAAGTTTCCTTCAATTTACATAATAAACCTTAAACAATAAAATAACTATTGTATCAAGATACCAGATCAATGAAATCTTTAATACTGTGTAGCACTATGTATGTTAAAGGTAATGTGTCTGCTGCTCATGTAATATAATGTTCTTGGTACTAGAATAAATATTTGTAAATTGTACTGCCTGCCAAAATGCGTTTAATAAGCCAGATGCATGTTTGCATTTTTACTGTTTCGTTATGAAAAGTGTTTATGGCGCGAAACCACAGGGGCGGAGCTAGGCGAAGCTTGCTTAGCTGAACTTTAATGAGATGCGTATGACGTGATCATGGGGTCGATGTGCGCATACCCGCAACTTGTTTGTTGACATCCGGCTGACAGCTAGTCAAGTAGGTACTCTGTTGTGTTCCGCGACGAAAAGGATGAAAAGGAGCGAGAATGGCCACAAGAGTGACACTGAAAGACCAAAAGGGACGTTGGGATTGCATGAAGGCTGTCTTAAAACTAAATATGAACAACTTATGAATGTTGCTGCAATGAGCCTGCAATGTCATGTGAACACTGACATGAAATGGATTTGTGAAACAGTGAACTGTGAATATTGCTGCAGTGTACTATATGGTCTTCCTTATAGTTCCTTTTATGAGGGGCTGATGCCGACTAGTTCTTGTACTGCTGCATTGCTTTTGATGTCTTTTTCCATGTCTTCATATCAGCCTACTGTGAACAATATACTTCATGTTGAAGTGCAGGACATTATTTCAAGAAACAGTGAAATATGAATATTAATGCACTGAGCCTGCAGTGTACTACAAATATTGTTGCATTATGCTTGCAGGAAGTTACAAAGCTCTCAGTCCACCAACATCCAGATCACAAGAAATGGCCTATATTCCTATAGACAAAAATACCCCTTTTTCTGAACCTAAAAAGTGGAATAGTTTAGGAAAACCTGTGGTTAAGCATTTGTTCTCAAAACTACTGATTCAGTTCATTCATTATTTACATAAGCTAATTAAAATGATTAATGTGTAACAAGTGACTGCAAAGCAAGATACACATACATATTGACATACATGATGCACATTAAAATATAATAAATTGGTATAAATATTAATATCAGATTTCATGGGATCAATATACAGAGAAAGTTGTGTTAGTTAATCTATTTGTTCACGTTATTCGATTGCAGTCAATCGTTTTATATGTGTATTTTGTATATATATATAGGCCTATATATATATGTATATATTTATATATATTACGATGTTCCAGATGCTGATAAGATTCCGATTGTCAGTGTCGTCCTACAGGGTGGGCCAGATACCATTCGCACTGTTCACAGCACAATTATGGAAGGCACGCCCGTTGTCATCTTTGAGGTTTGTAGACATTATTTTCAATAATCTTAATATAAAATACTAGAATGGTCAAGTTCTTACTTTGATTTGGTTGTTATCCAGAAAATCAAAATTATTTCATATGTATATATATATTTATGCAGAACAACAATGCAAGTCAGGTATAGATTGAAGTAGGCCAATATATATATATATATATATATATTTAAAACACACACATACATATGCACAATCAGTGTGAATCAAAATGATGGAGTTGACTACAGTATCTGCATATTTGGGCTATACCAAGTTTTCCTGAATAATGAGTATTTTCCATTTTAGGTTTTACCATATGCTTTCAACACTCCATTAAACAATAAAAATTACGAGCGCACAGCCCAAATATACCTGGTTGATCTCTTAGGAGTTCAAATATTTGTCATACTCTTGACAAACACACCCATTCTCATAATATTTAGTGTAAAAGTGGCATGCACATAGGGTCTGTGGTGTAGAAGTGAGAGGAACAGTCACTCCGTAGAACAGACGTGGCAGTGGCAATCTGTTTTACCTTTTGTTATGGAAGTAATGTGCAGATTCACTCAATACTGCTGAAGAGACATCCATATTCTGTTATGTGACTCTGCTGTGTAAATTACCAGTATGTGTCAGTTGTAATTAACATAACATATAATTGGTCACATCACTCATGCCATATTTAACATGTGATGTAAGACAGTTTTCGTAAGAAGAACAATATTTCAAAGATTTAGGAATTGTTATTCATGTCTTGCTTAGGGATCTGGCGGTGCTGCAGAAATCCTTGCACATGCATATACGGAGGATGAAGAAAGATCTGATGAATTGTAAGTAAGACTCTAATGATGTAGTGTAAGACGCCAAAGATAAGTGTAAGACACAAATGATAAGTGTAAGACCCCAAGGATAGAGTGACGTCAGTGGACAGTAAGACACCACTGATGGAGTGACATCAATGGTGGAGAGTAAGACACGATGAGGGAGTGACATCAGTATGGAATGTAAGACACTGATGATGGAGTGACATCAGTGTGGAGTGAAAGAGACCGATGAGGGAGTGACATCAGTTTGGAGCGTAAGACACCGAAGATGGAGTGACATCAGTGTGGAGTGTAAAACACCAATGAGGGAGTGACATCAGTGTGGAGTGTAAGACACCAATGAGGGAGTGGCATCAGTGTGGAGTGTAAGACACTGATGATGGAGTGGCATCAGTGTGGAGTGAAAGAGACCGATGAGGGAGTGACATCAGTTTGGAGTGTAAGACACCGAAGATGGAGTGACATCAGTGTGGAGTGTAAAACACCAATGAGGGAGTGACATCAGTGTGGAGTGTAAAACACCAATGAGGGAGTGGCATCAGTGTGGAGTGTAAGACACTGATGATGGAGTGGCATCAGCTAGTGTGGAGTGTAAGACATCGATGATGGAGTGACATCAATGATGGCGAGTAAGACACTGATGATGGAGTGACATGTGTAGAGTGTATGATACCAATGATGGGGTGTCATCAGTGAGGAGTGTAAGACATTGATGGTGGAGTGACATCAGTGATGGAGTGTAAGACAATGATGATGGAGTGACATCAATGATGGAGTGTTAGCCACCGATGAAGGTGTGATATCAGCGATGGAGAGTAAGACACCAATGATGAAGTGACATCAGTGATGGAATGTAAGACACCAGTGACAAAGTAGTGACACAACGTCTCATGGTACATAAGTGATTGCAGTAGTTAAATGTGTCGGGGAAAGTAGGACACAAATGACATAGTGGTGACACAAAGTGTCATGGTGTTAGTAAGCAGATACTCTATTGTAGTAGTTTACCTGCTCACTGAGTAATTATAATAATATTTAGTTCATGTATCTCCACCAAGATGACCAATGCCTGTGAATTGGTATAGATGAATATTATGTGGCCAACACATACCAATATGTAGTTGTTATACCACCATGTTTCCTTGGACACCTTTGCGAACAAATACTGTGTGTATTTATGTTGGAACCTAGTGATAATTATGCAATAAATTATATAAGTTTATATTTGAATAACAGCACTGAACTACCTCTGACCATGATATTTAATCTTTCCATACGAGTGATTAGTGTACCACTTAACAAGTTTGTATTGATGCTATGAGAAATACTAACGCTACAATATTTACTTTGCTGTTTGTGTTAGTGATATGATTTTAGGTTTTGCTTTTGGTGTCACACTACAATTTATCTTTGTTAAGGAAACTACAGGAAAGTCTGAAGCAGTTGATAAAGAAGGAATTTCCCCAGCTGAAAGACAACATTGAAGAGATGGTAACTTTGGTTATGGAATGTGTGGGAAAGTGTGACCTCATGACCGTGGATCAGTTGGACTCATTTGATGAAGCCACAGAGATGGACATGGTCATTCTAAATGCTATTCTCCAAGGTATCATGGTTACGTGATTTTGTTATTATTACTTTCTATATATCTAGTGATTTAATTATTTCTTGACATGTTTTAGGCGTGCTTATTCTGGTTTAATGCACATTTTCATAACACCATTTCACTATTTTGCATTTTAGTTTCCATACACGTTTGTCTTTGACTTTGCTGTAAATATTACTTCTTACATGAGCTAAGCACAGTGATTTAGGAAGTGTTTATTCTTCCCCAAATCAACAAAACAATTCTTACATAAATGAAATAAATATCATACAGAGTGTTGTAAATAAGAAAACTAATGCACTACAAAAACAAAAAATTGAGCAGTATACAAATGCAATAATATGTGCTTGTACAATATGCCATGTAGTAGTATGACATCCCGACGATGTGTCTACAGGAACACCGGTATGTACATGAGGAATATATCTAATGCATTATCAATCATTATCAGCAGTGTAAGTACGGGGCCTTGAAAGTCTTGAAAAGCCTTGAATTTCATTGGTCCTAATTCAAGGCCATGAAATCCTTGAATTTTGCCAAGTTGTTTTGGAAAGTCTTGAATTTAATTTTTGTAATTTAAAATTTTTATTGATGCATTTTTGGTGCTGAGTAACAGCCGGCGGCAGGCAGCAGATGGCAAGTCTGAGCGACTACGTCTTTACTGGTGCATCAGAAAGCAAGCGTTTATAAAAAAACTTGTGTGTTTATTGGACAATCAGCGTTTCCGCAAACTGCAACACGGGATTGGTGCCATTACCAGTATGTTATTTGCGTTTGTTGGTCGAGTGGAATGTGATTCATTTTCGAAAGATGGGCAAGGCTAAATTTTGAGACAGTTGGCTTAAAAAACAGCCTATAGTACTTAGCTGGAGCATAACCCGAAGGATGTGTTCACTGCACATCGCTGGGCTTGTAAGCGTGTGTTCGACGTTAAGACGATGGGGGAATCGGCACTTCAGAGTCACAGCATCGGAAAAAAACACATCGATAATATGAAGCGAAGTTTGAGGACTTCGATATCATTGTTCTTTGGGAATACTGGACATCATTCAGGTATGTACTAAATGTGTTCATCTATAAATAAAAAAATATTTCTGCAATTGATTAATTCATCAACTTGATCAAGCTGGTCGGTCAAACACCATCATTGGCCATAAATTACTACACCTAATCTATAGGCTACAGTCTACACTGACTACATCACAGGGCAGCTTTCGGGATGGTGGACTGAGCTGCAAAGCTAACCGTGCTTGGTTATGACAATCTGTAATCTCTGTTATAGCTAAGCTAAACAAAATTGATGGAGACATAGTTAAGTTTCATTAATAGAAATAAATTTTGTATTACTTGTATCTGCTTTTAACTCGGTTTTACTTCCAATTATGCATTTAATTTACTGATTTAGGCCTTTTTTAGCTTAGTCTTGGACTTATTAATTTTATTAGCAGCGTATAAAAATATTCTCAACATTAAAATCATACGTTTTTATTTATATAAAACTTGACTGAACTAACTAAAAATAAAGTAGTAGTAAACATGTGAATTTATATATTTCAATAAATACATATGGGCAGAGTTTAATTTAATTATATAATTTAAACCTACTCCATGCATATTATGCATTTACAATAATATATCTAAAACTTATATGCATTTTTCCACAGCATGATACACCATTCTACGGGAAGTTGATGGCCAAAGTATACGACGACCGCAATCATTCGCTGATCGACATTGGCAGCTGTGGTCTTCATGTCGTCCATAACGCATTCAAGGCAGGGTTTGAAGCCACCAGTTGAGATGTGAAGTCCTTTCTGTGGGCCCTTTACACAATCTTCTATGAAACTCCAGCAAGACGTGAAGACTACACTGCCATCACCAGCTCTGTTGTCTTCCCACTCAAGTTTTGTCTACACAGATGGGTGGAAAACGCAACCGTTGCTGCTCGTGCCCTCATCATCCTCCGTCATCTGAAGAAGTATGTCGACACCATTCAGCAGAATCTAAAGATGCATGCAGTTCCAACCAGCAAGTTGTCCACGATTGTGAAATCCGGCTGCACCGACGTGTTGATGCCTGCTCAGCTGATGTTTTTTCGAGTCTGTGGCGCATCAGTTTGAGTCATTCCTGGTGCGATACCAGTCTGACAAGCCACTCATGCCATTTCTTGATGCCGACCTCAGCACTCTACTTCGTGGACTCTGGCGGCGCTTCCTCAAGAAGTTTGTCCTGGATTCTGCAAGTTCATCAGCACTTCTTGTCAAGGTCAATGTGTCTGATAGTGCTAGCCACGTCAGCAATGTCAAGATCGACACTGGTTTCTCTGCAACAAAGGCATTGAAGGAAGTTGCCACAACCAAGAAATGCAGCGATTTGACAGGAATGCGTTTCCAGGATGACTGCAAGAAGGCACTGGTCGCTGCCACAGACAAGTTGCTAGTGAAGTCGCCACTCAAGTATGTGATAACCTGAAATCTGGCCTATCTGAATCCACAAATGATGGCCAGCAGCTCCCATGGATGTTTCGCCATGTCCTGCACATGCTTGCTGACCTGCATCAAGTGAACGAGGCCGACTGCGTCTTAATCGGATGGCAGTTTGCTGCATTCATGGATCAGGTTGTCACGCCATATAACAGTGCATTTAAGGAGTTTTTCCCCAACAATGACAGACTGGACACATTCCTATCCATCCGAATGAAAGGATCCGATCACTTCAGGAAACTGTGGCCTGTCACCAAGAAGCTGGTGATTCTATTGCGCGGACAGGCCACAGTTGAGCGAGGACTTTCCATCAACAGCCAGCTTGTTGTGCAAAAATTTACGACAGGCATCAGTGGTATCACAACAAGTTGCCTATGATGCAATCGCGACAGCTGGAGGGTTGTGTGATGTGCCTATCACCAAGTCAATGCAGTCGTATGCACAATGGGCGAGACAGCGCTACATGGCATACCTGGAAGCTGAGAAACAGAAGCAGACATCAACTCAGACAGCAACGCCAAGCAAAAACTGAACGTGATAAACGAGAGGCCAAGAAGCGACGACTGGACAATGACATTGCTGCCCTGATAAATTGTCTGACAAACTGGCAGACAGTGCAGAGGCTATGGGCGACTTGACGCAGCTACCAAGTGCCAGGCACTGAAACACCTTTGAATGCTCACACAGATATAAACGTAAAATGCCAAACAGTGAATGAACTCAAAATGTAGACACAATGTAAATGCAAAGTATGAACTTTAATCAGTAAATGTGGACAGTCAGTGGATGTGATGACACTCAGACAGATGTAAACGTCAAATTGTGAATGAACTCTAAATGTGGCCATGGTGTGAACAGTCACAAAGCAGTGAAATAACTGATGTGAATGTCGATTATTAAAGATAACAGCCATTGAAAACAGTCTTGAATTTTTTTTTTAATAGCCTTGAAAAGTCTTGAATAGCCTTGAATTTCATATCTTAAAAAGTGCACGGACCCTGCATGATGCTATGTTGGAGGACATGCGGCAACTAGTAATCCCTCTGCGACCAAACTTACAGTGGGATTAGCTATCCAACACTACTGAAACTATGTAATCAATTAAGAATTTTATTCATAGACTAGTTTTTGAATAAGATCCAAAAGAAGCATCTCCAACTAGGTGGTTACTGCTATTGCTACAAAGAAGGGTCAGTTTCAAAATTCATCGTATTGATACCCACTACTGACAATAAACATGGAAGACGAAGAAAATTACAACAAACTGAATCGCAAAGGTGGTGAAGTGGCTGATCTTCCATCTCTAATGAACAATCAACTTGTTATGGAAAAGGTTCATCAGTGCTCTGCTGGTTACAGAGTACCTGTAATAATGATGAGGCTTTCTAAATACAAATCATACTAAATATAATATGAATGTGAATTTGGTGTTCAATTCAATATTATGTTATTAGAAATATGAAATAAATTATTTCAAAACATTTTATGTGTGATGTTGGTGGCTAATATGTAATGTACACATATAAGAATGCTTTCTCCACTGAATTCATTATGGGTTTCCATTGAATTCACATCCTGCGGTGTATTCCACACAGTCTGAGCTGCTTCACTTGTAACAACAAACGTAATTGTGATACTGTGAAGTCTTAGTTGTAGAAACAGTCTGTGTACCTCTCTTTTAGTCAAGACATCAGAACAAGAAGAAAGTGGTTTTGAAAAGAAGCAGATGAAACTTGCACTGATGTTGAACTGCATCAACATTGCAGAGGAGTTGATTGAAAACACAAAGTTGGAAGTGAGTGAATTGATATGATGCAGTCCAATGTTCTTTTTAAATCTGCAACCAAGGACATGAAAAATGTGCCTCTTATGTAGCCCTCCAATTTGCAACACGACACTACCATCAGATGCAGATCAGCAGCTTAAAGGTTGTGGGTAAGTGCGTATGGTGTCAGTAGATGAGATGTGTAACCTGGTGCAAGGCTATGCAATGCGGAAAAGGCAAGGACCAGAAGTTTCTACAATACCCACCAGCAAACGGGAAGTTGGTGTAACTCCGTCAGCACTGGAGTTATATGCTGGTGCTTTCGCTCACAATCATTCTGGCTGCCGAATTCTGCACCATCTGTAGATGAGTTAGTAGTGCCCCAGTGATCTCGTACAACACTGCATCGCTGTAGTCAAATCGCGATGTCACTAGGGCGTGGACTATAATGTCTTGCATGCATCAGTGGGAGACAGTGTCTGATCTTTCAGATGTTGTACAGTTGAAAGTAAGCTGACTGGCACGTGCGTGCCACGTTTGACGACATTGTTAAGCCACAGTCAGTGGTAATCCTGATGTTCTGGATGGTCGATGATGGGGCAACTATGCGTCTGCATGAAATGCCTTGCAAATGTTTGCGGTTTGGTAATGTGATGACAACAGCCTCAGTCGTGTTGTTTAGCAGGAGATTGTGGCGAGTCATCCACTGCCTCACTTCTTCGATGCATTGTTCGATGCGATAAACTGCATCTGAAACATCTCCATCCTGCGTTCTAGTGAGTGTCATCTGCATATAGACAGCATTCCAGGTTATGCTTCCTGAAGATATCATATCAAATATTTTTGGTAGTAAACACTATTTAAACCAGAAGCGCAGGGGGGTTACTTAGAGATGCGTCAAGCAGGACAAGAGGCCACTAGTACAGATAAACCAATAACAGAATGTCCGAAAAACATGTGTGAAGCAGGTTATAAATGTGTTTGTTTAAATGCTAGGAGTACCTGGTATAGTAAATAAGAAAACCGAATAAAACATTATGGTAGAAGATATTGACCCTCACATAATTGGTATAACCGAATCATGGGGCAACACAGACGTTACAGATGCTGAATTAGGATTGACAGGATACGTAATGTTTAGGAGAGATCGAATAGGAAGAAGGGGAGGGGGAGTTATTTTATATGTTAAAGAATCTATTCAGGCTTATGAAATAAAGTTAGAAAGCGAAGCAGATTACGATGAAGCTGTTTGATGCAAAATAGTTTCGGGAAATTAAAAATTAACTATTGGATTAGTTTACCGAAGTCCAAACAAAAACGAAGAGGATAACACAAAAATACAAAATGCTATAAAGGAAGTTAGTAAAGGGGAATGTATCATAATGGGAGATTTTAACCATGGACATATACAATGGAAATCTCTACTAGAGAGTACAGGGGGTGAGGACCAACAATTTCTATTTTTAATTCAGGAGAGCTTCCTTACTCAGCACGTGCTAGAACCAACCAGGGGAGAAAATTTATTAGATATAGTTTTATCATCACAAAAAGAATTATTGGACAATGTTAAAAAAAATGTAAAAATACATGAACCATTGTGTAACAGTGACCACACTCAAATACATTTTGACATCAATGTAAAATCAGAAAGTAAAAATAAAAAACCGTATAGGAGAAACTTCCACAAAGGTAACTATAAAGATATGAGAAAATACTTAGCAAAGCTAGATTGGAATAACATGCTGATGAATAAGACCGCAATTGAATGTTGGAATATTCTAAAATATGAAATTGAGAGTATCATCGATAAATTTGTTCCCTTGAAAAAACAAGGAAAACGATCTAGAAAGAAACACTTGTCAAAAGAAGTTATTAGAAAAATAGTTTTAAGCAAACTATGTGGAGGGTTTATAGGCATACCAGAAACGATGAAGACTATGCAAATTACAAAGAGGCACTTAACCTAGCTACAACTGAAATTACAAAATCTAAAAGAACCTTTGAACAAAAATTGGCAGGTAATATAAAAAATGACAGCAAGAGTTTCTATGCTTATGTAAGGAGTAAACAGAAAGTTCAAGATAAGGTCGGACCACTGGAAAACAACAGGGGAAACATAATTTCAGACGGGTTTCAAATGGCAGAGGTCCTGAATGAGTATTTCAGCTCAGTTTTTTACCACAGAAGATATCAACTCGCTTCCAGTTCCATTTACTAAATTTGAAGGCAATGCATCAGAACATTTAGGGCAGTTATTTGTAACTCCTGAAATGATAGCAAAGGAAATTAAGAATATGAAAGATAATAAATCACCTGGAGGAAATTGTTGAGCAAATGCAAAATTGTTTAACTTGTCACTAGAAGAAGGAATAGTTCCTTCAGAAAGAGGCAAACATTACGCCACTATTTAAGAAGGGATCGAGGAACAAGCCAGAAATTTACAGACCAGTGAGTTTAACATCAGTTGTATGTAAATTACTCGAAACATTAATTAGGGACCACATGGTGGAATTCTTTGTAAAACATAATTAATAAATACATCTCAACATGGGTTCCTAACAGCAAGGTCATGTCTAACTAATCTCTTATGTTTTTTTGAAGAAATTACAAAGTGGGTAGATGACGGGTCACCAGTGGATGTTGTCTACTTAGATTTTCAGAAAGCTTTCTATAAAGTGCCACATCAAAGATTGTTACTTAAACTAAAAGCCCATGGCATAGGTAATGACGTAATCAACTGGATAGAAAAGTGGCTTACACACAGAAAACAGAGAGTAATAGTAGATGGTGAGATTTCAACATTTAGTGCTGACATGAAAGTTTCAGAGTGGTATTGCTGCTTCGAAAGGAAATCAAATTCTAGGGCTAATTAGGAGAACTATCATGTATAAGGAGAAACAGCTAATTGTACCCCTGTACAAAGCAATAATTAGACCACATTTGGAATATTGCATTCAAGCATGGAGACCATATCATAAAAAGGACATAGACAAGCAAGAAAGAATACAACGAAAAGCAAGTAAAATAATAAAAAAAATTGAGAGACCTTAGTTACGAAAGTCGCTTATTACAGTGTGGTTTGACAACGCTAGAGACCAGGAGACTAAGAGGAGACCAAATAGAAGTGTTTAAAATAGTGAATGATTATGAGGATGTTGACAGGAATATGTTCTTCAAACTTAAAGAAGGCAGTAGAACCAGAGGACATAAAGCAGCATTAGTTAAGGAGCAGTGTAGGTTGGACATGAGAAAATACTCTTTCTCACAGAGGGTGATAAATGAATGGAACAAACTGCCAAATGATTGTGTTAATGCTAGTAGTGTGAATATGTTTAAAAATAGAATTGACAGATATTTGATAAGGGCGGGCTACACATACATGAGAAAATTGTTGGACTCTCGATAAGCCAATGGCTTCCTTGCCCACTTGCCATCAGGAACTTGTTGTTTGAGATGGCAACCTTGTTAAACCTTGTTTAAAAAAGATAGCTCCCAAAGACAAAGTGAGAACAGAATTGGGGCCAACACATACCCTTATTGGATGCCAGATTCACTCGGTGTTCTCTCGGAGTTGTGGTCACCAGTGCATACTAATTGAGTCCTGTTTGACTCCAACCATTAAAGAACATTGGATGCATTTCGTTCACATATATTGTCCCAGCGTACATAATGTATGTGATCATATCTTATGAAAAAGGGAGCATGGTCGGAAATGCCTACAAATGTTCCAGTTCCCATCCTTCTGGGAACGGGTGAACTTGAGAAGATTCTGGACCATCTGTATATAATTCCACCAGAACATAAAAATTACATTGTGCTTGAACCTCAAGAATTCTTCTATCACACCTCGGAACTCGTCTGTTTATAAATGTGTGATTAGTTTCTCCATCTCCTCTTGACCTGTTTGGTTTTTCTTTGTACTGTTCCCCAGAACCAATAGGGCTGAGCAATTTATTTTCAACCCATGCAAGCAAAACAACTAACTGAAACTGGAAAAAAAACTGAAAGGTGGATTGCCGTGATACGTTGGAAATTCAGTATATCGTTATTAAATCATTTTACACAGACTTGATGACACTGATTATGAGACACAGCATGTCTGGACTTTATACACTATTGTGTCAATGGTAAACAATTTTAAGAAGAATTTACATAGATTACCTGGCAAAAGATTTTTTTCCACAAGTGACTCAATTTCAGCATGGTTCTTGACAGTAAATACACAAAATTGGATTCAGCACCCTCAAATTATGTTACAAAAGTTGTCTGTCAGCTGTTTCCAATGTACCACAACAATAGTATTTAGTTGTCTTTTCAACAGTCTGCTTTGCAATTGAAAAATTACTGTACTGACTCATTCGCTTCTCTCAGATGATTTTATTGGATGTTTTCCATTAGAAAGAGAACATGGAGGAGCTCACTGAGATGGCCATACTTGACAACAGATTTGAATTTGTCAGACTCTTCTTGTACAGTGGCATCATCGATTTGCAGATGTTTCTCACAGGAAAAAGGCTCCTGATGTTTTTCAAGAAAGTAAGTGTGGCTCAGTAGCACACTGATAGTGCTCTCCATACACATGTACCTTATATGTGTATACATAAACATATACATAATATATGTATATGAACATTATGCATTCTTATAGTAGGACAGTTCACTGGTGGGGCTAGGATCCAAAAGAGCACTTTCAATTATCATAGTAGGACAGTTCACTGGTGGGGCTAGGATCCAAAAGAGCACTTTCAATTATCATAGTAGGACAGTTCACTGGTGGGGCTAGGATCCAAAAGAGCACTTTCAATTATCATAGTAGGACAGTTCACTGGTGGGGCTAGGATCCAAAAGAGCACTTTCAATTATAGTAGGACAGTTCACTGATGGGGCTAGGATCCAAAAGAGCACTTTCAATTATCATAGTAGGACAGTCCACTGATGGGGCTAGGATCCAAAAGAGCACTTTCAATTCTCATAGTAGGACAGTTCACTGATGGGGCTAGGATCCAAAAGAGCACTTTCAATTCTTATAGTAGGACAGTTCACTGATGGGGGCTATGATCCAAAAGAGCACTTTCAATTCTTATAGTAGGACAGTTCACTGATGGGGGCTATGATCCAAAATGGCACTTCCAGTGATTAAGGTTATATACAAATTGTAATAACTTGTGGATCATTCTGTTAACCTTCACAAACATATACATTGTGCTTGCAAACAATATATATATATATATACGCCATATGTTAGATAGGAGACAAATGAATCCTGTAATTGGTAAAGGGTGCGTGGTTATACTGAGCAGATTGGGATAAAATGTGCACAAATTGCAAATCCAGGATCCATTTGTACTGTACCAAACATATTGAAATGTATGCATATTATTAATTTCATAGCTATGTATGTTTGTGCTAACTTATTTTGTCACGAAATGACAGACAAATAGAACTTTCACACATATCTAGCTGTGACCTGAGCAGTAAATAATTTGAAATTTGTTCCTATGATTGTGCGCATTTTAACTACTACAAGAACCCTTTTGGTATGTTTACCCTTGTTAAAAATTAATACAAAACACATTGAATTATTACAAATGACTTGATCAAGAGATATATATATATATTATGCACAGCACAGTTTTGTATATTGAAGGGCATATTTCTGAATTATTGGATGTAACATTTGGAATTCCATCAGACTTAGTCCAGCAGCCGAGGTGAGTAACCCCTTTTTGTCTGATATAGTTTTTTCCGTTGTTGTTTATTCATCTCTAGCATGTATTTAATGACATCCAGGGGGTGTGGAGTTCTCACCCTTGAGCATTTTGAAAAAAATCCAAAATGGTTGCCAAAATCAATTTTTTATCATATCTTCGCAACCAGACAAGATACAGACATGATTGAAATGTTATTTTATATGGTTCCAGGCATGAGGAATTCGATTCCACCATAACTGTATGAACAAATTTAAAGGAAACAAAATGGCGACAATAAGTATGCTATAAATGGTTGTCGACTATGCGAAAAAAGACTATATTTCATGTTCCGCGAACAAAAAACATCGGAACATTACAAAATAAATTTTCCATGTGTTATCATATGAGGAGAATTACATAAGATCAGCATTTTGTGAAATTCTTACCTTTCTAAGCATCTGTCCTCTTCATCTTCATCATGTTGGACGTACTTGCCGCTCTCATTTTGGCAGGCCTGTCCACCCTGGCATGCGCAAAAAGGTGTGCATGCCATGTCAGAGTTGATAAAGCTGCACTTGCTACATGGCATTTCACTCCGACATGAGCACTTGATCAGCTTTAGCAACCCAGTTGGGGCTAATGAGGTGTCTTGGGGGACAGTAGTTGGACTTAGCGCAGTACTCCCCTCCCTTGTTCTTTGCCGCAGGGCATGTCCACTATGTACGCACTCTACTATCTACAAACTATGGAAGGTTTACCCGATGGCATTCGTGCGCAATTCATCAATGGACAGCACACGATGCACCACAACGCTGGTCTGTTCAATGGCATTTGGAGTGACATGGCCATTGAAACTACATTCATGAGGTATGGTCATGGACAGAGTGGGATAATTGGAATAACTCTGAAACCGGAAACTCTGAAAACCTGGGCTTACAGCTTGCATACCTGCCATGGCATCATCGACGACTTGAACGAGATGAAAGATAACGAACGACCATCTGCCCAAACTTCGCACAAAGAAGAAACAGCCACAAGAATCAAAGGAGACGATCAATACAGGAAAGCTCTACATGATAAATTGGAATTTTGCATAGATCCACTTGACCCAGAGCAACATCCAGATTGGCTGATGAACATTGTCACTGGGCAAGTTGTGAATCACTCCTCGGTCAAAGTCGACAAGGCGCAGTTTCTAGGAAAAACACAGATGGAGTCTTTTGAACGCAGTTGGCCTGGTGGATTTCGTGATTCAATACCAACAATTATGACCACCATGGCTTTATCCAGGAAACACATTAAAGTCGGAGATGCTAAAGTGTTTGAAACGGAAACCATCTATGCAAGAGCGATGGGCGTGCAGTCTAGTGCACGCGATCTTGACACAACCACGCTAATGGGTCATGAATTATCACCTATCCCTACGTCTATATTTGATGATATGAGGGATGCTAAAACGAAATCCAATCTCAAGATTAGAGTTGGGAGTGTCAAGATGGCTGGCTGAACAAGATGTCCAGGCAACGTTCCTCGAAGGGTGTGCTGTCCTCTGGTTAGTGCCTTGGCCAACATCTGGCTTTGTACACGACTACCTTGTCTGGTTTGGCAGTTACCTACACGGTCACTTGGCAAAAAGTTACATCTATCTAGTGTTTGATAGATACATTGAGGGCAGGACTAAGGAGGCAACCCGAGGCGGCAGGGACAATGGAGCAAGCAGGGTCTACACATTATGTTGCACAGCTCGCCAGCCACCACAAAAAGTCGTCCTAACCGTCACCACAAACAAAGATCAATTGATTGCTCTCATCGTCGAGGATTTGGTTTCGCACAAGGCTGACTTTCAAAACATAAACTAGTCGGCACTGGCAGAGACCCGGTTCCTGTAGAAATCGCAAATGGTTGTGTAAACAAACGTCAAGACATGGCTACAACGCAGGAGGAGGGAGACACTCTGATTGTGCAGCAAGTTTCACATGTAGAGGATGGTACCATCCTGGTCGTTGCAGATGACACAGACACCTTTGTTCTTTTGTTGTATTTCTGTCACCAGGGGAGTATATCCTGCAAAGTTTTAATGGTTTCGCCAATTCAAGGACGAAGTGTCCTAGATATCAACGCAGCTGCAGAAGAGCGCAGCTCCATCGTCCCAGACCTACTAGCTGCTCACGGTCTCACAGGTTGTGATAGTGTGGCGTCATACTTTGGCGTTGGCAAGGTTGCAGCTCTGAAAGTTCTGAGACATGGCCAATGTTCTCTCAACTTACTGGGAAACACAGGCGGACCACCGTTTTCGGAAGTAGTGGTTCAGGTCACACACTTCATGTTGGTCTGCTATGGTCAGCAAAGATGTCATTCGATGACGGAAGCACGCCAACAAATGTGGTTTTCTAAAGAAAGCAGAAGCAAGGCTTCTGCACCAAAGCTGCGTTCATTACCACCCACAAGTGAAGCGTTCGAACAAAATGTAGCCAGAGCCCATCTACAAGTAGCTATTTGGCTTCATGCTTTGGATCCCAACCCACCTGTACTAGACCCTACACCTTACGGTTAGTCACAGGAGGAGGGGAGTACTGCCCTAATTCCAACTACTGTCCCCCCCAGACACCTCATTAGCCCCAACTGGGTTGCTAAAGCTGATCAAGTGCTCATGTCGGAGTGAAATGCCATGTAGCATGAACAAGTGCAGCTGCAACAGCTCTGACATGGCATGCATCCCATTTTGCGCATGCCAGGGTGGACAGGCCTGCCAAAATGAGAGTGGCAACTACATCCTACATGATGAAGATGAAGAGGACTGATGCTTAGAAAGGTAAGAATTTCACGAAATGCTGATCTTATGAAATTCTCCTCATACGATGACACATGGAAAATTTATTTTGTCATGTTCTTATGTTTTTTGTTCGCGGAACATGAGATATAGTCTTTTTTCGCATAGTTGGCAACCATTTGTAGCATACTTATGGTCGCCATCTTGTTTTCTTTACATTTTTTCATATAAATTATGGTGGAATCGAATTCCTCATGTCTGGAAACATATAAAATAAAATTTTAATCATGTCTGTATCTAGTCTGGTTGCGAAGATATGATAAAAAGTTGATTTTGGTGGCCATTTAAATTTTTTTAATTTTCAAAATGCTCAAGGGTGAGAACTCCACACCCCCCATATGTCATTATATACATGCTAGAGTGAAGAATCAACAAATAAAAAACTATATCAGGCAAAAACGGGTTATGTCAAAAAATACCCTTTGGCTACCCGGACTAACTCAATCTTAATCTGTATATTCTTTTTTTTTAATAAGTGACTACACATAATGTGTTATATTTATTTCATGTTTTTAATGTGTTTAATTATTTTTTAATAATATTCTATTATTGATTTCAGACAGATCAGATGAAAAAGCACATGAAACATAACAAGGTATATGTTAGACATTATGATTGAATTATTTGGTTTACATATCTCGCTTTTTTCTGCAAATCTAAAAAGCAGTATTTTTATCAGGTATTTTACATTGCGTTGGTGGGTTTGCACGAATATACATATTTGATGAGTTGTTGAACGAATGTAATGTTGAGTTATTGTGTTGATATAATGTGGTGGTTGCGTTGTTCATGAAAAGAAGATTGCTGCTTATGTGGGTAATATAAATGGAAGTTATGACATCTCAGATATAATTACTTGATTGGTTCATCTGAATAGGTGGTTGATTGGAGTAGATGTTGAAAATGTTGACATGATGCGATATGGTTGGGTTGATGATTTGAAATGAGGATGTAATTGGGTTGGTGAATTGATTGATTTGATAATAATTATGGCAGAGTTGAAGGGATTGTGTATGGTTGTGAACACATGCATGAACAACATTGTTGAATGCACTGGCAAGCATGTGCTTTCACATATACAAAGAAGGTAAAATGAATGGAAGGAAGACAAGACAAAGTTGACGTAACAGTAAAAAATTACATGATATACTTGCGTTAAACTGTGTCTCTACATTATGTGTTAACATCAGTTGTATCTGTAGAAGGACATCTCAGATTGGAACAAGATGGATGTGTGTAAGATGCTGAAGAAGCTGGTTGGGCACAATGTTTGTCCTGATGACCCTGCCGTAAATACGAAAAGCACTGATGATGGTGACGCAAGTAGGACAGGCACTGATGACAGTGATGCAAGTCAGACAGGCACTGATGACAGTGACGCAAGTCAGACAGGCACTGATGACTGTGACGCAAGTAAAACAGGCCGGGATAATGGCAGCCCACTCCTCCTCATGCTGTGGGCCATTCTCCGTCACAATTTTGAACTTGCCAAACTGATATGGCGTCAGGGAAAGGTGGCTGATATTTGTCTCCTATCTTATTGCAAGTTGTTTAGAAATGCATTGTTATTATTTTAACATTATTACTGCTGCATTTGTAAAATACTATTCTCAATACAGTCGAGCCTCGTTATAACGCGGTAGTCGGGATCCACGACTTCGGACCGTGCTGTACGCGTTAGGCGTTCCCATATCTGCCACCAGGGAGCTACTAAACAACAGCGATCGCCGCCCGCTGCACCAAGTCCATGATTCATGAACGCTGTCAAAGCCTTGTGTGCTTGCAGCACTGTCTTATACGCCAACATGCAGTTTATGGAACTTATTAAACTTATACTAGCATCAACGTGTATTATTTTTAAATGTCACACCCTGTTGATTCTTGAACTGAATAAAACGCATGTACGTATACCGTTATGGAATATATCTACTATGATGATGATGTACTGGACCTACGAATCAAAAATAATAACCTGGATCTGAGCAGCCGAAAACGTATATGATTTGACAAACGTAGCATGTAAGCTGATAAAAAACAGAAAACGACAATAGGTAGAATTAATAATTGTTTCACTTCGTCTTTCAACCGATCTCGGCCAAAGCATACATTTATTTCGCACCACTTAACATCGATTCGTCGTTTCATATGCGGATGAAGAATTTGAATGTTCGCGCACCGGGAGAGCCTTGGGTTAGGAATTTGGCATGTTGGTTTCGCTTCGAGAAAACAATTAAATTTACGATGTAATGGAAGCATGTCAATTCACCCAGGTGTTATGTTGGTATTGCATACTAAATGGCGCGACTGTACTAAGTATTAGTAAAGAGCATCTGTGTGAAAAGTTGTATATCAATTACATGGTAGTATTGATTTGATTCATTATTTTAATGTAACATAATTACAAAATAAGATCAATATATTTATATAACTAAGGTTCACATGCATCTTATATTTTCATTATGCATGAGTTAATTACTATTAAGGAAGTACATAACCGAACAATGATACATATATTTGAAAGTGTATTGCTACGTAAAGTTGTTCGGTTTCATAATCAGGAAGGGATTGCTGCAGCTCTGTTAGCCGTGAAACTTGTGAAAGCAATGGAGAAAAGAGAACATGATCCAGAAGAAGGAAGAGCTGTTGGAGATGATGGTGTGAGTTACATGATGAAGCTGTTATTCGGCTGCTACAGGATATATATAAGCTTAAGCCTTATACATATAAGTTTAATTTTATTACACACATTTTAGTCCATTTAGTCATTGTAAACACCCTTGAACAGAGTTGTACTCTGGATATGAGTGTAAAAATAAAGTGCATCATTAATTTTATTATATATAAGTGTGTGTGTGTTTTTGGCGAAATGGATCTGCTCTGTATACTATGAAGCTATTCCCACTTTTGCATAATGTTTAATAAGCAGACTCAATTCTTACGATGATTTTAACAAAAGCATGTGACTGCATATTACTGAAACTATTCACGCATTACATATCTGAACATCAATGAACCTGATTCGAGATGGACTAAATGTGGGAGTTTTGATGCTTATGAACAGTGAGCAAATGACATAATAAACTTCATGCTTGATGAATTCATACTGCCAAAAATTATTTTCTTATGCATGAAAAAATTTCATGAAACAAGAAAAACAATTTAAAATTAAGAAAATGTGTAGAATTTTTTTCTTAGTAAGTTCCAGATATGTAATTGAATAAGAAAATTTTCTTGAATGAAGGAGATATTTCTTACTGAAGAAAGATTTCAAATAAATATTCTTCATGCTAGAATTTTTTTCTTTAATTAAAACATTTTCTTACTCAAGAAAAATATTTGAAAGAAATATTCTTAATGCAAGAAGTTTTTCTTGAGTTAAAGCTGCTTCCTCAAATGGTTCAACCCATCGCGAATCTGGTTCATTTGTGTCCAGATGTGTAGTGTATAACTAGTTTAAGTAATGTCTGTTTAATAAAAAATGCCTATTTTTGTTAAAATCATCGAAAGAATTGACTTCAGTCATTAAATCCGGTAAGGATCAAAACATTGGATATCCAAAATGGTCTCTGTTTCTTGATTTAAGAAAACTTCTTATTTCAGAAAAACATTTCTCATATAAGAAAAATTTTCTTGGATAAATAAGAAAATATTTCTATAGCGTTTTCTTGGTTTTAGAAACTTCTTAAGCAGGAAAATTTTTATTATAACAAATTTCTTAAATCACGAAAATTATTTTCTTATATAGCTCCCTAGAAATTTTTTATTGTTTTAAGTTTTTTCTTAAAACAAAAAAATTATTTTTAGCAGTGCAATAACTGGATTAATTGTTCTTTCTGCAGCTACTTTGAAAGGCTGGCAGTTGGTGTGCTGACACAGTGTCACAACAAGGATGAGAGGAAGACCCAACAGTTACTAACTCGACAACTGCCACACATTGCCAAGACGACGCCACTAATACTGGCAGGAGAAACAAAGAACAAGAAGTTCATTGCGACTGCTGCATGCCAGTCCCTACTCAACAGAATCTGGATGGGCAAGATGGAACCAACCACCAAGCGAAGGAGTGTTAGTACATTTTAACATTTTGATAAATACCCTAACGAAGGAACTTCAGATAAGCTAAATCATTTGTTAGACAATTTTTTTTTTACAATTTTACGAGAATTATGTATATTAATAATCAAGCCTGTTCCCATGCATATTATATCTTTCAAACTATATATTGTGTAATGATTCAAACTGCATACATGTCTAAAACGTTGTACATGCTAAAACATAAACTCCAGTAATTAATCACTTGCCATCTAAATTGAGTAGAATAAAATAGCATCGTAGCCCAGTGCAACTACTGCCCCAGGCTGTGTGGTAATGCTATTTATATAACTTGAAATGTTATTTATGTAATTTGTGGTAATACTTCCCACCTCCCATATCAAAATCCCACCTCCCACCTGTTTTTGAGGTCAACCTCCCACCTCACAGGTTTTACATGCTAAAACATACACTCCAGTAATTAACCAGGAATCAGGAATTGTTTATTCGACAAGACATATAATATAAATTAAGAAATACGAAAACATACTACGAATTTCTACAAAATGCATAAATTCACAAATATGAATGTTAGTTGTATAGGTATGAAACCATGTTGGTCTGGGAGACTGCCACTAAGACCATAATTTGGTCGCTAATGTGACGGCCACCCAATAAAATTTTTAATTAAACAAGAATTGAGTGAGGGGTTAACAACAAATAACTTGAACGTATTGCATGAGTATATGCTTAAATAAAGTGTAAGAATAAGACAATATATATTATATATTATAATATGTGAGATGGTATGAAGAGGAAATCAGTTAGCAAACATTTAACAGCAATTAGTTATCGTATAAGTGGCAAATATAACAGTTCCAGATATTACAACTTGAGCTATATTGTGACAGAAAGAAAGGAGCTGAAACCTTGCAATGAGTGAGACTGAATTTTATCCATGATCAAGGCGGGAGTATTATTAATTACATGGACAATACTAAACCTGAGTGATTTCCTGGCAAGTTCAGTATTCACTCTTTCAACATGTATGTCATGTCGATTTCTAGTGTAATGTGTACGAACATCCTCATTTTCTCTTATGCCTAACCTTGAAAAATATTCATGTAAATTACTGTTTATGTATCTATGATAAAATTTCAGTTGTTGTCACTACGCTGATTGCTCTTTTTGAGAGTTTTAAGATCCTATCATTTTGGATCTGCCAAGAAAGCAAACAGTAATTTATATGAGAGAATACAAGTGAGTTATATAGGTTTACTAAAACATGCTGCGGTACAAATTGTTTAATTTTTTTATAATGCCAGTTGATCTTGAAATTTTACATGCTAGTTTATCAATATAATTTTTCAAATTCAGGTGTTTGTTTATTGTTAGTCCTAAGAAATTGAAGTTATCAACACACTCTATAGGTGTGTCATTTATTTAAAGTTGGAATCTGGGAATTTTTTTTTGTGGGTTGTGAAAAATCATATATTTTGATTTGTTAGCATTTAATGAAAGTTTAATAACATCCAACCATTTACTAATCTTTTGTAGTTCAACATTAATATTATTAAAGTTAGCAAGCTGCATCTTGGAACAGCCAAATGTACTACATAAAGTTGAGTAATCTGCATATAAAATGTATTCAAATAAATTACTTGCATTAGTAATATCATTTATATATATTAAAAATAGTAGAGGGCTCAGTATAGAACCTTGTGGAACACCTACACCTACATGCAACATATCTGATTTGGTGTCATTTATTTCAATAAATTGTTTCCTGTTTGCTAAATAACTTTGAATAAGGTTATTTGAAAGTCATTTAACATTATAGTATGACAATTTTGTGTGTAAAATGTCATGGTTAAGAGTGTCAAAAGCTTTAGAAAGGTCTAAAAATATAGTAATGGGAATTTTACCTTTATCCATCTGACATGCAAGTTTATCTATTAATTCAAGTGCAGCAAACTGTTGAATGTCCGTTCCTAAATCCATACTGACTTTTATAAAAAAAAGTTTGTTATCATTGAAAAAACTGTAAAGTTGATAAAAAAAATTTTTTTTCAGAAACCTTTGATAAGGCAGGTAGTAAGGAAATTGGCCTATAGTTTGAGAAAAGTGTTTCCTTATCTTTTTTAAATATAGGAATGACTTTTGCTATTTTTAAGTTATCAGGATATGTTCCATTAACAAAAGTCTGGTTTTTTATTAACTTTAGCGGTTCAACTAATGCATCTTTCATGAATTTCAATAATTTAGTAGATATATCATCATTGCCACTACTACATTTTGCATGAAGACGATCAATAACTTTGACTATATCCATATTGCTTATTTCATGAAATGTGAATACAGAGTCATGTTTAGTATTTAGGTAGTCTGTGAAATATTTATTTCCAGACTTATTTATTTGATTTGCTAGTTCTGGCCCAAAGTTGGTAAAATATTAATTAAATTTATTCACAATAGTAAATTGACACTTAATTAGCATCAGCAGTAAAATAGTCTGGGAAAGTTCTCTTGTTTTGTGATTTATTTATTATCTCATTTAATGTGGACCACATTTTTCTTAAATCAGTCTTACATGCATTAAAACGTGATGCGTAGTACATTTTTTTGGCATGTCATCATTTTTTTCAATATGGTGTTATAATCATGTAGTTTATTTTTTAATGATAAATAATCCTGTGATTCATGTGATATTATTAGGAGTTGTTTATAATGGTTGTCCCGATATATTATGGATCGTAGGATACCTAGAGTAATCCATTTGCATTTCTTATGTTTATGTTTGTTAAATTTTTTTACAACTACAGGAAAATATTTACTTTTTAATTTATCAAAAATATTACATAAAATATCAAGATTTGCGCTTGGGTTAGCATTAGGATCTTTGTTTAGTTGGTTAGGAATGTCTTGCCTTATTAAGTCACTTAACATGTTTTCATAAGCGTCAAGTCTATGCTTTGCTACTTTTATGTATTTTGGCAGCGGTTCGCGATGTAAAATAGGGTTGAGACATAAAATAAGGTTGGTGATCAGAAAACTTTTTTAACAGAATACCTGAAATGGAGTTTAAAGTGGAAGAAGAAAGTCTACAAAAGAAGATATCTATTAGTGTTCCATTTTTATTCGAAAATCTGGTAGGTAGAGTAATTTTAGGGTAGAGGCTTTGAGTAGTTAAAATATCAAAAAACTCTGATTACATCTTTCTCATTTACTTTTAAAAGATCAATATTATAGTCTCCAGCAATTATTAATTCATTGTTACAGTTTTCAAGCGATGCTAAAATAATAGTAAATCCATCAATTAATTTTTTATAGTCTGTATTAATGTATTTTGGAGGTCTGTAGACATTTCCAAGTGTTACATTTTTTTAAGGCAATTGCCGTTATTTCAATAAATTGACATTCCCAGGAATCTGTTTCTGTATGTATATTTTTGATATTGTATTTACATTTTTTTTTTAGATAAATTATTAAACCTCCCTTGTTACTAATTGCCACTGACATTGAGTAGATTAAACTACTGCCCCATGCTGTGTGGTAATGCTATTTATATAACTTGAAATGTTATTTATATAATTTGTGGTAATACTTCCCACCTCCCATTTCAAAATCCCACCTCCCACCTATTTTTTGAGGTCAACCTCCCACCTCACAGGTTGTACATGCTAAAACATACACTCCAGTAATTAACCAATTGCCACTTACATTGAGTAGAATAAACTGCTGACCCAGGCTGTGTGGTAATGCTATTTATATAACTTGAAATGTTATTTATATAATTTGTGTTAATACTTCCCACCTCAAAATCCCACCTCCCACCTATTTTTGGAACCGACCTCCCACCTATTTTTGGAACTGACCTCCCACCTGTTTTGAGGTCAACCTCCCAACTCGCGCCATTTTGTCGGACCAACCTCTCACCTGCCACACATCCCTCCATATATATTATTCAAGCCTTTCATGCCCATACCCACACGATGATATGAGTTATTCAAACCCTTCATGCTCAGACGCACCCCACCAGATGGGTCATTCACACCGTCACTGCGTAGATTCATCCCCAGACGTGTCATTCACAACCTTAGTATTAATGCTTGAAAATCAGTAACTGGTAAATACAAGCTCAGTAATGTAAATTGAACACAACACTATGGAAACTATTCTGCATGTGCATGTTTTCTTTTGTAGATATTCTTCGCTCTGCTTTTCCCCCTACTTGTTTGGTTTAGCAAAATTATTGATTTCCGAAGCGATGCATGGGAAGAGAAGGTGAGGGGAATGAGGCTGCAATATTTTTTCTTTTTAAATAACTTCCCAAATCTGATGTATGTGTTTTTTGTTTTGTTTTTAAAGGTGATAAAAATATGTTCTTAACAGCTCTGAATTGAATGCCACCAGGTTAAAGACCATGACAATACAGTTATCTGCACACACATTGACGGGATGTCTTTCATGCTGGTGTACCAGTACTTTATTAGATGAAGTGGTTCTCTCCTATCATGTTGTGCTGTATTGGGAACTGCAACAAACTTCCAATGTCACATAGGATTATCATGTAATGTCCCAATTCAAATATTGATGTTTACCATTGTTTGGCAAGGAGTGCATCATTGACAATTGTGTTGTAGTATTATGACGTGATTTCTTTCAAGTGCATTGTCATTTTACTTTATATTTTCCATGGGAATATATTTTACAAATGGGGCTTGAACAACTGTTTTACATTTTTTCCAGGATGAGCAAACTGATAGACAGAGTCCCTATGGGTGAGATAATGGATTCTTTCTGGTTTTCTGTATGCCACATTTCCCCCTTTAACATTACAGTTACTTCAGTCGTAGGTATGCACCACCCAGTTGTAACTGTGTAAACCGAATTGTAAATATTATGCATGCATATGTCTGCGTTACGTTACATACTATTGCCAGCTATAGTAATATGCATGCTTTTGTGTAGCATTTCTGCCTGCTCTTTCTTTGTGTCTGGGTTTTGGATCAATAATGCTTTCACAAGATTTAACTATATCGCCATATCCTAGGCAAAACACCCAGATGACAAGTGGACAGGGAAGCCATTGGTTTATCGAGAGTCCAACAATTTCATGTGTAACCCCCTTCTGATATATTTGTCAATTTTATTTTTAAACATATTCACACAATTTGTAGATAATACGTTCCATTTATTTGATGCCCTCTGTGAGAATGAGTACTTTCTCATATCTAATCTACACTGATCCTTCACTAACGTTACTTTGTGTCCTCTAGTTGTATTTTTAAGTAAGAAAAAATATCAATATATTCATACCCAATCAATATCTTAAAAACAAACTTCAATTTTATCTTAACCTCCTTGTCTCTAGGGTTGTTAAACCACACTCTTAGGCGTTCTTCGTAACTAAGTTATCTAAGTTCTGGAATCATCATAGTTGCACTCTCCTCTGTATTCGATCTAGCGTATCTATATCCTTCTTTCGATATGGTCTCCAACCTAAGATCATGAGAGACTAATTTTTAATAGTTTATTTAGAAGCGAAAACATCGCCTGGGATTTTAGTGTGCAACTCCGACACTTCGAAAATGAGACAAATTTGTCCCAATTTCGGAGCGTTGGTGTCATAAAGTTCCTGGACAAGAATAATTATCATTTAATTTTCAGAGGGTTTCCACCAATCATGTATACATTGTAGGATATTTTCAATGGGTAAACGTAGATCCAGACAATTTTTTTTCTCGCAGATTGAGGGAATAACACTGATGTGCAACCCCAAAACAAGAATTTGAATTACACAGGTGAAGTCAGTATTTGGTTTTATTTTTTTGCTTTTCTGACCACTTTTTCACCGACATCTACATGAAAACCTGTCCAATACAGTAGAACTCAAATTAGCAATGATATAGACAGCTATTCTTCTTTTAAAACATGTATTTTCAATAACACACCAATAGATTAGTAGATTGATCACTACCACAGGGATTCAGCTGGAGGGTCAGTAAAACAGAAGTAAAGGGTTCTTGAATAACTGTCAGATATAATATTCAAATTTCTGTATGGTTGAGTTCGTCCTTGTTCATGCGACCTGGGTTCTTGACAGGATACAGGCTTTGAATATGAAAACACTGCAATAAGGAAAATATTAATTTGCAACTTGTATTATTTTAGACCATTTTCGTTTGCTACAGATCCAACGGCACATGCTGGAAGCAATTGATTGCCTTCTATCGCTCACCAATTGTCATCTACTGTGGGTATTGCGTGAGTGTAATTTGTCTGTTGTGATTATATCATGAATGCAGTTCTGACAAGACTCAAGAGTCTTTGTGTGCAGCTGAGGATTATCCATTCACAAGACAAATCTGAAACGCATCACATGCACACGCTCACACGCACGCACACACACAGTTTTGTGTGAATTTTTATTTTCAATTGCCTTTTTTATTCTGTCCCACAGTTGTCACATGTGATCTTCCTTGGACTATTCAGCAATATCCTGCTGACGGACTTCCACCTTGAAGTCACGAAGAAAGAGTGGGTTATTGTCTTTTGGGTCGGCGTCGTGATTGTGGAGGAAATACGTCAGGTAAGGGCCAAATTAAGAGTAATCTTCATAAAGTAAAATGGTGTGGATGTAACTAATTAAAACAATTCCACTATACAAATTTAAGTGTATTAGCATGTTTGATCTAGGCTGCCAAGATGGTGTAGCCAGTTATCAGTTGGTTAGACAGGATTAGTTGTAAATAGATTATAAATTGGGGAAGGCCTACAGTGACAGCCACTCATATGTATTGACATATAACTATAATTATGAATTGGGGAATGCCTACATTGTATTGACATTTAACTAAAATTATAAACTGCGGAAGGCCTACAGTGACAGCCACTCATGTATTGATGTCTAACTATAATTATAAACTGGGGAAGGCCTACAGTGACAGCCACTCATATATTGACACATATATAATTAGGTGATGGGTGGCGCTCCTCACTACGAGTAGCACCTGTGGCAGATTGCCCCTCACCTTTGATGTCATGTAGAGTAGCAGTTTCATGCATTGTATAGATATATGTATATATTTACTGTTTGTCTTTGTGTACTTCAGTAACTTTACATTGCCTTGTTTGAGCTAAGGCTCGTGTATACAATGCTTTATATGTTCATTTTATATTCCTGGTATGCTTGAAGTGCATACCAATTGGCAATAAAATATGCCCATTACCAACCTTTATACACCATCGTTTCCTTATTCATACATCAAACGAGCTTCGGCCACAATAAATGTCTTTACTTTCAACCCTCCATGACAGATGACATAAATATAATTAGGTGATATTCTTCTTCACATGAATGATTTTATGATATGTTCTGTCGAATTGCCTCTTATTTATTTCCCACTTTGAAACAAGTAACTTTTCTTAAGATAAATGTGTAATAATGACCATAAAGCAGTTCAAACAATGTGTAATGCCGGTTGATGTGTCTGCATGTGTTTGCCTGCATTTGCTGAACATTAATTGAAAATGAGAGCTGCAAGAATAACCATATTTGGACCATGTTTATTCAGTGAAGCTTTTGATTTTAGGTCAGATATCTAGGTCAATAAAGTTTGTTTAAGGAATACAAATAACCGAAGTTACAGCCAAACCAGGGGCCCTACATAAATGACAAAACCACATCAGTGTAATAGATACTTATGTGTATGATCTTTTTCATATTGATAAATTATGCATGTTATAAGAACAGTGTGATAGATGGGGGTGGGTGGGTGTGGGTGGATGTGGGTGGGTGTGGGTGGGTGCGTGCTTGTGCATGCATGCATGCACGGGTGTGGAGTTAGTTGGTTATTTCTATCAGACCCTCTGGTGAAATATATGGGTAACTTGGCATTCTTTGAAAGCATTTTCACTAAATATTTTCACCTCAACGGTAGGGTAAGGAGCATACATTGTTTTGAAGTAATACAAAGTCTGCAACAATAGCCAGTGCACTTTTGTTGTACTAACATAAAAACATAATAACACAAGTAAATGCATTTGTGCAAATGCGAATCGAGTTAAAATGAAAGTACCAGCTACTTATTTGACTAAATGTGTAATATATCCAAAGTAATGTAAAATAAAGTTACACTTGTAAATTTTATGGGTGGATGACTGAAATGTTCTGTTATCTAGATGTAGAATGATGTAACAAGATTTAACTTGTCGTGTTCGTTGTGTGGATGACTGAAGTGTTCTGTTATCTAGATGTGGAATGATGTAACAAGATTTAACTCGTCATGTTCATTGTGTGGATGACTGAAATGTTCTATTATCTAGATGTGGAATGATGTAACAAGATTTAACTTGTCATGTTCATTGTGTGGGTGACTGAAATGTTCTGTTATCTACATGTGGAATGATATAAGAAGATTTAACTTGTTATGTTCATTGTGTGGATGACTGAAATGTTATCTAGATGTGGAATGACATATTTAACTTGTCATATTCATTGTGTGGATGACTGAAATGTTCTGTTATCTACATGTGGAATGATATAAGAAGATTTAACTTGTCATGTTCATTGTGTGGATGACTGAAATGTTCTGTTATCTAGATGTGGAATGACAGATTTAACTTGTCATGTTTATTGTGTGAATGACTGAAATGTTCTGTTATCTAGATGTGGAATGACAAATTTAACTAACTTGTCATGTTCAATGTGTGGATGACTGAAATATTCTGTTATTTAGATGCGGAATGATGTAAAAAGATTTAAGAACAAGATTGATGGCTTTAGGCACCACTTCAAAGACATGTGGAACTTCCTGGATGCAGTTACCTTGATTGCTTTCTTCGTTGGCTTCTTGTTTCGATATGTGTCCCCACACTACATGATCATGAGGATCGTTTCCTGTCTCGAGGTAGCACGAATCATCTTTGCATTGGATTTGATGTTATTCTATCTACGGACGCTGGATATCTTCTATTTACATCGGAAACTTGGACCACAACTTGTCATGATTACGGAAATGGTAAGATATGTGTGCAATGTGTTCCCCATCGTTGACATTTTTCAGTATGTTAACATGCTCTTAGACATTTTCGGTTGTTCTGTCACATTTGATATTAATAAATGCTGTCTGTGGAAGAAACACTTCATAATTTGTCTTTTTTGGATAACTTGTCAAGTAAGTTATTAAAACAATGATCGAATAACAATGCTAGGAGTAACTGTTGTTTTTAGATGGTGGACATGTGGTACGTCATTATCATCATGATGGTGTTTGTGGTGGCCTACGGGGTTGCTTTGCAAGCAATCCTCTACCCAAATTCACCATTTGACTTCAAACTCATTAGCAGTATATTCAAGAAGGCATATTTCCAGATTTATGGGGAACTCTTTCTTGAGGAATTGGAAGGTACGTTGATTTTCAACTATCAGAAAGAGCGGTAGTGATTTGATAAATTAGCTCAATATACCAAAAATGGGAATATTCAGCCAGTCAGCAATATCGTAACATCAGTACATGCATGCATGCACGCACACACACACACACACACACACACACACACACACACACACACACACACACACACACACACACACACACACACACACACACACACACACACACACACAGATAGTCTGGTTGTTAGCAGCATTGAAAGATCCAAAGAGGTAAAAGAAAAAATGGGATGGATTAACATCAAGCATTGGACAGATGGTGGACTTGAAGTGGCTAGAGAGACTGCAAGGAGATGACAACGAACAATCTAACTAATTAGTTACATACGAAGAAGTAAGTCGATACTAAAGGTGGAAAACTTACGTGAAGTGTATGTTTAATTGATAGGAACTCTGGATTGTGAGACTACACTGATGGCTAACAGTACTCTGCCAAGGTGTCCCCAGAACACACACTTTATTCCAAACTTCCTGATGGCACTATACATCCTCTTTACGAATGTTCTGTTGCTCAATCTTCTCATCGCGATGTTCAGGTGAGCAAACGTTTTAGTTTAGCTACGTATGATGCCATGGCAACATACAGGTGCAAAGTGATAGCCCTTGGTACTTACACACCATGCTTGGCATAGAACTTTTTTTGCTTTTGATGGCGATGACTGTGTATCTCGTCGCTCCGATTGCGATATTAGTAGCTGTCCATTTGATCTAATAGGAGGTGCAAATGACCCATATAGATAGGTATGCAAGCAGGTATGCAAGCAGATGTCTCTTCAGCAGGTAATTCTGAAAAGACATTGGCTTATTCATTGTGCCTGCCATCAAGTGAATTGTAACTAAAACATACATTTCCTTTAATGAGTGAATGTAATATCTACCTAGCACTAGCAATTTAATCAAACTAGATGATGTGCCTACATATATTATTGCAAAAAATATAACCCTAACTATAACTGAACATTGTTTTGTTTTTGGTACATGTGCAGTTTACTGTTTTGCAGCAACACCTTCAACAGAATCCAGAAGAACACAGATGAACACTGGCTCTTCCTGCGCTACTTTCTCATTAAGGAGTTCGATGACCGACCATCACTGGCACCACCTCTCACGTTTTTCTATCATTTGTACCTGGGCATACGAAAATGTAATAATAGTTGCTGCGGGAAGTGCGAAAGACCAACTGACTTCAGTAAGTCTCCACCGACATATCCATTTGTCAACTTGAAAACTATGATTTATATGACTTGCTAACGTCTGTGATATGTGTGAAATACACTCCATATGTGATCAAATGTCTGATATGTTGTGTCCACCTTAACATAGTCAGGTGTTTTTAACAAGATTTAACAAGATTGCCATCCCAAACAACAAGTTCCAGATGGCAAGTGGACAAGGAAGCCATTGGCTTATCGAGAGTCCAACAAGTTTGGGTTAAATAGGGTTTAAGAGATTAATATTGATGTTTGATGTGTAGAAATATTATGACATGATTTAATTTGTTTGAATGTATTATTGTCTCAATCTCTATCTGTTTTGGTTTGGTTTCATCAAATGTGACGTTATATTGATGAAGTTAGGAGACGAGGCCATATTGTGGATATAGTGTTGGTTATATTTCAGAGGTGAAATATCTCGATGATCTGGATAAAGAACTGATCCGATGGGAGAAAGAGAATGTCGATGATTATGTAAACAAAACAGACAGACAGCAGACGCTTGAGAACAGAGTTGAAGAATTACAAAACAGGTGAATACACACTGAAGCTGGATTTGACTAGAGGTAAAATGTATCCCGATGTCCATATTACCATCTAATTGCCGATATCCGGTTGTATTGCAGTCTTAATGACACTATCCTCTTGTTGCCGTTTTGAAGCTTTGGCAATATCGTTTACCCTGTGTTGTCCCAGTTCGCTCAGCTGTATGAATGAGTACCTGGCTACAGACAGGTGGATATGTGAACAAATAGTCTTCACGCAGTAATTGCAGCATGGCTGAATGCTTCCCAGAGAAGTCTAGTTGGTGTTGGAATGAACAGGTCTGTCAGGTGGTGAAGTGTAAAAAGAAATTTGAACATTCACGAGGACTGGATGCCGAGTTAAATAAGAACGTGCCTTTTACCTTTACTAAAATTGACACTAAGGCAACAGCTTGGACAATGTTTTATTAGCACCATTTGAATAACCATCGATTTGAATTTAGTGTTTATTTTACATAAGTAATATTCACAAAACAAAGAACTGGTGTGACAGAAATGAAAATTGTGAATGATTGACTGATTGTGATGGCACCCACTGCTCAACAGGCATATTTTTTTGACGCATGATCTGTGCAATTTGCATACGTATACACTATCAGGCAAAACCGATATACTCGTGGTTTTGCATAAATTGTCATCATCTAAAGGCAAAGGTCTAAAATTTCATGCAAATTTTCATCATCTGTGGCAATGACATTTGAGCTGAGCATCAACTAATGAGCATCAACTAATGAGCATCAACCAAACGTGTTGAAGATGAGCGACACAGAGTGTGAAATTTAATGGGATGGGCCACCATCCTCTAGAAAGCTGAACATTACTGATATCGATGTGCTGCCCAGCATTGTTCGTGCAATTGCACTCAATCCATTTAATTTAATTAACTGCTACACAATGCCTCACTGCATTGCTTCATTGATTCCTGACTACTGGTATGTCATTTATCAGTGTGTACAACATGGCTGGCGACCTAGAAGACATGAAAGATATGAAAGATATGCTGAGAAAGATGGCAGAACAAATGGAAAAGATACTGGTGAGTGTGGTCCCTTGCAGATATGGAGTTAGTTATCGTCTTACTATTTTAAATTGTTCCCATGGTTCAATTTGGAATGATATGTAGGTTAACTGACAGCACTGTATGCATTTCTGATGCAAAAAACCAAGCTGTAGGCAATGCTGATATTCTACAATGCAGATCTACCATACAACGTGGTCAGTTGTTAACGTCATCAGTGAAATATTGTTTCTCAGTTTCACTGACACAAGGCAGGAGTGCAGCAAATACATAACATCGTTCAGTTTAAATGAGTCATATAAAGAAAATGTGTCTTTTTGTGATTAATTACATTGAAACAATTTCATTAATATGCACAGTGCAATAGTTGCAAAATTGTTCTGCATTACTATGCTATTGTTGATGGAAAATCGTGGTTATATCAAATTTGGACAGTTCCAATTATGAGAATGTGTGTGTATATATATATATATATATATATATATATATATATATATATATATATATATATATATATATATATATACACACACACATATACATATATATATATATTAATTCAAGATAGCTTCCTTACTCAGCACGTGCTAGAACCAACCAGGGGAGAGAATGTATTAGATATAGTTTTATCATCACAAAAAGAATTAGTGGACAATGTAAAAATACATGAACCATTGGGTAACAGTGATCATAATCAAATACATTTTAACATCAGTGTAAAATCAGAAAGTAAAAATAAAAAAACGTACAGGAGAAACTTCCACAAAGGTAACTATAAAGGTATGAAATGACAACAAGAGTTTTTATGCATATGTCAGGAGTCAACAAAACGTACGAGACAAGGTCAGACCTCTAGAAGACAGTGCTGGAAATATAATACCACGAGGGTTTTTACTGGCGGAAAACCTAAATGGTTACTTCAGCTCAGTGGTTACCAGAGAGAATATTAGTTCATTGCCAGTTCCAGAGGCTAAATCTCAGGAGGCTAATTCTGACTATTTAGGGCAGTTAATTGTAACTCCAGAAATGGTAACTAAGAAAATAAAGGCAGTGAAGGATAATAAATCACCTGGAGTGGATGAAATTTCTTCAAAACTACTAATGGAAACAGTAGAACAAATTAGTATACCACTTGCAAGAGTGTTCAACTTGTCATTAAAAGAGGGACTGGTTCCTTTTGAATGGAAAGAAGCAAACATCGTACCATTATTTAAAAAAAGTTTCGAGAAATAAGTCAGAGAATTACACATCAGTGATTTGTAAATGATTAGAAAGGTTAAATAAAAACCGTAGGGTGGACTTCCTTGTTAGGCATAAATTACTAAATTCATCTCAACATGGATTCCTAAAAGTGAGGTCATGCTTAACAAATATGTTATGTTTTTTGGAAGAAATCACTAAGTAGGTAGACAAGGGATCGCCAGTAGATATTATCTTTTTAGATTTTCAGAAAGCTTTTGACAAAGTGCAACATCAAAGATTACTACTTAAATTAAACACCCATGGTATCAGGGATGGCATAATTGACTGGATAGAACAATGGCTGACTGACAGAAGACAGCGTGTTGTAGTAGATGGTGAGGTCTCAAACTGGAAATCAGGTTTGAGTGGGGTATCACAAAGATCAGTATTAGGACCTTTATTATTCTTAATATATATCAATGACTTGGACGACAATATAACATGCAACGTACTGAAATTTGCGGATGACACAAAAGTGTTTAGAAAGGTTAACACTGGTGGTGATAAACAACATTTACAAAATGATCTAGACAAATTAGTTAAATGGTCTGATAAATGGCAGATGTTATTAAATTTTTGGAAATGTAAATGCCTACATACAGGACATGGGAACTTGGATATAAACTATAATCTGGGAGATACTGTTCTAGGTACTACTGTAAAAGAAAAGGACTTAGGAATAACAATAAGTGCTGATATGAAAGTTTCAGAACAGTGGTATTGCAGCTTCAAAGGGTAATCAAATTCTTGGGTTGATTAGGAGAAACATAACATACAAGAAAAAAGTTAATTATACCTCTGTATACAGCAATAGTTAAACCTCATTTAGAATACTGTATACAAGTGTGGAGACCATATCGTATGAAGGATATAGATACACTTGAACGCATACAGAGGAGGACAACTAAAATTATTCCAAAACTGAGAGACCTTAGTTATGAAGAATGTCTGAAAGAATGTGGTTTTATAACTCTAGAGATTAGGAGGTTAAGAGGACATCAGATAGAAGTTTTTAAGATATTGAATGGGTATGAAAATATTTATAAAATATGTTTTTCTCACTCAAGAAAGATAGTAAAACTAGAGAACATGAGTTAAAATTAGTGAAGGATCAGTGTAGATTGTGTATCAGGAAGTACTCGTTCTCACAGAGGACAATAAATGAATGGAACAAATTGTCTACGGATTGTGTAAATGCTAGCAGCGTAAATATGTTTACAAACAAGGTTGACACATATCTCAGGAGGGCGGGTTACACGTAGATGAATATTGTTGGACTCTTGATAAGCCAATGGCTTCCTTGTCCACTTGCCATCTGGGCCATTGGCTTGGATGGCAAATCTTGTTAAATCTTGTTATTATGAATCCGTGTCGTGACCCCATAGCACAAATACCGTCACTAGTAAGTGTCAATTTCCTTTTGCTACAGTCCAATTATGCCTATGTTCTTATGACATAATCTAACCAGTCGCCTTTATACCATATTACAGAATAACTCATTGCATTGTTTCATTTACAAGTAACTTTGTATCTGTCATTTACCAGGGTGAAAGAAATGGCCAATGACCTAAGAAAGATGCCAGACAAAATTTAACAGTTACTGGTGAGTGTGGTTTTTTGCTCATATGGATCATTAGATGTTACCTTAGATTGTTTCTTAGCTATGGCTCAGTGAGGTACACTCACATGAACAAATGGTCGTTAGACACATTGTGGTCAAACTTGACAAGGACGTGTATCTTGACTAGAGGTCAACCATTTTTAACAACACAAGCAGTGAAGCAACGTAACATTTACAATAAGAAATACCTGCAGCAAATCACTCATAAAAAAACACCAGCCACATTATTCCAAATGCATATTGAAAGAAAGTCTACAACGAGAAGGTCCCGTGGCCACCAGGTAAAACACATTGGTTGCACGAGTTAGCCTGGACACACGTCTTATTGGAAAACAGAGTGTCGTCCAATTAAAAAGATTAGGCCAATACTATGTTTTCTTTAAAAATTATTGATATTTTATCTTATATCCGATGACACAATGTTTTGATCTTTTATCTTATATCAGATGACACAATGTTTTGATCTTTTATCTTATAACAGATGAAAGAAAGTATGTGTGTTGTTGTTGTTGTTGTTGTTGTTGTTGTTGAAAGTAGCAACACATAATGACATGGTTTTTGAAAATCAGAGTTGCACAGGAGATGTTACATGACATATTAAAGGGAAAAGTGGGGCCTACATACCCATAAGAGTTACTAAGATATAACCATTTATACCTACAATTTAGAATTTCACGCCAATTTCATGGGCTGCCCCAAACTATTAGATAACCCTACGTCATGAGTGCGGCAGTCTTGCAATTTTCGCTAGCCAAATGAAAATCTAAACTAGTCCCTTTCTGATATAGCAGCGCATTTGATTGAAGAGTTTTTGTTTCTTGCATATATACACGCCACCTTTAGTATGTCACACCAGTAGCCTAGGTGAACCGAGTTCTGAAAACTATGCAGGTGCGTATTGGTCGTGCTGGTTAACATGTCAGTCCCCTCTTAAACGGAGATTTGATCTGGATATACCACTTTAGAGCACATTCTGAGAAGAAATAATAGCATGATATTCTTGATTGTAGCTGCAAATTAATAATTTTACCAGCATCAGAACTAATTTAGGTGCATAGCTCCAAAACAGTTACTTTTGTTTCACTTTAGCATGTCAAATGTTACTAGAGTAAAAGTAATTGAACGTAAGTTCTTACTTCTACAAATCAATGAAATAATGAATTTAATGAGCACAACCATTAATTTTAATTCATTCAAACAAATTGAAATGTGTCATCATGTTGTTCATAGTTGGTTTGAAGGTAATTAGCTTTGGGATGGATGAATATTTTGTATTCTTCCTTTGTGCTGCGTTTCATACAAAAATGGACATTCTTTCGGAGATGCTAAAATGACAAGCAAGTTGTCATGGAAAACTAGCCAGGTACGAGGAGAGGTGGAACACTGCGTCCCAGTTCTCCTCACTAAATCTAAAATAAATCTAAAAATGGCTGCACAGTACTTTATCTCAATCATAAACGATCCTGCAGTTTCTGAAGATTTTCTACAGATGCACATATATTACACTGTAACCAGATTATACTAGTGGACCAAGTATACTTGCTACAGGAGACTAGTTTAGAGGTGTGAGAAAATACTTTTTGAGACAAGAAACATCTTTTGTTCATGGAACTTACCAAAATGAATGATCCTACCATCCTTATTACAGCACATGGAATGCAAGTGGTCTGGGTATGCAAAAAGAAACTGATTGGCTGAAAATGTTTTTAATAAGCCCATATTGTCCCCGCTCTCCTCTAATGTATAGTACATAATTTTATTATGCACAATTCATGGTGCACCATTGCATCTGATTTGTTTCAGGTTGACAAATTTGCTGCTTTGCTGGAGGCGAACAGATTAAAGTAGAAATGTAGTCAAGCAACAGGCACTTCTTCACTTGGTGTCCTAGTATTGATCTTCACAATTTCACCAGACAGTCGAGTAGGCACTAAGCTCAGATATATATATATATATATATATATATATATATATATATATATATATATATATATATATATAATCATGCAGTATAACTGCATATAGTAAAACAATTTCAAAGCATCCATAGAATGTTAGCAGTTGAGCAATGCTCGCACATGTATATCTTAAAAATTGCAGCTGCATTTTATTGGATGTTGCACATGTGTTATTTAAGACTGCATTAGTAAGGTAGCCATCTTGATGTCACTGTGAGAAGACTCCGCGTCAAGTTTTTTTGCAGAATTGCATTGTGGACTGTTTTTGGTGGACATGATTTACTTACCTAGGACCTTCACCTTTTTGGGATATCATTATGAGAATGTTAAGAGTACCAGGCCATATTTTTTTAATGACCATCATTTGTAGTATGAAATAATAGTTTGCTTAATTATGTTATTGCATTAATGTAGTTCACAAAGTTAGTTTTGCCTCTGGGTACAGTTTTTAGTCATTAGAAATTTAGTTCCTGTCCGTTAACTGTTTGATTACACAATTGTAATTGATAGTGTATGCCTACATATAAGCAGATGTGTAGATGGTTTTGTGTAGTGTTCTAGTGTAGGCCTACATATAAGCAGATGTGTAGATGGTATTGTGTAGTGTTCTAGTGTAGGCCTACATGTAAGCGGATGTGTAGATGGTATTGTGTAGTGTTCTAGTGTAGGCCGACGTGTAAGCAGATGTGTAGATGGTATTGTGTAGTGTTCTAGTGTAGGCCTACATGTAAGCAGATGTGTAGATGGTATTGTGTAGTGTTCTAGTGTAGGCCTACATATAAGCAGATGTGTAGATGGTATTGTGTAGTGTTCTAGTGTAGGCCTACATATAAGCAGATGTGTAGATGGTTTTGTGTAGTGTTCTAGTGTAGGCCTACATATAAGCAGATGTGTAGATGGTTTTGTGTAGTGTTCTAGTGTAGGCCGACGTGTAAGCAGATGTGTAGATGGTATTGTGTAGTGTTCTAGTGTAGGCCTACATGTAAGCGGATGTGTAGATGGTATTGTGTAGTGTTCTAGTGTAGGCCGACATGTAAGCAGATGTGTAGATGGTATTGTGTAGTGTTCTAGTGTAGGCCGACATGTAAGCAGATGTGTAGATGGTATTGTGTAGTGTTCTAGTGTAGGCCTACATGTAAGCAAATGTGTAGATGATATTGTGTTGTGTTCTAACTTGTCACATGTTTTCTAGTGTTTGGTGTGTATTTCACTATTTCTAAAGTATGTTGTTGATTTTTTTCTTTGAACGAAATTGCTCATGTTTACAAACTCACGAACAAACGTAGTATATCCGTTTGTGTACATTCATGCCTATTCCAACTGTTGGAAAACGCAGACTTTACCACATACTATTTTTGAATATATTCATTCAATTAATACTTAACGATGTACATAGCATGGCAAACATGCCAACATCCATGTGCGTTCGTTCTCATAAGCTATATTTTCATCAGTACAGAGTCACCGTTAATGTAGCTATTTACAGTTATGTGCTTAGTGTGTTTAATATGCAAGCAATATAGTCATAAACATGTCATAATATAAATAACTGTTTAGAAACTCTAACATTGTTCTTTTGTAGTGTCGCATATATTAAAATCATAATTTTTTTTATCTTGCATTACATTTTTTATCTTACATTAAGCTTGCACAGTTGTAATGAACAGTTATTGTAGACACAACAAAGCGTAAGTAAATCGTATAAATGTCTGAGTAGTTTTAAGGTTAAAAGGCCATAATCCTATCTTCCCGAAATAATGGGGTCAGTGTATTCCTGTAAACATGAAATGTTAATTTGTAACAACTGGTCGGGCTATCTTTTGGGATGCATTAACTTACACAAAATTGCTGTTGCCATTTTTTTCTGACCAGATTCTGACACCTTGCTCTTATTGCTTAGTTTTACCCCATTCAGCACCAAGATTTGGCCTGTATGAACACCCTTTACCTTTCTCCCATTAATTGTACCCCTATACCCATATTAAATTGTTTTGTTTTGCTATTGTGATATCCACTGGTATTACTCTTGGTCATCTTCGGTCATTTGCTACCTCTCTGTGGGTGCCAGTATTTATTTCCTGGACAGAACCTTCTCCCACCCTAAAAGGCACAAGTGCCTATTTTGTCAAACAAATACAGAGTAAGATAACATTGTAACCCTTTAGCCATATTAGTGTTTTGTTGCTCTGACACCCGCTGACATTACTCCTGGTCCCGAGCATTTTGGCATTTCTCTTTGTGCGCACGTATTGATTTCTTGGCCAAACACGGTCCCACCCTGTCAGGTCGCGAGTCCCTATTTTACCAAACAAATACATATTAAAATAACACTGTAACCCTTAAGCCATATTACAATGTTTTTTATATAATGTCACCACTGGTTTTATTCCTAGTTATTTGGAATGTCCCTGTGGGTGCAGGTATTGATTTCTTGGCCAAAAACATCCCTCTGTAAAGGCGGGAGTGCATTTTTCCAACAATAAATATTAAGACACACTTGTAACACTTTATCAAAATTTAATTAAATTTTTTCTATTATGACGCCCTATAGTCACTATTCGTGGTTATATTGAGTCATTTTACACCTCTCTGGGGGTGGATGCATTGGTTTCCAAGCCAAAACATCCCCCTATCCCTATAAGGACATAATATAAGTGGCTATTTTGTCAAACAAATACACACTAAGATAACATTGCAACACTAACAATATTGTAATGTTTTTTTTTACTGGGACACAGGCCCATAGGCAGGAGGTTACTCATGGAGGGGCACCAGCTGTGTGTGGAGGGGCACCAGCTGTGTGTGTGAAGGGGCACCAGCTGTGTATGGAGGGGCACCAGCTGTGTATGGAGGGACACCAGCTGTGTATGGAGGGACACCAGCTGTGTATGGAGGGGCACCAGCTGTGTATGGAGGGGCACAAGCTGTGTATGGAGAGGCACTAGCTGTGTATGGAGGGACACCAGCTGTGTATGGAGGGACACCAGCTGTGTATGGAGGGACACAAGCTGTGTATGGAGGGGCACCAGCTGTGTATGGAGGGACACCAGCTGTGTATAGAGGGGCACCAGCTGTGTATGGAGGGGCACCAGCTGTGTATGGAGGGACACCAGCTGTGTATGGAGGGACACCAGTTGTGTATGGAGGGACACCAGTTGTGTATGGAGGGACACCAGCTGTGTATGGAAGGGCACCAGCGCTATGTATAGAGGGACACCAGCTGTGTATGGAGGGGCACAAGCTGTGTATGGAACCAAAATTGGCAAATGTAGTGCAAAACATGATACGAATTGTTATGACAATAAAACATCAAGTGACATGAAATCAGTGTATACACCCTTTATTATACGTACAAGTTGATTAAAACTGCGGTCAGGAATTACGGAAGAATTAAAACAGTGTCCCAGGTTACAGTCTAAATTAGACTCTCTCTTGCAGTCGCATGCAATTAGCAGAACAGAATAAATCTGCTCTGCTGCTGGAATTGTTTGACAAATTCATCATGGGTGATGCTTTGTTTGAGGTCTCGCTTGAAGGAGAGGAGGATGAGGTCGCTTAGGCGTTGTTGGAGCATTGACCATCTGTAAGGAGTAAGTGTTCGTGTAAGTGTGGAAAAGCTCACCTCACACACTGCTGTTGAAGCACCAAATGTTTGAGCACATGAAAGAACTTTGTATAACATGTCATTAGAAATGCCTCATTGTACATAACGACAACTTTCTGCACTGCAGCAGTGTTTTGGAAGATCTTGTGTCCTTGGGTGATTTTTGAAAGGATAAGGGGCTTTGCAACTATGTGGAATCAATGATGGAGAAGTACAGCACCTTCATTGCAGATAACTACCCCTAAATATTTTGTCTTTTCAACAAATACAAGTTTGTTATTGTTAATATAAATATCTGGACATTTCAGATGAAAGCCATGTGGTTTGATAAATAACCATACATATCGACTTTATAGGATTATATTTAATATCATTTTCAAAACCAAACTTTGCACAAATATTCAGCAAAGTCTACAGACCACTGGGACTAGGCGCAATAACACATAAATCATCTGCATAAAACATGTTAGTACAGCAGTTGTGTATGTGACAACCTATACCTGCACTATTTAACATATTGCTTAAATCATCAACGTATACAGTAAATAAGTAGGGAGATAAAATCCCACCTTGCCGAACACTGTTTGATACATTAAAGAAGTCGGAGGTCGTGGAACCCCATTTAATACAAAACATTTGGGTTCTGTACCAGTATTGGCACCTCCATCCATCGGTTGACGACTTTTTGCATTGTACATGGTTACGAGAATGCCTAATCCATTGGTTTCGTTGCACCACTGAGCTCGGATTTTCCGAGGATATTGGCGCCAAAGAAGTCTTTTTATTATTATTATTATTTGTATGAGTAGGACAGGCACACCTCAATTAAGCAATTTTCTAAAGAGTGTCCAATGGTTAACTCTATCAAATGCTTTAGATGCATCTAAAAGGCCTGTATTCACAGGACTATTGTAGCTTCTATAATACTGAATAAAATTTTTAACGCATATACACAATGATCAGCTGAATGGCCCTTCTTGAATCCAAACTGATTGTCGGTTGATTCTAGATAAGATTCCATAAGTTCAAGCAATATAATTTCAAAGATCTTAGAAGCAACTGTGACAAGCGCTATAGGTCTGTAGTTATTAACATCACTCATGTCACCAGACTTGTTTTTGACCAAGGGTATAATAATAATTTTGATAAAGTCATCGGGTAGATGTCCATGTGAGATAACACTAGTGTAAAAAAATTACAGTAGTATAGTTATGTGCCTATTTGCATGTATAAAATGTTCAACAGATAGCCCATCATTACCACACGCTTTACCAGACTTCAGTTTGTCGATAGCATTCTGCACCACGCAAGATGTTATGTGCGTGTCATTGTCATTACACACATTCCAAGATGTTATGTGCGTGTCATTGTCATTACACACATTCCAAGTATTGTTTACACACTCTTTCACATTTTGCGTATTTACATCAGTGGTGACATTGTTTAACAAAGATTCAAAATGTGTTTTCCACATGGCTTATAAGTAAAGAATGATTGTTAGCACCATTAACAGAAGAAGCATTAGGAATAACTTTCTTGTACGATTTAGATGTGGTTTCCAAACAGTAACTGCATCCTTAGTATGCATGGATTTTGCAATGGCATCTGCTTGAGCCATGTCTTCTCTTTGTTTACACTGTTTCATCAGATATTTTAAATGTAATGTAGTTTTCTGCATTAGTTCACAAATTGGGCCATGCTTAGGTTTTCTCAAGTCACCCCACAGAATATAAAAATTTCTGGCTTCAGTGTGTGCCTCCTTTAACATAATCATTCCAGCCGGGTACAATGTCATCTTGACACAATGTTTTTTTGCATGTACTAATAGTTTCATGACTAGATTCCCAAAGTGCATTGCATATATCATCAAAGAGATTATCGATGTCACATATATGCCATCTATTTGAACAATTAATCTTATTGCATGTAAATGACTCTGGAATGTGTACTTTGTCCAGATGTACAGCACTACTCTTTCCATATTCTCTCATGTTATAATATTGTGCTTTGGACCATCTAAAAATAGGTGGCATTTTATCAGCATGCTTCTCGTTAGATACATTGTCATGACTTTCTGCAGCTACAGAGATCGAGATAACAAGTCCTACAGGGAGATGGTCCGAACTAGGGCGTTTATCTAAAATGTGTAAGTCAGTGATCATTGAATGTACACTATGTGAACAGATAAAGTGATCTAACCACGAGGTAGAATTATGTGCATCACTCACATAAGTAAAGTATTGCAGGTTCGACCAAATTTTTCATAATATGAGACATAGTTGTCATGTGATTGGTAGGGCAGGTATATGTTTAGGAGAAACAATTAGCCATCCTTTGTATATATGTCAATTCCAAGTAACCTGACATCTCGGTTTCGTAGATCTTGCGAGCCGAGTGACAAACACACCCACTTGTTTCTTGGCTTTTTATGTTGCTGCATGTTTGGTCAGATTTGACGAGCGGAGCTTGGACACTTTGCCATTCCCGCGTATCATGGCAGAGTCGGGCTGGGTAGTGGTCAGCGATGCAGAACGGACACGCTTGTTGTTACAATTAAAAACAAAATAAGATAAACCTAGCATGCAATCATTAAAATCCGACTAATATCATGTGATGTGGTGTAAGACCATGCTAGTGATGTTCTGGTGCGCCAACAATGTGTCAGTTCAAGCAAACGTAATATGTTCAGTCGAACGTGACTTGCGACAGGAATAGCGACCATTCTGGTCACGGCATAGCGGTTTACTCGAGCTTCCGGCGATTTTCTTAATTACGACACTTCTGACGTGCTAGATATAAATATAAACAAGCCAAACACACACCGACGGGGATTGTTGGCAAATAGTATAGCTTCGTCACTGGACTATTTGATGGCTTGTGCGACGATAAATTAGCAGATAAACTAAAAGAGATTGCGGTAACTGAACTGCGATATGTGACTCAGTTGAGACAAATCATACAAAATAACGAACGAATGAATCATACAATATAAAGACAAGCAAGTAGAAATTTGCTCAGAAATCGGGTATGGTCGAAAATGCATATTAAAACGAAACAAAAGTCGTGGTTTTCGGCCTATGCATATATATATATATATTAGTGCCCTGCGCGGGCCGGGCTTTGGGTCCAAGCCCGGCCCGGCCCGCAAAGTTATTCATCTGGGACAATACAACCACCACTACGACTATACCATATCCATTGGTGGAAAAGATACCACCATGGGGGAGACCACAAATGAGCAAAGCATTTGACACCATCCCCCACAACTGGCTTCTAAATAAATTAAACAGATATCACATCCACAATAATACACACACCTGAATCTCAAACTTCCTTAAATGTTGCAAACAAAGAGTTATTGTCGGTGGAGAACACTCGACCTGGACCAACGTTGTTTCGGGTGTACCCCAGGGCACGGTACTGGGACCGTTACCTTTCCTCATATACATCAATGACCTACCTGACAATATTCACTCCACAATCCGTCTGTTTGCAGATGACTGTGTCCTCTATAGAGAAATAAAAAATGAGTTTGACTCACACGAACTCCATAAAGATCTAAACAGGCTGGCACAATGGGAACATGACTGGCAAATGCATTTCAATACCCAAAAATGCTTCGTCATGAGAATTACACACGCAAGACATGTAAAACACTACAATTACACGCTAGGAGATTCAACACTACAAGAAACTGACAGTCATCCCTATCTAGGAGTCTGTATCACCAAAGATCTCACCTGGAACAAACACATCCATCAGATCACAGCCTCAGCTAACCGCACACTTGCATTCGTCAGACGGAATCTCCACTCATGCCCCAAAAACATCAAAACAACCGCCTACACAACCTTTGTTCGCCCACTCCTAGAATATTCATCATCCGTATGGGACCCCCACACCCAGGTTCTCATTAACAAAATAGAGATGGTGCAAAGACGGGCGGCTCACATTTGCCACAATGACTACACATCCAGAGAAACTGGGTGTGTGTCAGAAATTATTACAAAATTACACCTAGAGCTACTAACAACCAGGAGAACAAATAGACGGCTCACCATATTTCACAAAGCCATCCACAGTCATCTATCATTGCCTGTCGCAAACCTCCTCCAACCCATCAAATGTCACTCACGGCATCTAAATAGCAAAGCCTTCAACACCATACACGCAAGCAAGAACTGTTACAAATTTTCTTATTTTCCCCGAACAATAAAAGATTGGAATTCATTACCAGACGCAATAGCCAACATTACAGAACCACAGCAATTTAAGCAAGCGCTCACACACTTAGTCCCAAACAAACATGACTAAATAGCACGCGCACCCAACCCTGACCGTTTGACTCCATAGGAGTGTTGGCCAGTTTTACTACAAGACAACACAAGGCTACAACAATATAAATTAAATTAAACAATTGTTTGCTTAACAGGGTGTTTCTTACTGGGAAAAGTTGCTGTCTGTTGTCTTTTTTGGGTATCATAGTCATGGCTATTGGAAAATGGGGGTGTGCTATGTGTATGAATAGCAAGGGGAGTAATCAATCAGAAAAAAAACAAAGTATTTAAAAAATAATGGAACATTGAAATACTTCAGGAAAGTTTCATTTTGTTAACTACAAATAAATAATTATTAGTTTTCACAGTATATATTGAAAAGTACACAGATGTACTCATAATGTACTCATAAATTCTGAGTACATTGAGTACGAGTACCTGACACATAAGTTATATGAGTACGAGTATTTTCCAAAAAATACTTGAGTACCGAGTACTTCCGCCCCAGGTCTGGCCGAGGACTCCATTTGATTTGTTGTAGCCATGCGCACGCACGCACACACCCACACACATAAAATATAGTGCCTGCATGTTGCCTATGTGGCATGTTGATAATCTACGTGGCATAGGCTTAGTGTAGCAAAACCTCACCCATGTGCTTAGACTAGTTACTGTTATTGCTCTCCTCTTTTTCCCATAGTCCGGGTGAGGCTGGCACCAATACTGGTTGATGATTTATTTTCCCCCTTCATAACTAGTCCCCTTTTACTACCATCTCCACTCCCCTCTATCCCTCGCCCTCATTCTCCATTCCCCTCCCACTAAATCTCTCTTCACACAGTCCTCCCATCTCAGTCTCTGTCTTCTCCTTCTACCCTCCACTCCCTTCTACCCTCCACTTTTCAGATTCACATTTTGTTATACAAAATGCCTGATGAATAATGTACACTAAGTAGTTTTCAGACACCAAGGCTATGCACAGTTTATCTTGCTGGTTATTCTATGTCTAATATGTCAGCAAAACATTGGTACCAACTTCTATGAAATTACGTACATTTGTCATTGTCCAAGAAATACTAGGCATTTAAGTGTGGCCTGACTTCATGCTCATGCTTGGATACATTATGGTGGGAAAGAATTGGCCCATTAAAATTGAAAAAGTTACATCATAATATGAACAAACACGTAAATGATCATCTAAAGATGTAAAAGAAGAACGGTTATGGAAGAATGGTTGTTTTAAGTTAAAATACAATCATTGTTGTAACAACACTGGAAACTTCAGTGAGTCACTACTGTCCCATCAGTGCACACAGATAAGCATCAGTCCAATCTGTTGTCAGGTTCTATGGTGTTGTGTATAGCCCAGCCTCATTGACACATCCATTGTCTCATTGTGAAACAGAATGCCTCTAAGTGGGTTGTAATGTAAAACCATCCCAGACTGGCAGTAATATACCACTCCTCCTGTTGTGAATTGTGCCTGTGGTCAGATGTTCATATGACTGTCAGGCAGAAAACCAGCATTTGACAACAACAAAAAATATCCAGAAAGCAACTGGTAATCAAAGTGAATAATATTTTATATACTATATAAACTTTAACTACAGTATAGAATATAAACAGTATAAACATTATCAATTATAGGTACTCACCACATATTTAGGAAATAAATTATTTGATTGTACTATGGACAACCCATTACATCAGAGGTCGGCAACCTGCGGCCCGCGGGCCAACTGCGGCCCGCAGAGCTATTTCACTGATAGCGAGATTATGCATGGCTCGGCCCGCGCCCGCAATATTGATATATAAAATAAAAAAGAGTACGTCTTGTCTATACTAAATTCTAGACGAGACGTCTAGGCGAAACATATCACATAATGCAACTCGGTAATACCATTTCCACGCGATGAACATATCAAACATTACTCACTTCCTTAAAACTTTAATTAATTCACTTTTGCCCACATGCAGACATGAATGTTTTATTTTTTTGTGTTTGAGTGATACTGTGTTGTTTTGAATAACACTCGTCAACACTCGTTAAATCACTGGCAGTTCCAGCACCTTCCGTCCGAGATGAATGTTCAATATTAACAATTCCTGCACTAAACCGAAGTGTCCTGGCCAGGTTGGGTTGCCATGCTGTGTCACGTGTACGAGCCGAGACATGAGACTAGGTTGGGTTGCCATGCTGTGTCACGTGTATGAGCTGAGACATGAGACTAGGTTGGGTTGCCATGCTGTGTCACGTGTATGAGCTGAGACATGAGACTAGGTTGGGTTGCCATGCTGTGCCACGTGTACGAGCTGAGACATGAGATTAGCGTATTCATGGAGAAGAAGGGTGGAGAAGTACCGGCATTCACTGAACCCTTATGGATGTGCGATTTTGCATTTTAGTCTACGTCAAGGAGCACCTATTCTGCTGAACGCCAAACTCCAGAGAAGAGAACAACTAATCAATGAACTGAGCCAGTTTGTCTCCGCTTTCGAGACCAGGTTTCGATTGTGGGAAACACAACTGCGGGATGCACATTACTTCCCGACACTCATATAAAACAAACCAGCCACCCAGGACACGTAGGCCTTCGTAGCATTCATTGAGCTGCTGAGACGGGAGTTTGCTGACCGATTGACAATCTCAGGGCTCGCAACAGGGAATGAAAAATGAAGATGAACTTCGTGTAATGCAAGCCATGAACGCATCTAACAGATGGACATTTGGATGACCTATACTGAGGCTCGCAGTGTCAAGGTTGCAGCCAGGTGTGGGACACTTGGTGGCGCAGCAACTCTAGCATCAACATCTCTAGCATCAATATCTCTAGCATCAACATCTCTAGCATCAACATCTCTAGCATCAACATCTCTAGCAACAGGCGTCAGTGTCACACGGGTCAACATGGCATCAGCGGCATGCCAAGAACGAGTAACATGAATAATGTGTGTTTTTGAACAGCATAGTGACCATCAAACTGTTGTTCAAAATCAGACCTATTTACAACAGCAACATATGTATGTTGCATGCATATATATATGTATGTATGTATGTATGTATGTATGTATGTATATATATATATATATATATATACTACAAACATATATATGTGTGTGTGTGTGTGTGTGTGTGTGTGTGTGTGTGTGTGTGTGTGTGTGTGTGTGTGTGTGTGTGTGTGTGTGTGTGTGTGTGTGTGTGTGTGTGTGTGTGTGTGTGTGTGTGTGTGTGTGTGTGTGTGTGTGTGTGTGTGTGTGTGTGTGTGTGTGTGTGTGTGTGTGTGTGAGTGAGTGTGTGTGTGTATGTGTATATGTGTGTATGTATGTATGCATGTGTATATACATATATAAATATATATATATTGTACGTATTACAAGAAAGATAATATCCTTATGTGTGCGCATGCGTGCTTCCATGTGCGTGCGTGTATGTGTGGCCCGCTGACCTATTCCAAGTAACTAATTTGGCCCTCCTTTCAAGAAGGTTGCAGAACCCTGCATTACATGCATGTACATTGCTACCATCCATCGTCAATTTGATGGGCACATCACTAAATGGAAAGTAGGCCACTGTAACATGGGGCATGAAATATGCAAATAAAATAGTTATTTAATGAAAGGTTAAGGTATGTTACAGATACAACTAAATATTTGTCTATATTGATATACATGTAGGGATAGTGCGTGGAAATAAAGCTACATGAAAAAAGTAATGAAAATAAAGTAAAAAATTTGCCTAAGAAAGTCACAGAGAAATATAGTAACAACATTGTGTTATTCAAATACCATATATTAAATACAAAGGTACATTCTTGCACATTTTCTCTGATACTTGAGCACAATAAAGTCTGATGATTAAAAAAAATCATTACATTTTGACACAATATTAAGTGATAATATTCATTGATTAAATAAACATATCACTGGAGCCATCAACCCACTCTGGCTTAGACATGGGGTTTAGCTGGCTTAGACAGGGGATTTAGCTGGCTTAGACAAGTGGTTGAGTCAGCTCTGAAAGTGGCTTCTCAAGTGTCACTAACAAAAAAGTAAAGGTGACCAAACACTTTGGTGATCTGTAATCGTGTTTATTTATTGTTTGTTTTGTTTTAGTATTTTAACTTGTGTTATAAATGCAAAGAACTATATATATAAATGAACAGGCTTTTGCTGATGAAATGAATGATTTTTATAGACATTTTGATATTCATGACTCTTCCAGTAGATGTGATTCTGTGCTCAGCGATGTGTTTGTCAGTAATGCTGATAGGCTTGAAATTGATGTAGATGTTGTTACCAAAGTCTTCCAACATGTATGTAGTAGAAAAGCAACTGGTCCTGATGGCATTCCAGTTTTTTTATTTAAAACATTTGCTGAGGAGCTGGCACCGGCTTGGTACCCCATATTCCAACTTTCGGTCGATAGCCACAGGGTACCAATACGCTGGAAAACCTCATATATTACTCCTGTACCAAAGATAATTTGCCCAAAAGAAAACAATGATTACAGACCTGTTGCACTTACATCAATTGTCATGAAATGTTTGGAACGCTTAGTGGCTTGTAAGCTGAGGTTAGGCGTTCAGGACAATCTTGATCCATTCAAATTTGCCTACAGGCAGGGCAGAGGAACAGACGATGCTGTCAACACTGTTGTCCATTTAATTTTGAAACACTTAGACAAGCCCAAGGCTTATGCTAGACTACTGTTTATAGACTTTAGCTCGGCGTTCAACCTTATCCAACCGCACACCCTGCTCACTAAGCTGAAACAAATGAATGTCAATCCATATATCATCAAGTGGTATCATTCTTTTCTAACAGACAGAGTGCAGCTTGTTAAAGTAAATCAGACTTTTTCCCAAACTGTGGTAACAAATACCGGTGCACCCCAAGGTTGTGTCAGTTTGCCGATTTTGTACATTCTGTATACAAATGACTGTACCAGCAGCAGTACTAACAACTACATAATAACATTTTCGGATGACTCTGCTATTCTTAATCTGTTACATGCTGATTCTGACATCAGTATGTACACTTCTGAAATTGAAAGCTTTGTACATTGGTGTGACAACAGCCACCTCAAACTCAATGTTAGTATCAGTCAATAGATGATTTTTGATGCTAAATGTATTGTTGCCGATCACTTGCCTGTTGTTATCCATGGTGAAGAAATTGCCCAGATCAGTCAGTACAAATACCTAGGTGTCCATCTTGATAACAAACTTAGCTGGAATGTCCATGTTCACAGTGTATGCTCCAAAGTCCACCAGCGGTGGAGTTGGCAACTGGATCATGCTTATGAAACATAACAGTTAAAACTTATCTATTGCAGCTTCCCAGTGTATCAGGCACGAAATTTCCTCACAGCAATAGAAGAAGCACAAAGATTTGCCACTGAAGACAAACAGCAAAGGGCACACTGTGTAAGCATAACTTGTATACATTGTTGTTAGACACAACAATAATGACATTCCATTACAGCACAAATAGCGATTGCGTTTCTACTTAGCCCCTTGGGTTAGTTAGTATTTTGTAAAGAAGACGCAATTTAATGTTTAATAAGAAATTTGATTGTTCATAAACACAGTTTTTTAATTTTCCATGTGTTAAAATTGCACGAAAGAGCTTATGGCAAGCTAAAAGCTTAAAATAAGCACTTTTTATATAGAAAATAATCGTTGCGTTTCATAAATGCCTAATCACAACGTCTTAATACGCATTTCATGTCATGTGCAGTTCTCTGTAAGTGCTTGGGCACAAGGAAATGAAGGTATGCAACCCTAACCGTAGCTAACCCCATCCTTGGCTAACCCCATCTCTAGCTAACCCCATCCCTAGCCAATCATAACCCTGAAGTGGTTTACATAAGATATAACCATTCCCATAGACACATGTTGCTAGGAAAAAGTGAACAGTTTGCTTGGAAAAGGCAGACAGCAGTAACAATCATGAATAGCCTGGTGTAGAGCGGATGCCAAAATGGAAATTTGGTAAAAATTAGGGGGTATGACAACAGTTTGTGAGGGAGATGGCAGCTATTTTGTACTAGAACAGTCATTGGTGATATTTTTATGTGGCCCAGTACATTGGCCACACTGTGTAACAAATTTCGACAGCATAGTTATATGTTGGTTGTGTCACTGCTATTGGAAGCATTGCATATATCAGCATTTTCAAATCTGGCCGCAACGGGTATCTGGTAATATGATGGTGGCATATCCAAATCAAGCAGTACGCCTTGTATCTTATCAAATAGAAGCATGACAGCAGTCATATAAACAATAAAACTTAACAATTCTGACACATTGGAAATCACTCAAAATCCTGTTAAATGTGACAAATTGTCACTTTTCTGACAAAATTACACCATGTTTGGTTAAAAGTCAAGCAATTATATAAATTTTAATTTGAAAATAAATTCACTGCTATATCTAAAGAGACAGTAAGCAGGCTTCATTGGCTCGCAATGCTCTGGAAATCTATTATACATGATATATGATTTATCAAGTGTCAAAGTGGACCTATAATTAAAATATGTGACTGGTTTTCAGCAAATATTCTGAGCATGGCATTGTTTTGATTTGGCTGTCAAACAAATAATAATGACGTGACAAACAGGATTGTTCTATAATATGTGTGCATATATATTGTGCTGCTACTTGATGTAAAATTGGCCACTTTCTCAGAAAATAACTTCCCTATTTGGGGTCATGCCTCAGTTAGACTTCCTGGTGTGTTACACGAATGTAGGGCATAGTAAGTTAGGCTATAGGACGTTTTAAAAAATTCATACGATCTGACATAAGTGCATTTGTGCACGGACATTACCAGGTTTGCTGGCGGAAGCTGTTGAGAGTGAAATGGTGGGTTTTTAGATGATTTTAATAGGCGGAAGGATATTTGTGATTTTTTTGGCGATTAGACACGTGTGCATCGTAATTCATGCCAATATTGCAAACATTGAGGGGTATCGCACATACAGGCATATTACAAGAGTTAAAAATGTCTAATTTTGACAAAACTCGACCAGCATGTCAGTGGGATGATGACAGCGACTGGTGAAGACTTTTAGAATTTTTGATGGTCACGTTTTCTTATAATTTTGCAAAATGTTAACATGGCCACCAATGAGAAATGTAACTGTAGGCTGAACCCTGTAAGCGTTGAAGCATCGATTTAAAAATTGCATCTTCTTCATTTCGACACGTTTGGCCGGTCGGCATATGTTACAACATATATAGTTTACACTAAATAACACAATTTCATAAGAAATTTTTTTTTACGATCACCTACCGTACCTTTAAACTGCATGGAATATATTCACAATATTTCTGTAGCAATGATTTTTCAGCTTATTGGTGAAAACTACATTTTATTATTTTAATTCATTAAATTCAATGCAGTGCTGAGTTTTTAATTACATTATTGCAGATTAAGTTTTTTAATTGTCAAAATGTGCTATTATAATTTTTTCGCATAATATTTATTTTATGATTGAAATATAAATGTATTGAATGAGATTGTAGGGAACCGCCTATTTCATCTTGTTCTGCTGGAGACTATGCTCAAACTTATGATTGAAATATGTGTATTGTATAAGATTGTTGGGAATCATCTATTTCGTCTTGGTCTGCCGGAGGCTATGCTAAAATTTATTATTGAAATGTAAATGTAAAAACATGAGTACTATTATTTCCGTTGGTTTAATTACATTACATGATTGTTTATTGTAGAATACACTGTCTGTTGGGTATGACTATCATGTCTGTTCATTCTAACATGTTGACGAGCGTACGTTCACAGCTGAAATTTGTGTTGCACTCGATCATGTTTCAGAGGCTCAGCTTTGGCTCAAGCAGTACGAAAATATCAAGAAAACTTTGCGCATCGCAGTTACGAGACCAGAAGTTATGGAGTACCTATATGTTAAACAAATTGTACAACAATTCGCTGATAATGCTTATAGAAAAAATATTGTAGTGCGAGCAAAATGTTTGCTTATATATTATACTAATGTTTTCAAGTTATTTTATGATATCATTTTGTTTAATTCTTTTGAATACTTATCGATTTGTGATCTAATGGTTACTTTCTCATGATGTACTTGTATAAATAAATGTTGTCGTAATTTTCTGCAGTGTACTATTTTTACTTTATTAATAACATTGGATATGAAATAAATAATATGTAGAAACATAATATAATGCTCATTTTCTTCGATTTACCATAAAATAGTATTGTCTCCCCAATGAACATATTGGTAATTAATTAAATTCATTTAGCCAATATATATATATATATATATCTTTAAATGAGAATTGGGCTATATTAACAGTTTAGACATTAAAATACATTTTAAATACTAAATTATTGTTTAATTTTTTACGTATCTTAGTCAAAAGTACATCCCTTTCCTGTGGCAGCATCGATCTCAAAACCTTCACTAGCAGTCAAATTCGGTAACCGCTGCACTAACAACAGATCGTTAGAATATACAACAATTATGTCAATTAACTCGTAACGCAAAAATAATGATCTAACTATTTATATTTTATTTATATATACATATTTCTTACAGCAGTATATAAACTTCTGTCAGTGTTTTATTTCTTCTAAAACACTAATACTACTGCAGTTTATCAATAGCGGAAATGCAAGCGCGGATATGTTCTTGCGAGACGACTGACAAAGTGGGTGGAGCTATATGCAAGGTGGGCGGAGCGATGGATATACTGTTTGGGAAAACAGAATTCGCGGCCCGGTCTCCCCATTGATATCGCAAGCGGAAACACAAAAAGCGTGAGCAAGTTTCAGTTAGCGATACTAATAATAGGTTTACAACTGGGGACATGGTGTCACTCAAATGTATGTGCATTCTAATTGGCTACTTGGTTTGACGTAGCCATCTCGGTAGTACTCGGGAGCAGGCATATCATGGGTGCTGATGATCACCAGTCACTGGTTCATATATTCTTAGCATGCTAGCGTCTTGCTAGCTGCACGACACAGAGAAACACCGCAGAACTACTCACGCGGTAAGTGTACACGTATGTGAATGCATACTAACGAGGACAGGCCGATATCACGTCCGTGCTTTGCCTTGGCATCCATCCCCACATTAGCGTAATAACCTTCGGGTTCTTGTCGATTACTATCCCCACATTGACGTAATAACCTTCGGGTTCTTGTCGATTACTATCCCCACATTGGCGTAATAACCTTCGGGTTCTTGTCGATTACTATCCCCACATTGGTGTAATAACCTTCGGGTTCTTGTCGATTACTATACCCACATTGATGTAATAACCTTCGGGTTCTTGTCGATTACTATCCCCACATTGGCGTAATAACCTTCGGGTTCTTGTCGATTACTATCCCCACATTGGCGTAATAACCTTCGGGTTCTTGTCGATTACTATCCCCACATTGGCGTAATAACCTGGTTCTTGTCGATTACTATCCCCACATTGGCGTAATAACCTTCGGGTTCTTGTCGATTACTATCCCCACATTGGCGTAATAACCTTCGGGTTCTTGTCGATTACTATCCCCACATTGACGTAATAACCTTCGGGTTCTTGTCGATTACTATCCCTACATTGACGTAATAACCTTCGGGTTCTTGTCGATTACTATCCCTACATTGACGTAATAACCTTCGGGTTCTTGTCGATTACTATCCCTACATTGACGTAATAACCTTCGGGTTCTTGTCGATTACTATCCCCACATTGACGTAATAACCTTCGTGTTCTTGTCGATTAATATACAGACATAAACATAACAACAGACCACAACACACTAATCTGGTAGTCAAGTAATACACAAGAGTGAAAAAGATAATATTAATTACCAAAAGGTCAACGAGTTCACAATAGTCGATGACTCTTTCTCAATTACCATTTTTAGCCTATTCCATAGCGTCCAATTGCGTTTATACCCCCCATTATCTTCTCCCGCTTTGCACTTAGGCCCACCATTACTACGATTATGTCGTGCTTATGCCCACTGGCCACAGATGTCCGTTACTGTTCATATAAATTGTATTTTTCCTCGACATTTGCTGCGTAGGTGGTTCTGTTTTTTTTTAACGTAATCAATGGTTTAGCATATTTAGAGTATAATCTATAATGAAGTTTGTGGGACGTGGTAGAGTAGTGTTTGTGGGACGCTGTAGAGTAGTGTTTGTGGGACGCTGTAGAGTAGTGTTTGGAACACCAGACTCTCAATCGAGAGAACCCTGTTCGAATTATGTTGCTCCTGTTTCGAACTTTGGGCAATTTTGTTCTCTGTACGTTGCCTCCAGCCACTCATCTATATAAACGAGTGCCTGGCTATAAGAGAGTGTTGTTAAACGAATAGTCTTCTCGCAGAAAGAGCGTGGCTGAATTCTTCCAACACATTCTTTATTTACTCTTATGTAGATGAGTTTATCATTTCATTTTCAGTCAGTGATACATTGAACCCCACATATAAAAGAATAACCTTTCACGATGCAGTTAATTGTTGTGTAATGAGGCTAAAATAACATATTTCATCTAAAAAACTCAACAACAACATTTTCTAATGAATGTTGAAGATCTTGCACCAGTTGATTAATTTAGAGCCAAGGTAATAAATGATCAAACACACTATTTCACAGGTAGTTCTCACTTAGCATAACATACAAATATGCATATTCAGACATCAACAAAACTGTATACAATGCTGAATAACAATTTTACGTACTCCATAACGAAGTAGTTGTTAAGTATTATCTTTCCAGATCCATACCGTCACAGTCAGCTGTGCTCTATGACAACAGAGAAAGAACTACATGATCACCCGAACTTTAAGACATTACACATCCGCGCACTAGGCATCGCAGCTAGCGACTCATCCCTCGGTCACCAGATATCAACGACTGACTGACACACTGCGGTCTAGCGCAGTTGACACTCTCGCCAAGTACTACCAGAAATATATGAGTGATGTATGTAACCTTTGAGAGCTATGTGTAACTTAACAAAACATCTCCACAAATCCAACTTCTTCCCTACATAGCTGCTGGACTAGCATGTTAATTGCCATCCTCTGGCAATTTTAAAATCCCTGACCCCTGCTTCCCATTACTAGTAAAATGTATTACGTTGCACGTGTATTTTTCATTTCATTTGTGTGAACTACAGCTCCCGGTTCAAATTGGCGAAATTTTAAATCAAAGACGTCTTCAGCTTCAGTGAAGCATCTTTTTAATTTTTGAAATGGGTAAAAGTAGTTAGCAGAGGTTTCTGAGACCTCTTATCAAGAGCATCAAAAGATCAAAGGAAAACCACCCTAATATCGCCCACCGCTAATGAGTGCGCGCAGCCAATCAGAAAGCAGCATTAGACCTTGGAGCGCCCCCTGGCGGCGGCGTCGCAGCGTCGCGCGCATGCGCGTGCCGCGCCCCTAGCGACCGGAGGAGGAACGAACAGTGACCGGTGGTCATCTATGATGGACATAGGAACAAAGAAAATACACGTAATATCACCCACCCACCACCACCCACCCACCCACCCACCCACGACAACACGTGACCGTGACCTCGACGGAGTGACCAGTCCGAGTGGTTAGCTAATGACAACTGGACGTCCGAACGACTGGAGTTAACTGTAAGCCGAAGCGTTTATCCAGCTGTGAGCCATAGCGCGAGATCAAAGGACGCTAATCTGTACAATGTAGCAAGTTAGCTGAGCTAATAAGTGATAAACAGCAACTAAGTTGCAGTGACGACATTGATGTGGGACCGCGGCATGTTATAGCCTGTTATATGTAGTGGACATAATACGTGATAAAATTAAAACCGATAAAGATAAGACGAATGTGTAAAAGTGAATAATTAGTCGACATGCATGGCTACAATATAACCGCTGGACGAGGGAAATCGGACCGTTCGTTAAATAAAATGTAGCAGGACGAAAATGGACATAAAATATAATATAATATAATGTGCCAACACGCAGTTGGAACAAGAACGCAATACAAGACGGGAATATAAGGTGATGCAAATTTAATAAAACGAAAAAAGAACAAGTACAAATATAAAAGCTAGTAGTAGTAGTAGTAGTAGTAGTAGTAGTAGTAGTAGTAGTAGTAGTAGTAGTAGTAGTAGTTATAATAAAGTCAAGTTCATGTTGGAACGGTGTTTAATACCGCCAACAACGGTAGTTATAATAAAGTCAAGTGCATGTTGGAACGGTGTTGAATGCCGCCAGCAACGACCTCCGGATGGCGCGAGTGGTCAACTTGCGCGCCAACGCAATGCGTAACGATACAGATCGACGACGCCGGAAGAGTGATGGGAGATGGACGGGACCGAGGTGAATGTGACGGAAAACGGTTGCGGGCGATGGGGCGTGGATGAGGACCAACTCATGCATCACCCGCTCCCATTTGGACATATGGGCCCGGAAGGCCATCACCTCGACCTCGTGGGCGTCGGTGGCGGTGTCTATGGCGGCTATGTCGTCGTCCCACTCTCCGGCGTCGTCGAAGTCCTCGTCGGCGGCGTGAGCGTCGGTGACGGCGGCGGCGATGGCGGCCAAGTCGTCATCCCACGACTCTGTGGAGGCGGTCGAGGTATTGCGAAATCCATCGCCGTAATGAAACTCAATGGCAGTCATGACGTGGCGCCAACGGCTGGCATGTACACCGAAGGCCGACAGGAGACCGGCGTCGTAGAGCGCCTCCCGAAACAGGACGGTCGCCTGGCAGCTCCGGCGTAGGGGGGCGTCCTCCATCAACTCTATGAGCACGCACGCCCAGTTGAAACATGGAATGCTGTAATAAGTAAAGGACACAATCAGAGTCACAATATGCAAAGGCATAAGTTAAAACAGGTATGAGCTATGGAGAGCTATGAAAGTAACAAAATAGAAATAAATAAATAAATAAATAAATAAAAGAAATACTCACACAATACCCTGCAATAGAGGTATCGACTGCAGGAGTTCCGCGACGACGACGAACTCCATGCAATCGTGCAAGGCGAATACAGACATTGTGCGTGTGTGGAATCGAAGAACTACTAACGGTGTCGACGGCAATGGCGGTTGTTATGACGACACGACGAACCCAGACGTCTTATATAGAGCATGCTAGAACTTACGTCAGCCTCGGAACAATACCACACTAATCAGAAAACAGATAAGCGGCCGGCAACTGTCAGCTTACCAACACCGGGCATCCATCACGCAAGGAAAAAAGCGGGGGTTACGTACTCTACAGTGCTAGAACGACGCGTAGTTAAGACAGTAACTGTACATGTTAACGTCATAAAGTCACCATGAACCAACCTATACGGTTTAAAGGTGGTAAACAGTTCCTGTCCAATTTCTACGCCTGCAGGATACACGTCTGTAATAGAGAATTCACCAGTGTCGAAAGCGCGTATCAATGGCGGAAGTGCGTGCATCATGACGACATGCAGACGGCGCAAAGGATGCTGGCCACGCGCACGGGTCTACAGGCGAAACAGCTCAGCAAGTGCATACGAGAAAAGGAAAGGTTACGCGCAGAATGGATGAGACAACGATATGCAATAATGTATGGGTTAGTGACCGTTAAATATCGCGATCCAACCCTACGTAAACGACTGTTGGACACTGGGCATTCCCAGTTGCAGGAATGGGTCAAGAGTCGGGAAGGATACTGGGGTGCACTGACATACAGTGGTCAAGCCGGTCAGAACATGCTAGGTCATATAACCATGCTAGTACGCGAGGCCCTACGATTACATCAGACTCCAGAGTACAGCCAGATTGCAGACATCCAGCGGCCGCATCACGCGATCGACCAAGGGTCGGATGCAGATACCAGACATGCAGCATCAGCATCGGCGTCACGCGCTCGACCAAGGGGCGACGATAAGAAAGCGCGCCACAGTCGGGGAGAGGGCTATATAAGCCCGACTCGGAGTGATCGAGGCATACAACCGCTCTCCGCTTCACAGACGACTTCGAAACCCTTCACGAACAGCACCAGCAGAGACGTAGAAATGGCCGCCACCACCGTCACCAAGACAACCAGCGACCAGGACGCCGAGATGATGACCACTCTGAGCCAACTCGAGAAGCAGGTAGGTAACGGTACCTATATAATAAGACGACCGTTAACCATAGTACAAATCGCCGTTCAAGAGAAATATATCGTTTATCCATCATGTCAGCAGTGCAACAAACGGGTCATTCCCGAAAACAATGGCTATGTGTGTCCCATTCATCGATGGCAGCGGGGTGTAGTGTATCGGTTCGCCATGCGTGTCCTCCTACAAGACGCCATCGGCAGCGAAGTGTGGGGAACCATATTTAATGACAAGGCTGTCCAGTTGCTAGGATACACGGGGAACGATTACATAAACATGACGTCAGAAGCCGAGCGGTATGCAGCACTGGACCTGCTGCGGGGGGCCCGAGTCATGGTGACCATTCGTAAACGTATGGCAGGACCGTACGTAAATTACACGGTGGCCAACATGGAAGTAGTCACAGTGTGAACCATTCCGTTGACAGGCTGGCTCGATCGTCGCTGCGGCAGCCACGGCAGTGGCAACCGGAAGCGGCGATGACATCATCGACGGCGATGGACGCGCTAAGGTAATGCAATGGTTACAGGCTAACAGCGCGGAAATACTGTTCTCCTCCTCGGTGGACAGCGGTTCGCCGCCACCAATGATTGTAATATCAGATGACGACCAGGGGGAGAACAGTGCGTCGTCGTCGTCACATTATAGCATTAGCAGTAGCGATGATATGGAGGCTACTGTTAGCGGTCTAGATAGGATACGTGATAGATCCGAAGCCATGACCAATGAAAACATATTCTATAAGGCGCTAGAGGCCGCCAGTGTGCGATATGCCAGTGACGAGGTTGAACGCATAATGAATCTAAACGATGATAAGGATCGTTACGTGCCATCGACCAGCATGGTCATGCACGTCTTGCGGTGGCTATCTATAGATGTCATCGCAACGTGCGGGACCATGAAATGGCGTAACCGAGTGACCGAATTGGTTAGAAAGAGTATGTACGAAACATACGACAATAACGATATGCAGGGCGACGCGGAATAATATAACCCACGTAATGTAACCGATGCGTTCTGTTCAATAGATGGGACTGGAGCAACTCCAGAACGCGTATAAACGCGACCTGGCGGCGCTGTACCACGACACCGAGGATAAGGTGACACAAGCGGCGAAGAGGCTGAAGACATCCTCGATGACAACCTCGTTCTACCCACCACCACCCCTGACCAATGCCGACTCGCCACCGGCAAACCAAGAGGAGTTGCTACCACCGTGGGCCATCGAATCGGAGTCTGAGTCCGTGGAAGACGCGTTCATTATAAACACCCCTCCCCATTACTACAGTGAGGATGAGGATGCGATTGCCTCATCCCCCGAGCCCGCGAAAGCCGACGATGCGGACTTCGAATTTAGTCCCGCGTCGCCACCACTCGTCCAGCGCAAGCAGGACGACGACGACGACGACGACGACGACGCATCCCTGACGACCCTCTATGTATTCCCTGATAAAACCGTCGTATTGACCCGCGACGGCGAACAGGTGGACCTCCCCGATCAACGTACGATCACACACGCAAAGCCGGAGCCGGAGCCGCAGCCGTCGACGTCGACGGCGCATGCCCACGAAGAGGACGACGACGCCGCCGACGACGAAGAAGAAGAAGACGCGGACAAGACGGGCAAGGTGTGTTTCCACAAAATGCAACTGCACCTCGCACGTATGATTACTAAACTGTGGCGGAGAACCGCCCCTGCCACGGTGGAAGAGGTGACGGTCGACGTGTGTCGGGCACTGGCCGGCACGGTACTCTCCGCCGAGTATCAAGAACACATAAAGCGATACGTGCGATGTGCCATCCGTCAACCGCGGGCAATAACGCGACCGCTTAGGTAGTATGCATAGTAGTAGATGTTGTTGTTTGTGTTTAAATAGGTGGTAATTAGTAGTAAACGTAATAATTGTATTATTAGTAATATTAACATTGGTGTTATGTAGAGTGAAGAGTATGACGACGAGGCACCCGTCCTCCCAGCCAGCATTCGGGAGCTATCTGGAGTATTGTTCTCCGCGTATATGACGTCGTCAACAGAGTATTATTATTAGTAGTAGCAGTAGTAAACATAACCTAGTTAGAAATAGTTGGTGTATGACGTAATATGGAGTGATATATTGGTATCCTTAAATTTGTTCTGTAGGATGACGTACCTGTGTCACCGATTGAACTGCGTAGACGTGCATGCCGACAATTAGTGGTGATGATACTTGAATACATGATATCAACAAACGATGAACAGTAGATCTATTGTGTTATGTAGGAGCAGGAGAGGGAGGACGAGGTGCCAGCAAGGGACGAGATGAGACGTCCATTACATGATTTAATGAACGACATTGCTGACCACATTATTGAAATTAGTAAAGATAATAGAAAACATTATATCAGTATACGAATACAGTAGACGCATTTCTTGTTATGTAGGAGGAGAGGGAGGAAGAGGTGGAGGAAGCACCCGTGCTAGCAAGGGACGAGAGAAGGCGCACAATACATAATTTAATACAGATAATTGTTGATTTCATGATTGAAACCCCCGCATTTCAATAAGCACCGTTTGCAACGGAATAATAGTAGGTAGTGTCTCTCTCTCTCGCGCTCTCTCTCTCTCTCGCCTGTATTGTATGTATGTATTCGCGCACATATTGTATTTGCAAGACATATAGTAATACATATATATAAATATACATACCAACCTATATATTACATCATTGTACGGAACCTCTGTCGCGGTGTAAAAACCCACAAGTTAATAATCATTGTACTAGCCACTGGCGTGTCGATAACCGACCGTAAGCTAGGGGTCACTGGCGAGGATGTAACATTCCCACAAACCCACAAGTAATCAACATCATCATCATAGTAATTATATAGGTCTAACCGTGTATATGTATATGTATATATTATGTATATCGCTATGTCTTTATATACGCAATAAAACGTCTTACAATGAACGAAACGTGTTGTGAGTGGTGTTGTCATGGTCTACATAGTTGAAATATAACCCGTAGCCATGGATAGCGGGACACACAGTTGCCAATACCACCATAGGTGATACACCCTTCACCAATAACCTCCACCATCACCACCACCATCACCACCACCACCACCACCACCACCACCACCACCACACGTACTATATAGCTGTACTAAGAACCGCACTCTCTCAGTTGTAGACACGTAGAGCAGCATGAAAAGACACCAATGTCGTCACTGCGGACAGGTGCTCGACACCTATGCAGCGCTCAAACGCCACCTAGCGAGTCATGCGACACCGGCAGTGACCGAACATACGTATTCGGTGGCGCCACCACGAGATGTGCCACGGGAGGTGCCACGGGAGGTGCCACCTAGCGAGCAGGCAAAGCGAACGAAGTATTCCTGTAAATGTGATGCAACGTTCGACATATGGGACGATCTGCAACACCATGTGAGATCCGTATGTCGTCTTAGCAGTAGTCGTAGCCGTAGCAGTACCAGTAATAGAAAACAGACCACAGTGTACACATGTGCGAAATGTGGAATGACGTTCAATAAACGCGTTAACCTGACCAGACACGTACGAAATGCGTGTACCGCCGACGACGACACGATGCCACCATCGCCTAAGATATCAATCAGGGAAGACACCACACCCAACCATCCACTCGTTACCGATGCCGACCCTATAGACCCACCTGCCCGACTCCCCTTCGCCGACAACCTGTCGCCGGAACTGTTAGATGTCGTACGAGCGCACTGGTCGACCATACGGACACGTGTAACGAGAGGTCCTCTTCAGTGCAGGTACGATTACAGAGTAACGACGCTGGACACGACCGTTCTAGAGCCGTCGTTGAGGAACGTGTTCCAGGAACAGACCAACGCGTTCAAGATTAACCTCAGTTACGGGTTCGTTCTGAGGAACAAGAACACGGGTCAATACAAGTACTACCATCCCTCGTGCAACTGCTGTGGACGCTACCTGGACGAGCCCAGTCTCATCACCAACAGCAAGGACTTTGATAAGTTCCTCGAACGCATCCGCGAAACCGACGTCTTGCAATGGGCCATCAATCAAAGACCGGATTCGGCGTGGGTGTGCGAACTCGTGACCAATGTCACATTTTTCGTCAATCGCATCATCGATCACCCGATAGGATGTGTAGGAATGACCGACCTTCCCATGTACATCAAGAAGAACAAAGCCGTCATCGCATTGGAAAAGGAGCCCGTCCATGCCAAGAGGTACAATGACAACCTGTGTCTCTTTCGATGTCTGGCCCTGCATCGCGGATGTGAACGGCGTCGATTGGAACCGGCTGTGGAGACGCTGTACGCGACGTACGCCCAAGACGGCGTACCCATGGCAGCATTTGCCGGGGTCACGATGGACGACCTCTATCGTGTCGAGACCACGTTCGAAACGAACGTGTGCGTGTACAGTCTCGTAAAACCGGATGGAGATGAGGCGGAGGAGGAGGATGGTGGAAAGTCGACCGCAGAACTCGTTCGTCGCTCGGTATGTAAGTACCCGGACACACTCTACCTCAATCTGCACGGGACGCATTTTTCCTACATCCAGGATAGACGCATGTACTGTCACTCGTACAGATGTCGGAAGTGCGGTGACTCGTTGTGGAAAGACGCATGGCATCTACGCAACCACGAGAGCACGTGTACGGGGGGTGTGCGCCGAGTCTATCCTGGTGGCGTGTACCATTCGACTCCATCGGTGTTCGAACGTCTGGCAGACGAGAACATCCGAGTGGCCGAAGCGTTGCAGTACTATCCGTACCGAGCCACCTTCGACTTCGAGTGTTGGTTCGACACCGAACACCTTCCGGCGGACAGTGCCCAGGTTCACTGGGTTGCGCGTCACGTCCCGTTGAGCGTCAGCGTGGCATCCAACGTACCTGGACACGAACAGGTGACATGCATCGTCACGGACGGAGACGTCAACAAGTTGGTGAGCACCATGATGACTGTCCTGCAAGCGATGAGTGAGGCCGCGTACGACAAGATCAAAGACTCGTACGATCATGTGCTGGAACAACTCGCAGAAGAGGTGACGAAATGGGACGCACGGGAGGAGGCTGCACGGGACGCAGCTGCACGGGAGGCCGGCGAGAAGAAAGGGCGAGCGGCAACCAATCCGTACAAAACGCTGATGGGACAAATGTATGGATGGATGCGTCAGTTACCCGTCATCGGGTTCAATTCGGGGAAGTATGATCTCAATGCCATCAAACAGTTCCTCATACCGTACTTCCTGACGACTTCAAAGACCGACGTGGAACAGGACGAGGCAGCGGACGAGAGGGAGCAGGAGGGCAACAGGAAAGTCGAGACCGACGGCATCGGGTCAATGTTCGTAATCAAACGCAACAACACTTTCATGTGTCTTTCGACGGATCAGCTGAAATTCGTAGACATGATCAACTACATAGCCCCCGGGTTCAGCTACGACAAGTATCTGAAAGCGTACGGATGCGAGGTGACGAAAGGTCATTTCCCGTACGAGTACATGGACAGGCTGGAGAGACTCGACGACACCGCACTTCCACCGAAAGAGGCCTTCTTCAGTCGACTGAAGAACGAAGGGATTTCAGACGAGGATTACGCCAGTTGTCAGGAGGCCTGGCGCGTCAATGGCATGACGACGTTGCGCGACTTTCTCGTCTGGTACAACAACAGGGACGTGGTTCCCTTTCTACAGGCCATCGACAGACAGTTCGCGTTCTATCGACAACGGGGAATAGACATGTTCAAGCAAGGTATCAGCGTACCCGGTCTGACCCTGCTGTACCTGTTCAACGACCTGCCAGAGAAGACCTACTTTACCATCTTCAACGAGAAGAACAAAGACCTGCACGACCTCGTCAAAGCGAACATTGTAGGCGGGCCTTCGATCATCTTTCATCGCTATCACGAGAAAGGGGTCACCACGCTACGTCGGAACGAGTACGGAGAGGCGGCTCGTCCCTGTCGAGCGATCGTCGGATACGATGCGAACGCACTGTACCTGTGGTCGCTCATGCAGGACATGCCTATGGGATGGTACACGCGACGACGAGCGGAGAAGGACTTCCGCCCCGAATCGGCGCAGCTGTACGGACAGATGGCCGGAGAATGGTTGACGTGGGAATCCGAACGCACGGGACGGTCCATACGGCATCAGATCAACGGACGAGAGAAGCGCATAGGCAAACATCGGGTGGACGGATGGTGCAGCGAGACGAAGACGGCTTATCAGTTCCAAGGTTGCTTTTTTCACGGTTGCTCGTGCAACCGAGAGGAGGTGAACGCCGTCAACGGGAAACCCATGGCGCAACTGCTCGCCGAGACCCGAAAGACCACCGCCTACCTACGACACTTTGTCACGGTCGTCGAGTTGTGGGAATGCGAGTGGAAGGAGATGAGACGAACACCGGCCGTACGCAAGTGTGTGGATGCAGCATTTCCCCGACGTCGACACGTGCAATGGACGATGACGTCACAACAGATCCTGAACGGAGTGCGTGCCGGAACCGTGTTCGGCATGATCGAGTGCGACGTACGCGTACCGGAAGCGTTGCGCGCGCACTTTGCCGAGATGCAGCCCGTGTTCAAGAACATCGGTATGCAACGGGAGGATCTCGGTCCGTTCATGCGCCGATACGCCGAAGAGCACGACATAATGAAGACTCCGCGTCGCATGCTCGTGGGTAGTTATTGCGGCGACAAGATACTGCTCGCAACGCCACTGCTGCGATGGTATCTGGACCACGGTCTCGAGGTGCTGCACGTGTACCAGGTCGTCGAATACGATCCCGTTCCGTGTTTCCGGCGGTTCGGCGATGCAGTGTCCAAGGCCCGACGCGAGGGCGACGTTCACCGAGACAGGACCATCATCGCGGACACCATGAAGTTGCTGGGGAACTCGGGCTACGGAAAGACCATCACCAACGTCGACCGACATCGTGACGTCAGCTACTGCACGGAGAAGGCGGCATCGCTCCTCGTCAACGATAAACGATTCCGTCAACTCGACATGGTCGTCGACGACGCGTACGAGATAGAACTGAACAAGAAGACCGTCAAGTACACCCTACCCGTACACGTGGGATTCTTCGTTCTGCAGTACGCCAAGTTGCGCATGTTGCAGTTCTATTACGATTTCATCGTCAGGTACGTGGAGCGCCCTCTGTTCGAGTACTGCGAGATGGATACGGATAGTGCCTATTTAGCCTTGGCCGCCGAGTCCGTCGACGACCTCGTGACCCCGACACTGCGAGACCATTATTTCCGCCATCGGTCGGAATGGCTGCCGTCCGAATGTTGCGACGACCATCGGAACGACTACGTGCGCTGTCGTCTCGCCAATAGACCGTGGGTCGGCGACGAGGCGTGCTGCAAGGCGCGCAGAGCGTTCGACAAGAGGACGCCGGGTCTGTTCAAGGTCGAGTGGTCCGGTGCGGGGTTCGTGGGGTTGTGTAGCAAGACGTACTACTGTTTCGGCGCCACCGACAAGTACAGCACCAAAGGGCTGAGCAAACGGCACAACACCATCGACAAGGACGCGTTCCTGGAGGTGCTCACCAACCGTCGGAGCGGAGGCGGTTCGAACCGGGGTTTCCGGGTGCATAACTCCACCGTCATGACGTACGTGCAGAATCGGGATGCACTCACCTTCTTTTACGCCAAACGCGTGGTGCACGAGGACGGGGTGACCACGGGTCCGGTGGACGTATAGTAGAAAAGGCGATGCACGCTGCACTCGTTTCACACGCAATCATGGATGCGCGATGGAAACACCCCTTCACGTGCATCGTCGCCGGACCGACGGGGTGCGGCAAGAGTACTTTCGTGACGCGTATGTTGCGTCACGCCGCTGCGATGATCGATCCACCGCCCCAGCAGATCACGTGGTGTTACGGAGAATGGCAAGAGGCTTACGCAACGACGGAATTGGGTCACGTGCGATTCGAGGAAGGGTTACCGACTGCGGCCATGTTCGATCCGACAACGAGGAACCTCATCGTCATAGACGATCTCATGGCAGAAACGGACGAACGGGTCACGACCTTGTTCACTAAAAAAAGTCACCACAGGAACACGTCCGTGCTGTATCTCGTACAGAACCTGTTCCCTAAAAACAAGGAGAGTCGCACCATCAGTCTGAATTCGCAGTACATGGTGGTGTTCAAGAATCCACGTGACTCATCGCAGATGGCGACCTTGGCTCGGCAGATGTATCCGGGACGCGGCAAGTTCGTGCAAGCGGCGTTTAAAGACGCCACGGCGGTACCGTACGGTTATCTGTTGGTCGATCTCAAACAGGACACGCCCGAGGACATGCGTCTGCGTACGGCCATCTTTCCAGACGACGGTGTTCAGTACGTGTACTTGCCGAAGGTATAAAACGACCGAGTGTGTGGATAGTCTCTTCATTCGCATCATGTCTACCCGGGTGAAGAGACACATCGTGTGCATACAGGCTCTGGCCAGAATCAAGAACAACAAAATTAAAAAGGCTATCATCGCCAACGCCGACGCCGATCTGCTGTGTGCACTAGCCGAGTGTGCATACAACATACTAACAAAAAACATTCCATTGTCCCCTTTACAGAGGCAACGATTGAATAAATACAGGACGAAGTTACGCGCGTTGGCTAATAGACGAACGCCAGCTGCCAGGAGAAGACGTCTACTGCTGCAACCACAGGTTGGAGAGGGACAGAGCGGCGGTTTCCTATCGGCCTTCCTAGCACCGTTGGCCAGTTCGGTCTTGCTACCCTTGCTCCGAGAGGTGCTGAACAAAAGGTAGATACATGGAGCACGCACGCAAGATGGCCTTGGTGGACCCGCGACTATTGGACACGCTTCGGTCACCCCCACCCCCACTCGCGACCGACACCTTAGGCAGGAAGGTGCAAGCCCTCGATGACGAGATGAAGACCATCCTGGATAGAACGGACCTAGACGACGGAACCAAGGTGACCCTGTATAATCAGGTGTTGCAGCGTTACAACGTCTTGGCCGATAAACGCATCAAGGAACCGCTACGCGTGGTCACGGTGAACGAGTCGGAGGTGGCGTCGGAGTCGGGGTCGGCGGGTGCAGTCCGCGCTCCTATTAGCGGACTGGAGGCCACCGTCTTGGCCACCGTTCCCAAGACCATGCGGGCCAAGGCCAGTCGTTTGATGGAGCATCTCAAGAGAGATGTCGAGTGGACCGCTCGCGGCGAACTGATACACGAGGGCGCGCCGGTTGTCGGAAGTAACGTGGTGGATCTCGTTAACGATCTGTTGCGTAAGAGAAAGACCGCTCCGACGGGTTGGCAGCCTTTCGCACGACAACTCCGTGCCATCAACCTACCCATGACGTTGGTCGGCAACGTCTCCAGGAGAGCCTACATACGTCCGGGGCCGTCGATCTCTCCCTCTCGTCGGTCACGTACTCCTCTGCGTGCTGCTGCTGCTGCTGCTGCTGCTGCAGGTAGTGCACGAAGATCACTAAGTTGGACACCCCTCGCCCGTCAGAGCCGTCGAATGGAACATACCATGCCCACCCCACCCCCCGAATCACGCAAGGCTCTGTCGTCATTGGCTGGTTGGGACAACCTATAGGATGGTACGCTGCGTGTCCGTAGCACAGTGTTCGTCATGTCGCCCGATCCACAGGACCTCGTGTACCGTTCCATCGTCGGTGCGATATTTATCAGTGGACTTTACATGATGGCTCACGGTATACTCCAAAGTTTTATGCTACAGGAGTTATCCGAACCTCCATCGCTCGTCGAATGGAACATTCCTTGTCCACCCACCCACCCTCCCCCCGCATCACGCAAGGCTTCGCCGTCGTCATTGGTTGGATGGAAGAACGTATAAGGTGGTACGACGCGTCTCCGTAGCAGTCATGCTCATCGATCCACAGGACACGTACCGATCCATCGTCGCTGCGCTATTGTTCGAAGGACTTACCGTGCTGGGAGACGTTGCAGCCGACATTCTTCTACAACAGCTGTTATTCCGACTATGGTTACTCCGCTAGATCGTTGTTGTTCCACCGCTGTCATTGTGGGTGTCATAGTGTGCGTCCTAATACACGTCGGCGTGCTCCTCGTCATTCGTCAGCAGTGGGAATCCGGAGTCAACGGCACCGCACCCGTCAACACATCGATCCTCCACCTCTTTTGATGGCTCAGAGGGGAGAACGCTCCATGAGCGAGGTCTACTTCGATCCCACGAAGGTAGGCAGTTATGGTGGCGTCGCTGGCTTGCGAAGCGTCACGCGCCTGCCACAGAAGACCGTCAAGGCATGGTTGTCGGCACAGGACGCCTACACCTTACACAAACCAGCGAGACGTCATTTCAAGAGACGACGCGTCATCGTGGGTGGTATGCATCAGCAGTGGCAGGCCGATCTCGTAGACATGACGAAGGTCAAAGACGTCAACGACGGTATGGCCTTTCTCCTCACGATGATCGACGTCTTCTCGAAAGTGGCCTGGTGTGTTCCCATGAAGAACAAGTCCGCGGCATCGTTGGTAAAAGCGCTGCAATCCAAGTTCGTCGACGTTTGCCCCCTGACCTTGCAGACGGATCAAGGCAGAGAATTTCGGAACAAATCCGTTCAGGCGCTATTGAAGCGTTACGACATCCATTACTTCTACACGCACAACGCGGAGACGAAGGCAGCCGTCGTGGAACGGTTCAACCGAACGTTGAAGACGCGCATGTGGCGCTACTTCACGAAACACCAGACGTGGCGGTACGTCGACGTCCTTCCGGACTTGATGCGATCGTATAACAATGCCCGCCACCGCATGATCGGTATGGCTCCGTCACAGGTGAATGCACAGAACCAAGAAGAGGTGTGGCAACGTCTGTACGGTCACGACGGTAAGGGCGTGCCCAAGTTGCACGTGTCGGATCGCGTGCGTGTCAGCAAGTACAAACGCACGTTCGAAAAGGGCTACGAGACGAACTGGAGCGAAGAGTTGTTCACGGTACACGAGGTTCACCCCTCCGACCCACCCGTGTATCGCTTGCGGGACGATCTCGGCGAAGTGCTGGAGGGTACCTTCTACGAACTGGAGCTGCAGAAGGTGACGGTACCCTTTGATAAAGTGTACCGTGTTGAAGCGGTACTGAAACGCCGTACGGTTGGTAAACGTAAGGAAGCTTTGGTGAAATGGTTCGGCTATGGCTCCTACTTCAACAGCTGGATCGATGCCAAGGGACTCGTCAACTATAAAGCCTAGCCGCGTACATGACGACACTGCATTCGAGGAATGACACACGACGCGACACCACCACCACCACCGACCTGCCTCACCGCCATAGACGAGGAGGAGACGGATTGTACTGACGCTGCACCGAACGAGCCAGACAGCACTCCCTGGCATATTTTCGGTACCGCGTGTCCCAAAGAGGAGATCGTGTTTCTGTGTCAGGTCGTCGTCCTGTACACGGTCATTCTGATCAGCATTTACAACCTGACGACAGGTCGCGGCGATTCTAATCTGTGGACGGCTCTGTTGAGTAGTTCGTTGGGTTACCTACTGCCCAATCCCACGTTGAGACGCAATGGCGACTGATTTCTACATGACGCTGCCTAGCAACGCTTCCATGAAGATGCACCCCGACAACACCTTGACCCATTACGTCACGGCCTTGCCCCAACGCATCGATCTTACCGGCGAGTGGGAGTGTGGGTTGGCCGAGGTCCAGTATCCGCACACCTGGTACAACGTCACGGATACCGACGTCTGGTTCTTCCTCAACACGATCGATACTACGGACTCGTCCATACGTTCGAAGTTGCCGTGTGGGTATTACGACGATCCGTTTACGTTGCTGTATCACGTCAACAAGGGACTGTCTAATATGCGGACGTATGAGACACAGGCTCAGATCAGTTATAGTACCGTCACTCAGAAAATGACGTTACACATGACGGCGAACACCCTGTTCACCATACCGTACCACAGCGCGGTGGCGACCTTGTTGGGATTCCGCGGACCCGTAGCCAGCCCGCAGGAGACGGGTAAGTCGTCTCCCGTCCTCCCCATCGACACCCGCCATCCCGACTCGTCGTACCCCTTCCACATCGAGGCCGACGATGTGGTGAACCTGACGCAGGGGTTCGACACCCTCTACATCTACACGGACGTCGTGGAGTCGCGTATAGTGGGCGACGCTCTCGCACCTCTGTTGCGCGCCGTTCCGATCAGCGGACGTAACGGCGACAGGGTGTCCGCTCGTTTCACCAACGTGCACTACGTACCGCTGTTGCGCTCGAACTTCGACTCGATAGAGGTGGATATAAGGAACGACATGGGTCGACGCGTGCCATTCGAATACGGTAGAGTGACGGTGACGCTTCATTTTCGTCGACGCAAGCCCGGACTGTTCTGATGAATTACAACGATTATTACGCGCGCCAGGCTGGCGGTGCGCTGCCCTACTTCGCCGGTGCGCAATACCAGCGAGGTCACGGACTGGGCAGTCTGTTCGGCAGTCTGTTGCGCAGCGCCATGCCGCTCATCAAGAGAGGTGCCGTGGCGTTGGGCAGGGGAGCGTTGAAGACCGGCGTTCGCATAGCCGGCGACGTCTTATCGGGTCAGAACATAAAAACGGCTGCCAAAAGACGCGTCACCGACGCCATCGGCAGTATTCGAGCCCCTCCTGGTAAACGTATAAAACGAACGGCCGCAAAGGCGACATTCACTGCAGTCAAGCGCCGCCGCAAGAAAAGGACGTCCCCGAAACGCGCTGCCGACATATTCGACGACGACAAAGATGGCGTTCGTGCATAGACAGTCGTGCGAGGGAGTCAAGACCGAGCTGGATCTCTTTACCGTACCCCCCACTCAGAACTGCATCGTCGAGAGTCACGTGGTGGAACATCAACCCACGGCCTCTCTGGACTCTGGAGGACCGATAGAATTCTTCATCCCCGGATCGGGAGACGATTACATGGATCTCGCCAACACGATGCTACACTTGCAGGTGAAGGTGACGCGAGCCAACGGTAACCCTATCGACGCGGGCGAACCCGTGGGACCGGTGAACAACTGGTTGCATGCGCTGTTCAGCAATGTCGACCTCTCCCTGAACAACACGCTCGTGACCTCTTCGTCCTTCAACGCGTACCCGTATCGAGCCTTCATAGAGACGCTGTTGAGTTACGGATCCGACGCCAAGTCGACGCAGATGACGAATCAGCTGTGGTACAAGGACAAGGCCAGTCGCATGCACGCCACCGAGCTAGCCGCCGGACCCGATCCTAACCCCGGGTTCGTGACTCGTCGAGAGTACATATCCGGCAGTCGCGTGGTCGACATGATAGGTCGTCTCCACGTGGATATGTTTCTGCAGGATAAATTCCTGATCAACGGCGTCGACGTCAAGTTACGCCTGGTGCGCAGTAAGCCCGAGTTTGCGCTGTTGGCTGCTGGAGCGAACGAGTACTTGATAACCGTCGTCAACGCGTCCTTGTTCGTCAAGAAGGCCACCATCGCTCCGGCCGTGCAGAAGGCTCACATCTTGGCTCTCGAGCGGACCACGGTCAAGTATCCGTTACGACCCGTCGAAACCAAGGTGTACTCCATTCCCACGGGCGCTCTGTCGCACACGCACGAGAACCTGTTCCTCGGCGCCCTGCCGAAACGTCTCGTACTGTGCTGCATCGACAACGACGCCTACAACGGCACGTACGCCACAAACCCGTTTCACGCCAAGAACAACGCCATCAGCTTCGTCGCCGTGTACGTCGACGGTCGTCAGATACCCGCCAAACCCTTCCAGCCCAACTTCGCAGACAACCTCTTCGCCAGGAGCTACGCGAGCATGTTCACCTCGACCGGCAAGGTGTGGCAGGACGAGGGGAACTGTCTGACACGCGAAGAGTACCGAGACGGCTACACCTACTTCTGTTTCGACCTGACCCCCGACCAGTGCGACGGTCCCTGCTTTAATCTGGTACAAAAGGGCAACCTGCGCTTAGAATTTCATTTCCGTGCAGCGCTTCAGACCACCGTGAACGTCGTCGCCTACGCCGAATTCGAGTCCGTGCTGGAAATCGACAAGAACCGCAACGTCATCTACGACTACTGAGATGGACACCCTGCAGATCACCCGTCTACTGGCGAGGGATCCGAAGACCGCATCCGTCTTTGGTGGCGTCGTACCCCGAGATGGACTGCCTGCAACAATTGACGCTCTGCCGATCGCCTTCGTGTGCAACACCGACGACGCCGACGAACCGGGCGAACACTGGATAGCACTGTACCTGTCCTCCGACGGGCGCGGCGAATACTTCTGTTCGTACGGTCTGCCGCCTCGTCACGCGGCGTTCCGCACCTTCTTGAACAAACACTGTTCCGAGTGGACTCATAACAGCACGAGACTCCAGAGTCCTCTGTCTAACGTTTGCGGACAATATTGCATCACTTATATCATGCTTCGTTGTAACGGCGCTCCTATGAGAACTTTCGTCAACGCTTTCCACACCGATCTGGTCGCTAACGATTGTCGCGTGTTCGATTGGATCAACCTGCTGAAAAAGGGTATACCGTACTATAACGTGTCATACTGAGCCTCTGGCGCGGTGGTCGCTCCACCCGTAAGCTCGCCCTCGAACCTCTGGCGCGGTGGAGACACCCGTAAGTTCGCGACCTCTGGCGCGATGGTCACCATTCGCAAGTCGCCTCGACTTCATCATCATCATCTTCATCATACCCGGCTCGTTGTATCCAATCGCATACGATCGCCTCGTTTGTACTGCTGCTGCTTTGTTGTATTTAATAAAATACGTGTGCACCGTACGATTGCGTTCGTCTCCTTACTGGGTCAACGACCCTTCGGCACATACACGTAACTAGGTCACTGTTCGTTCCTCCTTCGGTCGCTAGGGGCGCGGCACGCGCATGCGCGCGACGCTGCGCCGCCGCCGCCGCCGCCGCCGCCGCCAGGGGGCGCTCCAAGGTCTAATGCTGCTTTCTGATTGGCTGCGCGCACTCATTAGCGGTGGGCGATATTAGGGTGGTTTTCCTTTGATCTTTTGATGCTCTTGATAAGAGGTCTCAGAAACCTCTGCTAACTACTGGTAAATCGGGACCTTTTATCAATCTTTTAAAGTCGATCTTCCGACCACGCGTAATCTGCATGGAGGTCGCTTTTGTGCGATCTCATTAGCTATAAGCGGCACGTGATCATTGTTAGCAGCGTCTCTGCAAGGGTATTATTCCTGCTATTTCTGGCAACGTCGTTACCCACTTTGCCTGCGTCTTTTGGAAGAGACACTAAAAGCCATTGGTTCAAACTCCTGCGATACCCCAATATTGGGTTGTTAGGAGCATAATTACTTGAGACCTGAGATGTACATCAACACATGATAATCTGTAGAGATCAGTGGAATATCGTTATACGAAGCTTGGTCGTATGACGGCGCCACTAGCGAGACAACGACCGACGGGTAATCGTTTACTTAATTAAGTAAGGTGCTTAATAAATTCGATTTTTTTTGCTACTCACATTTCAAATAAATTTTGCGAAAAACCAAACCTACCTAGTATCCACTGCAACATGCTAGCTCGTTTGTGCAACTTTTGAATGTAGTTTTTGTGAAATCATTAGACAAACAATTAAAATAGTTAATACTTGTTCAGGCATAAACTGAAGTGATAATCGAAATGCTGAAAAACAACGATTTTCTTCCTTCGTGAATTTTTTGTAACTTTGTCATGTGATCAGCCAGAGGATGGAAGTCACGCCCATGATTAGCATTGACCCACACAGTGTTTACCATTTTGGATATCCACTATTTTGGTCCAGATCTATCATCTAAGGACTAAACTCAATTATTTCAATGATTTGAACAAAAATAGACAATTTTATTAAACAGACTGCGCACATTACTTAAGCTAGTCACATACTACACACCTGGACATAAGTGAACCGGATTCTCGATGGGCTGAACCATTTAACAAATCAGCTTTAACTAGCCTAACTTACACGGCTTTCTGTCGACGTCCTTACTTGTATTTTTGTATCTCAATGTGTTCATTACATCATTCCAAATCATTTCCGGTACAAAAGAGGCATATGATAGTATAACATAATGCTTTTTGTGGCACTTTTCCAACATTTATGCCAATTTTCCCCATATCTTGAAAATTACACCATATAGAGCCGTAAGTGTACTGTCAAAACATAGGTTTTCGGGGACAACGATTTAAAATATTTTAGTTTTGACCTCTTCCGACATTCATATCCGCCATATTTAAAGATGATTGTCGTTAAAACTAATTTTCCAAGCATCTTAAAAACTACATCACCTAGAGCCGTAAGTGTATTGTCAAAACACAGGTTTTCGGTGGCAACAATTTCAAATATTTGACTTTTGACCTTCTCCGGCATTTATATTTGCCTTGTTTAGAGATGGCGGATATACGACTGTCGTAGTAGCTCAAAAGTAATCTATTTTAAATCATCGCATCGAAAAACTATTTATTGACACCACAAGTAAGGCTCTAGTTGAAGTTATTCTTATGATATGGGAACATTTGTTTTGACTTTGAATGTCGCAGAAAGTCAAAAGTAAAATATATAAAATCATTGCCCGCGTAAACCTATTTATCTTTAAAAATGCGACGTATATGATAACATTTGTCATGGTTATATAGCCAGATACCATAAGTTAATATATTATCTAAGTGTCTGCTAAGTTTCATGTTGTCATCGTAATTAGTTTACATATCTGCCGTACAGTGTCTGGCCAACCACTAGGCGCGTGTTTCCTCATTTTTTATGTAAGTAAATAGTAGATGATCCATCAGCAGGACTCGATCAGACACAGAGGGCAGGCAGTCCGTAAATGAACATCTTTCATGTATCGTATGAACAGCGATAATAAACGTTACACCATACACCTAGACAATAATACTAAAAATTTTAAACGGGATATACAATACTCAGTTGCTTAACCAATTGATAATATAAAAAATAAATAAAGTCAATATATATATATATATATATATATATATATATATATATATATATATATATATATATATATATATATATATATATATATATATATATATATATATATATATATATATATATATATATATATATATATATATATATATATATATATATATATATATATATATATATATGCCTCTCTCGATTTACAAGTCTGCTAGTGTCGTTGTGAGACCTTTGCGCCGCAAAAATTTCCGAATATCTATTGTTACTGGTTAATCGTTATCGCTGAATTTGTTGATTTTATTGCAAGATCAGTTTTGTTGTTCGGTTTAATCCGCTCCGTTTGAAAAATCCCACCCTCCCTTCCTAATATTGCGTTAACAGTTGTTACCCAGTTGTTATCTTATAAATGAAGTTGTGCATTATGTGTAGATACACAGTGAAACACTGAAGACAGAGAGGTAGTTCACAAAGTTTTTGACGCTTTTCCCTGTTAGAGTTTGGTACACGAGGTTTTGCATTAACGCTTTTCCCTCCACTGAATTTTCAGTAGTGTACACAGGGTTTTTAGAGCGGGTACTTTTTACGAGTACATTTGTGTGGCTGTTTGGCCCTACCTCTCGGTCTGATGTGTTAGTAGTTATTGGTTGACTAATGTCTAGATATGTAACACCTTTATACATTATGTGTTATGTTACCATAATTTTCATTATGAATTGTTCACGAATGTTGGATGGTTAGCCCACTTTTATCATTCATCATGTTTGGCTGGGGGATCGACTACCCCAGTCTTTCTGTTTGTACATGTATGTATGTGTATGGTTATATATATTTGTGTGTTTGTGTGTATATACATTTTTTTATGACATTTCAATTCCCAAACATACTTTTACGAACCCCTCTTTTTTACAAACAAACATACATGGTATTACATATAAATCAGTCCCTTCATAACTGCAATTAACAATTTATAAACCACATGCGTTGGCATAGCAATACCCATATAACCAATATCTTTGCTTGTAGTTAGTGTACCAGTGACTAAAGTGACCCCCCAAACATGTACATCATTAATTTTGAAAGGGCATAGGTGAGACGATTTGTCCAAATTGGAACAAAGGGTATGTGTTACAATTTCAATCAAGCTTGCTTGTCCCTGTTTTTAATAAAGACAACAACAGACCAATTTACATGCTGACACATCAGTTCAGTTTGTCTTCTGTGGGTGCACAAAGGCAGTGTTGCAATTTGTAATCTGTTTATATTAGAAGTTTGCAATTTATATGTTCTGCTCTTAGACTACTGGTTGTTGAGAGGGTTAGCACATGCCAATATAATATGCTCAAAATCCCCTTTGAACTTTTTAATCATACTGTTGGCATCAGATTATTCTTACACTGGTGTAGGGCTGCAGGCAGTCTGACTTGAGTCATCTTACTTCTACAGAGGAAGACTCAGCTTGAAGTTCTTCGCAGTTAACACTGTCAGCCAGTGTCAAGTGGTGGCATGGTCTTCTCACTGCATTCCATGGCTAACTGATGGGTTAACTGATGAATGGCAGTTTGAGGACATCCTGGTGGTTTTATTAAAGAAATAGGGATTATGGCCTGAACCGGTAGCCTACAATTGTTTGCTTAACTGGGTGTTTCTGACTGGGAAAAGATGTTGAATGTTGTGTGTGTGTGTGTGTGTGTGTGTGTGTGTGTGTGTGTGTGTGTGTGTGTGTGTGTGTGTGTGTGTGTGTGTGTGTGTGTGTGTGTGTGTGTGTGTGTGTGTGTGTGTGTGTGTGTGTGTGTGTGTGTGTGTGTGTGTGTGTGTTCCCAAATAAAAGCGTTACAATGTAACACTAATTGTAACACTAGTTTGTCATAAATTTAAAAGATTAAAATAATACACAGACAAAAGAAGAGACCACAGTGAAGCGAGTGACGCTTTGCCGTTCTGCCTTGGGCTCGGGCAATTAGTGGAGCACTTTACAGATTTGGTGTGTGGGACCTCCTCCACAACACAGGATCTCTTTTGGTTGCTTTATTGAACTATTCAAGGGAGAGTGTATGTCGACCCCTAAGCCTGTAGTCTCCCACCCGACTACTGTGACATAACCCTGTGTGTTATAGTTCTCAACCTATTAACTGTAGGAATTACTTTTGCTTATATACTATGTCATGACCATAAAGACGAATTTGTGGTGTGTGTCTTTCAAACCTGTTCAATCTAAATTTAGCTGAAGTGACAACATCTAATGAAAATATTTAAAATATTTATTCATTAGAATGTTTATTATATACAATACATCATATGGTGATTCAGCATACACGATAAAAAATGCGTATATAATATTACTAATCCATTTTATTGATATTGAATTATGCATATTCAATCACAGCTATGTACATCCGCCGGAAGTGGTCAACCTAAGATGGCGCCTACAACAGACAAGCAGACACATGCTCTTTATTTGGCCCTTATATGTACAAGTATTAGTATTACAAATACAAATATAGCACACATATCAAACAAGGGGCAAATATACAACGACGGCGCTTTATCATGCTGCTGTCCCCAGAAGGGGCTGTATGGAGTTAGTAATCTGAAATTTACGAATCTGTCACCATTAAATATCACTAGTAATAAATATATGCCCCAATACATTAATTGCCGGTCCAATTAAATGTGCAACAATGGAATAGATTATATCTATATACAATACCGAACTAACATTTATGCACAAACCTAGCTTTTCATCATATAATGAGAATTAAAGCCGACATTGTTTGTAGATGATCCCTTAGCAAGACTTGAAGAGGCACACATGACAGGTAGTCCGTTGATGAACATCTTTCATGTATCGCGTGAACAGCGACAATAAAAATATTTCCTAGAAAATAGTACACAATATCTAAAACGGGATATGCAATACAGAGTTATTTCACCAATTGATATGTAGAAAATATATAATATGACACAATATTATAACGTAGGTGGATTCGCTATAACGTAGTTTAAAAATAAATAAACAAACACAGTCATTTCAACAATCAATACATAAATTTGAAAGCTTCAAGCTATGAAGATAAAGGAAGTGCATGGTGGAATAAACTTCCATCGCCTAGCTGCTGTGATACACATCACTCGATCATTACCAACCTCTCAGAGTGTCGCGCTGTTTCCTGCTAGTCGCCACGTTCCTGTGCACACATAAAGAACACTTTGTTTTTGTTCGTCTTTGTATTGGAACACTTTTTTCAATCTTCACAAATTTTCCCCGACTGGCTGTCAACGTCACGCACAACACCGCATCAAGCATACAGTGTGTGTCATAGGCCAAGAATGTGTATTAAATCCGAAGCCATGCAAACCAGCAAGTGGGGTCTTTCACAAATGGGTCTTGTCAGGTGCGTCAACAGAAGCACCAACTTCGCCTGGACTGTTATGTAAGAAACTAATTTGAAGAACGTGCTGGTCGGTCAACAGTAATTAAGCCTTGTTGGACTAGCCGCAGTTCATTTGGTGATCTCTTGAATGTTCACGGGCAGCTGAACTACTGTATTGTCTGTGCTGGATATAGGCAACGAACCATGACAGGCATATCCTTCGACCCAACAGACGATGTTGCCCGTGTTTTCATAATAGCATGTAAGCTGCATGTTTATGTCAGTCGATTTCAAAAGCTCCGCTCCGATTCAGTTGAAGCCGTACCACCCCTTTGTGGCTGTCACTGACCTTCAACAGTTCATTCGGAAGCGCTGTTTCATTTGATAGGGTATTACAATCAGAATTGGAGTTAATTACATTGTAATTAGAACATATGCTGCCCGAAATAACCCGTGGCGCCTCTGTTGCAAGGTAAATGTGAAATCGCTTGAGATTGTCGACGGAAATACGACACGCACTTCGCGCGAATCGTTTGCCGTGCGTTGAAACAATCGCGTATCAATGCTAACGCGCTAATCCAAAAGAGCAGGTTCATGGATTTTATTGTGGGACATTGTGGGAACTCATAAAACATGAAATAGGTGCACTTAAATGATATTATTTTCTCATCTACTTTGGCACGTCAAACCACCGTTAGAGAGCACAAAAGTCGCAGGTTTCTTTAGTCTACCTCGTTTTCGTTGTCCTTCGGGGTTTACCTCACAGCTGTCATCGTCGTTTAGTAAACACTTGGCCGATTCTTGTGGTGAACAAGTCATCCATGTTAATCTGAGCAGTTACTTTCAGAAGTTCTGTGTTAGAATTTTTTTGTGGCCAGAAAAATGGCATGATGTTTCAAAGATATGTTGTGTGGAAGGTTGAAACTTATCTCTCATCTGCTTCAGTCAAACGCCAGCATTCTGAAACATATTGCAGAGTGGACGAGTTGTGATGGCAAATAATTTACGTACATGATACATGCGTACCACACCTTGGTTGTCTCAGGGACAAAATAACCCCTTTTCGACCTTTTCTAAAACAAAATATCTAATAACGTTATAAACTTTAATGATGGCGAGCGTAATTCACAGCAACATGACAGCCACACACATGAAGACATACAGTTAACCACAGTTTGACACATAATTTTTTATTGTATGTTATTTCCATAAAGCTTATCATGTCTATGACCAGAGCTGCCATGTTGTGTAGAGGAACATGCGAGAAATATTGGCAGGATCCAAACACTGAAAAATGGTGTTATGTTTCCCAACAACTAGGGCACCAGATGAAAGCAATTATATTCATTCAAATTTCTATCGGGGACAGCTTTTGATAATACACTGGAAATAATTGACAGATTGATAAATTTTTCATTATGTATGCAGTTGCGGTTTATTTAAATACGGGACGAAATATTTTCAATTGTTCTGAAACAGTTAAGGTAACATCATGATATATGATAATTCCCTATGTGTCATTCGTATCAGTCTTCTGGGACCACATACATATTACACATAAACAATATTAGACGATTTCAAAAGAACGCAGCAAGTTTTATAGAAAGCACACTCGGAACCGTAGTTATTCTCATATAAGAACACAACTGGTCATCACGTTGAATTATCACACTGTCTTTATTAACTTCGAAAGTAAAAATGACATGGTAGACGTCTAGCATTTTAACCCAGCCTGCACACGTCTGGCTTAAATGCTTCAAGGTTGGTACTACTAGGATGTGTCTGGTTGTGTGCCCATGTATACTTTTAATAAGGAAATCGTTTGTTGGCTCAAATGTCAGTGGGCGGTCCATTGCCAGTTTGACAGTCAATGTGCCAACGAGGCGAGGGGGGACCAGCGCTCGTAACAAGCCCCGACCATACCCGTGATCATGATCACTCTGGCAGGGAGACATGGGTTGTCACGCGGGCTGTCTGTCGATAATCGTGTGTGAAAGTGGCGATTACGCGCGACGTCACCGATGATGATAAAATTATACCTAGGGGATTATATTATTTATTAATTGAAACGGCCAATGTGCGTGAGATCTACAAATAGCTTCGCGAGTGCGTGAGATGGAAGCCAAATGCGTGAGTCTCACGCCAAATGTGTGAGACTTGGTAGCTCTGCATGACTCTTACTGTGGGTGTTATGCCCCACCTTATTTTAGGTATCCAAGTTCTCGTGATAAAGCGGTAAAATGCTCATAAAAAGCAGGAAACTTCCTCCTCCGCTCAACTTTATTTTTAATTACAAAAAGCTGAACATTTCATCCAAAAAGCGGAGGGGGAAAAAGCTTTATTTCCCGACCGAATGTTGACACCTCAGAAAGAGTGTCCCGTGCCTCTCATGCTTATCATTCATGCCCGAATCATGGTCGGATCCAGGGTGTCCATGATGTGCCCGGGAACCCCTCAATTCCTCGAATTACAATGGCCCACGAACTGTTTATTACCTTGCATTGCAGTCTTAATTTCAGGATGTCAATCTTTCCCTGGTTTCCTCACACCATGCTTTGATAAAAGGTACTGGATATGGTAAGGTCGAAGTAAAACACAACAGGTGACAGAGGATCCGACATTAATGTCTGATTTCGGTTTTGTGAATTAGTGATAAACGCAAATTCCAATCTACATAATTATATGTGTATAATATTATATTTATTTCAAAACGACTGCATTTTCTAACCATATTCTTATAAATATGTCAGTAAAATCATAGTGGTTTATGTAACCTCTAATGTGGACGAAGGAAAATGGCTGTGGCTGAAGAACTTACCGAGTCCCAGATGTCATCACGGCTTTATAGTTTCCGGCGCCACACATATCTGTGTTACAGGTACAGGCTTACACGTATGTTAAATCTAATTTCAACCGTCTTATTTTCATGACGGATTAAATTTAAAGAGTGACAAAATGTCGGCGGAAAACAGTGAAATGTGCTAATAATATTATATTTATTCATTTATATTTGTGCATGGTTGTGGTGCGTGCGTGTTTGTGGTGCGCGTGCGTGCGTGCGTGCGTGCGCGTTCTCTAAATGTACTAATGTCCTGTTCGTCCATAGGACGTCTCAACCGATATAGTGTAGTATTGAACAACGTGTTGAGGCATCAACCAACTGTGGACAAGTGGATCAAGGTGGCAAACATGAACAAGTCCCGTGCTAGACAATGTAAGTCTGCTAGCGATACACGATGAGTCTGCGAGCGAGACAAGATGTGTTGTTTTTAAAGTTTTATGGTCTCTTTAAATCCATGGCTCGCAATTTGAAGAAAACGAAGCAACGTGGCGAGCGTGACGCGGTGAATCTGCGAGCCAGACACGGTGATTCTTGGAGCGTGACACGATGAGTCTACGAGCGAGACACGTTGTGTATGTGAGTGAGACACGGTGAGTATGCGAGCGACACGATGTGAATTGTGTTATAAGCTATGTGACCCTTTATAAACATGGTTCGTAATTTGCGGAACATTATAGCAACATCACATTTTCATACGACACGTTTGTATAAATACACACGGACCCGCCTTGTGGATTCCCACTCAACATCACGCGACTACATTCCAATATTCCCCGACAATCACAGTGGTAGGTGAAAGTAAGCAAACGTTTGCAGGAATCGTGTAGAATATAATGTAATATGATGAAGGTTGATGCTTGTTTCTAAAGAAAACGAGCACACACCTGTTCACCATACTACAGTTCGGAATTCAAATGACACTAGAACTCCTGTCAGTGTGGTAAGAAATAAATTTCCTCCATCCTGTACAGTTCTTGTATTTTTCCGCTTTTAAGGCAGTGGTAGCGATGGCGTCGTTGGCCGCGTGTCTGTACGTAGGGCTACTCGATGGTTCGGACGGAGTGAACCTCATCAGCAATGTCGCGCCCTACACGCCTACCTTCAACTGTTGGCACTCTATCAACATTGTTTTTGAACAGAGATATGGCCATATTTGGGGACTACACAACACTTATGCTGTGCCCAGATTAAAATTACTAGTGGCCGACTGTCAACATATGCGTGTGCCAGTGACTGTAGGATCCCTTGCGCATGAAGACGCCATGCAATTGTTTTGGCCGCCATTTGATGGGGAGCATGTTGTGTTTTGATTTTCTGGAGAGAAAAAAATACACAATTTAACGAATTGTGTTCAGCGAGTTGATGACATAATAAATATTAACATACTTGATTTTCGGAACTGTGTTCGCATGCTTGTAGAGTTGTGTGTGTGTGTGTGTGTGTGTGTGTGTGTGTGTGTGTGCGTGCGTGCGTGCGTGCGTGCGTGCGTGCGTGCGTGCGTGCGTGCGTGCGTGCGTGCGTGCGTACGTTCGAGTGTGTGTGTGTGTGTGTGTGTGTGTGTGTGTGTGTGTGTGTGTGTGTGTGTGTGTGTGTGTGTGTGTGTGTGTGTGTGATGTGTGCGCGCGCGCGTGTGTGTTATTGTACAGTGCAGTGCAGAGCAGTGGAGTGTGTTTGTATGCAGTGCTGTGTGCGTGTGCTTGTGCGTGTGTGGAGTTGTTTGTGTTTATATACATTATATACATCTGAATGTGTATTGTTTATTAACATTGATGTCGATAGAAACCACTGGTAATACGAGGATGTATTTCTCTACCCAGCTATGATAGGCGTGGTTATTTTGTTAAACGTCAGGTGCTACGATGGTTGGGCTGCTGTGGTTAGGGTACTACGATGGTTGGGTTGTTGTTCTCAGAGTACACTGCTATGGTTGGACTGCGGTGGTGAGGGTACTCCGGTGGTTGGGCTGCGGTTGTGAGGGTACTACGATGGTTGGAGTGTGTTGGTGTGGGTACTACGATAGTTGGGCTGGAGTGGTCAGGCTAGTACGATGGTTGGGCTCCAGTGGTTAGGATACTCAGATGGTTGGGCTGCGGTGGTCAGGGCACTACAATGGTTCGGGTGTGGTGTTCGGAGTACTACGACGGTTGCCGGTGGTGGTCTGGATACTACGATGGTTGGACTGCAGTGGCGAGGGTACTAAGATGGTTGGGCTGCGGTGGTCAGGGCACTACAATGGTTCGGATGTGGTGTTCGATGTATTACGACGGTTGCCGGTGGTGGTCTGGATACTACGATGGTTGGACTGCGGTGGACAGGGTACTACGATGGTTGGACTGGGGCGATCAGGGTATGACGATGGTTTGGCTGCGGTGGTGATGGTACTAAGATGGTTGGACTGCGGTGGTGAGGGTGCTACGATGGTTGGACTGCAGTGGCGAGAGTGCTACGTCGGTTTGTCTGAGGTGGCGTTGGTGCTACTACGGTTGGGCTAAGCTTTACTGAGAGATGCATTTTGCCATTATTAAATGCACACACGCACGCTCTTAGGCACGCACGCACGCACGCACGCACGCACGCACGCACGCACGCACGCACACGTCTGAATGATACACACTCACCTGAAATAATTAAGAAATAAGTTGAACTGTTTTGTAATTAAATATGTCAGATTGTTTTATCACATATAAAGACGCATGTCGACAAATTACGACAAACAATTACCACAGACCACCCTGAGGATTCTCAGCGAGTCAAAATAGTTGCTCCACCTAGCGGGTCTAACTAAGACAGTGCGACTACAATACTGATATATAGACACTAGTGCAGTTTATCCTAAAGTCTTTCGAATTTTCTTGAATTTTCAAGACTAGAAATATTCTTTAATACCCCATCCCCTTTATATAATAATAGGAATTAAGACTAGAAAGTATCTTAAACATCTCGTAACTCTACCAAGAAGGCAGGTTTCAAGAGAAATATTTTTAAGCACCTTATCTCTTAATTTTCAAGACTAGAAAATATTTGTTCATACTTGTACAGTTTATTTTTCCATAAATCATATACATGTAAATCAGCAATCAAGTGTACATAAGAACTAGTTAGAGTCCTCACTTTTTTCAATGCGTTTCTTCAACAATTCTCTAAGTTTTTGTTCATTTCTGAGCCAAGTTTTGACCCCAAGGGATTTTAATTTATCCTTCACATCTGAAACAGACAACTCTTCAGCTGGATTTTCCTTCCTAGAGTGTTCAAGCTCTGAAGAATGCTCAATTCTTTGTCTCTTTTTGAAGATGTCTTCATGCCAATACACAAGGTTTCTCTTTGAATATTCCTTGCTTTCTCTTTGCATATGCTTCAGCTGCAGCTGTCTCATTGAACCTTTCAAAATGTTAGCACATTCATCTATTTTATTGGAATGCTGGTGATGAATTGATTTGGCAATCTCATTTGCTTTCTCCATGCCTTGACCACTAAATTTTGTCAGTCCAAGGCGCAAGTCAGATACAAATGGCATATGATACACAAGGCAGGGCATGTAGGGGGTGACCCTTTTCTTTTCATATCCTTTCCGCTTCCCTTCAAGGCTAAAGAAAAGTTTCACCCAATCATTGGCTAGATCAAAAATATTTGCAGAAGTGACACCATTCTGATCACGATAATCATGATTGACAACTGCATATAATGCATCGAATCTCTGCCAGACTTCTACAACTTCTACTCTTTTGTATTAGGATGTATAGCATCCCCAACAGCAAGCTGCTTTGCTAGACGTTTCATAAGTTTTTTTCTCTTCACCCATCAAACTGGTGAATTCCAGTACCTTTACCGGCTGCATTCCTGGTCTCCCATATTCTGAAACTTACCCCACAATGAGAAATGCACTTAACTAGTTCATCAATATGGGATACATTTGATTTTGGAATGATCCCATTTTTTTCTTTAGCATCATAATCAGTTGCATCCTCGATCAAATTGATTAGAAGTCTGTCAGTGATTCGAAGCATCATATGCAGTTGATCAACAACAACTTGACTAAGTGTGATTCTAAGAAGAGGTTTAAGCCTGCAACCCTTGGTAATTGCTCAATGCATTTTGAGACATTTCTTCGATTGTTCTTGCCAAATTTTCTTGGCAGTAGAATTCGTGTGCTTTAGACTTATCCCTACGGTCATCGGTGTGAATCTTGCAGTATATAAAGGCATGGTTGGAAGTTGCACCCGCCATGCCAAGTAGCATCAGGAGAAATTTGTAGTCTCCTCCCATACATACATTTACCTGAATTTCTTTACCATTTACTTCAACAGACTTGGATGAAAAAAGTTAATTTATGGACACGAAGACATTCTTAAATGAAGTTTTGTAACGCTCATAACTTTATTGACCCTTTACAACAGCAACAGTGTGATGACACGCTGATGTAGATACGTTGGAATCCAGCGTGTCATTATCTCCTGTTGTAATGGGATGAAACATCCAACATCCGTTTGAATAGGGTAGACCTGACGAATACACATTTACCATGTGTGTTTACAGAAATTAATATTTCTAATACCTCCATAATTTTACGATTTTGTTATTGAACTTTACTCGCATATTACATAGATAGACAATACCTATTCAAAGCTATGCATATATGATAATGGATAACTTAATAATACAACACCGGGTTTCGAAACCACCTTCTGCCATTTCGAAACTTGGGCAATTTTTACTTGTTTTAATCATAAATCATATTAAATTAATCATATTATATTAATCACATTAAGTTCTACAAAAGAATTCGCTTCAACTACAATTCACACGTCAAGTCACCGAGAAGAGAAACACATATTTACGTCTTTATCTTCAACAAAATTATTCTGCAACATGTTATAATCCACATTACATTTCCAGACGTTGGCTCTGCGAATAAGCGTTCGTCCTCGCCCAATTTCCTGACCCCGGTTATGTGAATAGCGTTGTCCAGATAATTTTCCGTTTCTCCGCCAGGTGGCTGGTAGAAAAGCGTGGAACTTGTTAGGTATGAAATGACAGGCTTGAATACGTACGTTGGTAAGATTGATATTTGTAGTTCTCTATGGAAGTTAAACACAACTAAGATATCGGCCATTACCCATCGGCCGTACGAAAAGTACAATAATAAGTAAAACTATTATGTTTTTTTGTGGCGGTGTATTAAAAATCCCTTTATATCGCCCACGTTTCATTACCTACATGTATTTCCCGTTTACTTATGACAGTTAGCCATGTCTTTTGGTAACACAGGAGTGGTTTATTTGCAGAGTTTTGCATCTGTAGAGTCAGTGAGTCCACTATAGGTTTTTCCATTTCCCTGTGTGGAATCTTGTTACTTCCCCTGACATAGTCATAGAGAATCATACATAGACACCAGCCTGGTGACTTGAGCCTGGCCGGGCCGAGTTCGACTTACCAACTAACACCAACCAGTGGTCGAAGAGCAAAACCAACGTATGACGTGTGACGCATGCCTACATGCCCATCCGACTAATGTAAGTTGAACGAGAATTAGTCAACGTTGGTTGTTCAAAGTGGCAGCAAGCATCACATGCAACAGATTCATCAGCATACAGCTTCTAACGTCCCTAAATGTACTATCAAAGACAGCAATATCTATATAGTGACCTTTCACCCTGAAGGAGGTGGCAATGTTCATGAATGTTGGTTGGATGATGTGATGTAATTCTCGCCAAACTAGGTAACACAGAATGCGTTCAGCTTACTCTGGTGGCAACTAGAATGACCACAATTGTTAGTTGGTAAGTCGAACTCGGTCTTGGTAGAAGGGACCAATGGCTTTTAGTGTCTCTTCAGAAAGACAGAGGCAAAGTGGGGTGGACAAAATTGCCCAAGTTTCGAAATGGCAGAAGGTGCTTTCGTAACCCGATGTTTGTTGTATTATTAAGTTATCCATTATAATGAAAATTGTAAAATTATGGAGGAATTACAAATATTAATTTCTGTAAACACGCATGGTAATTGGTGTATTTGTCAGGTCTACCCCATTCAATTGGATGTTTCACCCCATTGTAATTTCACCGTTACCAGTCTCTCATAACTGTCTCACGTCAGGACCTTCCACCTACTTCATTCAGCATTCAGCCCTGATGTGATTTCGAATAGAGACAACTAATATACGTTGGTGTATTCTACAGGTTCGACCTACAGCATAGGCTTTTATTGTTTTACGCAACATCAATTTGTTACAGCGCTACTGACATACATATACAAGTTCTCTCGAGGGTTGAAGATCACCTCCCTTGGTATCGGAAGATGAGACCTCGGTAGTAGGCTCTCTCAGCTCTCTCTCTCCGCTGGCCTCTACTTATAGTGGAGTTGGAAACATGGACATGCTTCCTATCACGTACGCCAGTCACGCTCTTCACATAGACCCTTCTGTATTGAAATGTCTAAATAAAATAAATGTTGTGCACCTCCATTGTCGGAGAAGCTAAGCTGGGAATTCGTGGCACCCGTAACTCAACTCTCATCTATAGGTATGACATCGTGTAGACACTATGCAAATCTTCCTCTTGACCGTATATTAATCACCTTTCCCCGTTTCGACAAACACCTCTGCTTGTCTATCGGCGAGTGTTCAATAGAGGATTGAGACTTAGTATGAATCTGCGATACATCCCGTATTGACATGTCTACGTAAAATAGATAAACGGTGTGCACTCCTGTTAGTATTCATATATTACTCTGCAGTATTCATATTACTCTGCTTTTCATATATACATGGTATGCTCTTTACACCATGACGACAGGAGATAATGACATGGTGGATACGAAGGTGACAGGATATCTGCCTCAAAAATAGGTGGGATTGGTGGGTGGTTACACCCCCTCATAGTTGTTTACCTGCAGTTAGATAAAATTTTACAATACTTTGTAAATCACACAGTATAAGGGTATATGATCAGTGGTGTATTTGGGGGGGCATTGGGCAAAATTAGTTTTACTGTATTTTTCTGTTGCACCCCTGTATGGTAGACTGAGTGACTAGTCTTGGTCTCCCCCTTTGTGAGATATATTGAGGGGTGGGAGGTTGGTCAAACAATAGGTGCGAGGTAGGATTGGTGGGAGGTGGACTCTCAACATTTTTGGGAGATGGAAAGTGGAGACCCTCAGACACTCCCATCTATTGTTCTAACACACTATTCATGTGAGTGGGTCCCTGGTGACAATGGTCATAAGCAAGGTCCCTAGGTAACAGTGATGACACAAAGTATATAAGGTTGTGGTTGTCCCATGCTGATTCTCGTGACAGTTGTCTCAGACAACGTCCCATGGCAACTGTGGGGTGCACAACTCTTGAGTTTCCCACTGCGACTACATGAGGGAAGATGGGGTAGAGTTGGGCATTTCTCCCCATTTGGGGAAGTTGTAAATTATATTTTATTATAATATAACATACATGTTTTGTACTTGTATCAACAGACAACATTCTGGCTAAGTATATAAAGTAAGATTGGCTGATTGTAAAATCTAAATATTTGTGATATTATGTAAAATCTAAATATTTGTGATATTATGATAAATTCTGTATAGTTGTGATCTGTATAGTTCAGTAGTTTTGTACTGATTGCTTTTTTCAGAGTTGTGCCATTTTTGGTTTCACTAAATGTTGAAATTGTCTATGTTAATCATAGGCTTGTTCACAATTGGTGTGGTAATCGGATGTAATCTATACCAAACTGTGCTTGAGATTGGTGCCTAGTTATATTTATGAAGCCATTACAGTTGATAAATATGCAGGATATCATAAAATCCAACAGAAAGTTAACCTGTCTTCATTCTGTCACATCTTGATACCAGTGGACTGAACCGTTGAGGTGGTTGAATGCCTGCTTACCTCACCAGATGGCAGTGTGAAGCTGGCAGGACTCAGTGCACGGGACACTCTGCGATTGGAGGCAGTCATGTGTCTCTATGGCAACTACTTTGACGAGAGGATTACTCTGGTGGAAGCAAGCCTTGCTTGGTCCATGGGTAAGTGCTGCGTCCGTCATGAAGCATCATGGATTGAAAAGTTGACTATGTGTAAATGATTACAATAATATCATGCCAGATATATAAGCATTTCCGAATTTTTTTACTATTTATTACCCCAAATAATCATATTTTAAAAGAAATTGAGTTGCTAAGACATTTAGATTCTTAGGTGTTGACACGCCTATGTTTGGGCTTTCAGTAAGATTAATTGTTCTTCATGGTTGCAAAAATTCATCTTGTTGGAATTTAAAATCCATATTGCTTAGTTTGGAACTTGTGGGGATGATAATATTGTTAATATGAAATAGTTAAGAATTTGTGCAGCATTTGTGTAATATACATTCAAATGGTAAAGTGACAATTGTTTCAACTGGGATGGATATTTGGTTGCGTGTTTGCTGTCCGAAATCCTTAAATGATTGATAATTTGCATATTGGAATGGTTTAACTAGTTTTGTATTAAAAAATGTTATGCCATGCAACTGGTCATTGTTATTGGTTCAGTCGATATAATCTATTTCTATCAAACCTTTGTTGAGCTTTTTCTGTACACCCAGAAATCTACCATTTTTGTTTGTAGAGGAAATTTTGTCTATAAAATAGTTTTTTTAAATGCGCCCTCTGAGACGAAATAAAAAATTTCATCTGCTATAAATTTTCCGCACAAACCCCCTGGATCCCCTCACATGCAGCATAAAATATTAAAAATAGAATTTATTAACTGAAATATTCCTGATTAGTTTCAGCTACGTGCCGTTGTGAAACTGCTGACGTTCCAGGTGTCAGCATCATTCTGCAGCAGCTAAAAGACAGGCCAGGCCGGCCGTGAGAAGGGTCGGCTGTGTGTCTTCTGGACCCCTGCAAGAAGTATGTGTCATCATGTCTATGTTCATGTCCTCACAGTTTTGTCATTCTTAGATTTCAAGGTGTGCCTTTCTTGTGATGGTTCGTTGGTACGTTTCTTTTGGATGTCCTCTTTTCCTTTTTCCACATGGTTTCCAGCACCACGCCTGTTTTTGCATTCTTGTTTGGGCATTCTAAGGACATGGCCAAAATATTTCCATCTTCTGTTCAATATTGTTGACTTGATTGACTCAGCATTTGTTCATTTAAGGACTTCCTCATTGGTGATGAATTTGTTCCATTTTATGTTTTCTTTAGAAGCCCAGGTGTAACAAATAACATTGTTGTTGAACATTCTTATGTATAAATAACATTGTTGTTGAACATTCTTATGTATTTATACCCTTTGTATTGATACCCTTTGTATTGATACCCTTTGTATTTATACCCTTCGTATTGATACCCTTTGACCTCTAAATTGTTGTGAGTTTTTTAAATACTCCCCATGCCTTTCCTAGTCTATTCTTTGTGTAAATGGAATAGTCTCCATCTTTGGATGTTACATTTCCAAGGTAGGTGAAATGATCCACATCTGTCAGTAAAACTGGTTTTCACAGTTTGCTGTCGTGACTTCAAAATTAGAGATGGTATTATTTTTTTACACTTGGTGGTTTTAAGTACACATGAAAATGTAATAATATTGTGAGATAATATTGTCTTGTTCTGTAGCAGTCACAGTATAGGGGTATATGATCAGTGATATATTTGGGGGGAGCTTTGGGCCATGGCCCCCCTTTGGTTTACATTTTTTAAACTGTATTTTTTTGTTGTACTGCGACATGGGTGACTAGCCCCGGCCCTCCCCCTGTGAGATCCTAGACATATCACTATACGTGATTAATTAAAACATCCAGTTGAAAAATCTGACATCTCAATAAGTCAATGGAAAGGCCTGGCCTGTATGTCTATTGAGGTGTGGGGGGGTGGCAGAACGTGGGAGGTTGGCCTGAAAAATAGGTGGGATTTAGGATTATTGAGAGGTGTACACTCAAAATTCGTGGGAGGTTAACCCCCAAAACAAGTGGGAGATGGGAGGTTGAAACCCTGCCACAGTCCTTCTCTGTTCTAGCACATTATTCATGTGATTGGGCTGATGAGGAAAGGGAAAGTGTCAAACAAACAAATCCGTCTATTATCTCTTGATGGAAGCCAAAAATTTTACATTTATTAGCATAATAATGACTAATGTATTTCTTTATGTTACAGTCAATTTAATGTGTACACTGACTTACTGAGATGTCAGGTTGTTCAATTGGACAGGGGTAATATAAAAAATTAGAATCATACCCTCTTGAAATGCTGCTTATTTTGAATGTTTTAATTCATCATATTCTTCGGCGTATCTAAGATCTCACAAAGGGGAGAGCAAAACTAGTTATTCAAGCTACCATGTAGTGGCACAATATAAAAATACAGTAAAAAATGTACCCAAAGGGGACCGTTGCCAAAAGCCCCCCTTCCAATCAGGGCGGGGGGAATAAAAAAAATTATTGGAATTATTCGGTTCAATTCCTGAATTTGAATTGAAAGAATTTCACCAAGCTGAATTTAAATTGAAAGATTTTTATTAAGTTGAATTGGAATCGAAGGAAAATTAATTGTGGCCCTCAATCCAACCATAGAATTGTATGCCTAGAATATGTGTACACATTAAATTAACTGTTTCCTAATAAAATAACTCTTGCACAATCTTGAAGGCTGGGAACCTGAAGAAGACATATCTGCACGACTTGGTCAAGGGGTGCAAGATGCTGCCTTTAGCAGACTGGTCATTGCCCATGTACTACACTGACCAGTCTCATTCTGTCACACAGGCACACCATGTATGTGTTTGTTGCATTGGCGTATTTGATGTGAACAGATTTACATTTAACGAAGGAGATCTGTTTACTAATCTGAATATATTGTATATATCATGTATGCTGAAGATACTGAAATAACACAAATTCCTTGACAGTTTAACATTTTATGAATGTGTCTACTCTACCAGTACAACAAATACGGCTTGTGCATGCGTTCATGCGTGCGTGCATGTGCGCACATGCGTGTGTATATATACGTATGTAGCAATTATGTACAGCAGTAAATGCACACAATCAGACAATGTGCTAATTTGTTTTAATAGTAATAGTTTATTTTGAAAACACAAATGAAGAACTTTGAGAGACATAAATACTGAGACATGTCAACTTGTCAAGTAAGATGCACAGCAAGTTGGAGAAGTTGGAACTAAAACAGTGGGTGACCAATTGTCAAATGCTGGAACATCAGTGACATTTTCAACCTAATGATTCTCTATATCCATGACTACATTACATACAACTACCATGTATTTGTTGTACTGAAAGAATCTGCATCCACATGGGCAAACATGCATCTCCATATCTGTAACTCTATGTACATTTATAAATACATTTATAAATATTAAATAATGTACATGGTTCAGATGCAGGTCTACAGGGCTGACTGCATAAACTTCATCGAGAGCGTCATTGTGGGCGACATACAAGGTCTCCATGACAACCATGCCGCACGCACAGTATTCACTGAGTAGACGCAAGGTAATTGGTGTATATGTCAGGTCCACCCTATTCATACGGGTGTTGGATGTTTCAGCCCATGATGACAGGACACGCTGGACACCAATGTGATAGGATGTCTGCCTCAAAAATAAGTGGATGGTGGGATTGGTGGGAAGTTGTCATCCAAAACAGGTGGGAGAGGAGCATGGAGACCCCTGTCAATCTGTACCTGCAATCAGATAACATTTTACCTACTTTGTAAATCACACAGTTTAAGGGTATATGTTCAGTGGCGTATTTTGGGGTCAGTTCCATTAAATCAACTCAAATTCAAATTCCTTTCAATTTAATCAATTCCAATTCAATAAAAAAAATTCAAATTAATTTTTTCAATTCAAATTCCAGCTCAAATCTTTCAATGCAAATTCCAAATTAATTCTATTGGAGTTTTTCCAACATGTGCAGGCAGACAACAAATGTTATCTTAGAGAAGGAGCTGTAACCTGTATGGAATTCAAAGTAAGCACCCCACCATAGTTTGATTTGAGCAGAACTTCTGAGTTCTTTCTTCCAATTGCCACATGGTAACATTGCCACACAGACCCTTTGTTTAAATTTGGACAAACGTTCTCACCTCAGATCTTCAAATGGTGTACAAATGTATGTTTAGCTGCTACAAAGACTTTGAGTTCATATAAGCAACATTTCAAGAGGGTATGATTCTGATTTTTTTATATTACCCCTGTCCAATTGAACAATCTGACATCTCGGTAAGTCAGTGGAAAAGATAAACTGTATTGCATCTAACCTGGCTTGGCCTGTATGTCTATTGAGGGGTGGGGGGGGGTGGCAGGAGGTGGGAGGTTGGCCCCCAAAACAAGTGGGAGTCTCCTGCTGCCCCCCTGTTGTTCTAGCACACTATTCCTGTGAGTGGGCTGACAAGGAACGGGAAGTGTCAAAGAAAAAAAATCAGTTTATTATCTCTTGGTAGAAACCAACAATGTTACATTTATTAGCATAAGCATGACTAATGTTGCATTTCTTTATGTTCAAAAATCACTTGCTGCTGAGGTAGCAAAACAGGATGTAAATGGAAAAACTGGAAGATCCAAACCCAGGAGTCAGTGTCCGTCAGGGAATTAAAAGGCTTTAGTAAAGAGCACTGGAGTAACATGGAAATCAAAAAGTGTGCGGATACTGTTCTTGGCAAATTACACATTTTGTTTCGTTTATTATTGGAATGTGATTGTTGTAGGCAGTAGAGAAATTGACTGGAGCGCTGTTCCAGGGACCTCCGCTTATCTCGGCCGTGAAGCGACAGTTACAAGTGAGAACAATTTATGAGAGTAAACTCCTCGAGTACAATTGGCAGACTTGGGTAGTTTATATATATTTTTAATGGAATGATAAACAAGTGAATTGAGTCCTTTGCATATATTCAGTCTTGAAAACTTTCAGAAAATTCAGAAGTCCCATTTTCATGATTTAAATGTGATTAATATTCTAGAAACATACCCACAAATTATTAACTGTGATCTCTAATTCCACTGAAATGAACTTAATATGATGACTCTGATGTGATGTTTATCTGAGAAACTACAGTTCCTCTTGTTTTCAACATGTTGCAGTGACTGGATTATTACTCAGTCATTTGTAAGACACATTTTACTGAGAGTTGGCGCTGATATTGTGTGCATCTCTCATCTCCCCAGGGATCGTCTCAGTGAGGTGTGATGCACGCACATACATACGAACCTTTGTGTCCACATGGGGCTCATTCTGGGGGTCCGAGGTCAGATGCAAGAGCTGTTTAGCTTCCGAGAAAGAGAAGGTAATGTTTGAAATATGACTGGAATGTTATATTGATATAGCTCGATACCTCTAGTCGTATTACAAAATTACGACACTGTTGCTATTTTATAGTAAGCTGTGACATTTGCAACCTGGTTTCAAATTAGGTATCGACAATTTACTGTCATCTATCAAAAGTTAATGTTGACCCCTAAGACAGTTCTAGTATACTTGGAAATACCAGTTTGTGTTTTTGTTTAATTTATGCATATAGTTGGACTAACAGTTTTAAATAAACAGAAAGGTGCAAAAAGGTGTTGTTCTCGGTGAAATAAACATCACAATTACATATATCTTAAGACCCACGAATGAGCACAAGTGACTTTGCAAATATAATTAAAACGTTAAAAATTTGTAAAATTTACAGTATATTTTCCAACGTGATTTTATTTGGTATAACAAGTTATGTACAAATCAGAACTACGTCTACTAAGATCACATCATTAATTGGAATATTTCATGGAGAGAGTGAACATTTCATAGCAAAATCCTCACCCTGGAGTGAATATTTCATGGGGGTGAATACTTGATCACACCCTGACAATTAATTTTGGTCAAGGACAGAAGTCTTGGCCAGAGAGTCATTGAGTAATTGTGTCAACAACTTGTGTCAGAGTAACAAAATTCAACCTTCAGGGTTCCTGAGAGGAGTTCATCTCTCGTGTGATGTTCTATGTTGAATTGTTATCATAAATGTAACATAAACAATGTAAAATAAAATTAATTAATTAAAATAATGTTTAGTTTTTGTGCCCGCAACTGACGCATCTCAGACTAAGCTGAACTGTCTTCCTTTTTTGATTAATCCTGCCATACATACATTTACCTGAATTTCTTCACCATTTACTTCAACAGACTTGGATGAAAAAAGTGAATTTATGGACACGAAGACATTCTTAAATGAAGTTTTGTAAAGCGCATAACTTTATTGACCCTTTACAACAGCAACAGTGTGATGACACGCTGATGTAGATACGTTGGAATCCAGTGTGTCATTATCTCCTGTTGTAATGGGATGAAACATCCAACATCCGTTTGAATAGGGTAGACCTGACGAATACACAATTATCATGTGTGTTTACAGAAATTAATATTTCTAATACCTCCATAATTTTACGATTTTGTTATTGAACTTTACTCGCATATTACATAGATAGACAATACCTATTCAAAGCTATGCATATGTGATAATGGATAATTTAATAATACAACACCGGGTTTCGAAACCACCTTCTGCCATTTCGAAACTTGGGCAATTTTTACTTGTTTTAATCATAAATCATATTAAATTAATCATATTATATTAATCACATTAAGTTCTACAAACGAATTCGCTTCAACTACAATTCACACGTCCAGTCACCGGGAAGAGAAACACATATTTACATCTTTATCTTCAACAAAATTATTCTGCAACATGTTATAATCCACATTACATTTCCAGACGTTGGCTCTGCGAATAAGCGTTCGTCCTCGCCCAATTTCCTGACCCCGGTTATGTGAATAGCGTTGTCCAGATAATTTTCCGTTTCTCCGCCAGGTGGCTGGTAGAAAAGCGTGGAACTTGTTAGGTATGAAATGACAGGCTTGAATACGTACGTTGGTAAGATTGATATTTGTAGTTCTATGGAAGTTAGACACAACTAAGACATCGGCCATTACCCATCGGCCATACAAAAAGTACAATAATAAGTAAAACTATTATGTTTTTGTGGCGGTGTATTAAAAATCCCTTTATATCGCCCACGTTTCATTACCTACATGTATTTCCCGTTTACTTATGACAGTTAGCCATGTCTTTTGGTAACACAGGAGTGGTTTATTTGCAGAGTTTTGCATCTGTAGAGTCAGTGAGTCCACTATAGGTTTTTCCATTTCCCTGTGTGGAATCTTGTTACTTCCCCTGACATTGTCATAGAGAATCATACATAGACACCAGCCTGGTGACTGGACCCTGGCCGGGCCGAGTTCGACTTACCAACTAACACCGACCAGTGGTCGAAGAGCAAAACCAACGTATGACGTGTGACGCATGCCTACATGTCCATCCGACTAATGTAAGTTGAACGAGAATTAGTCAACGCTGGTTGTTCAAAGTGGCAGCAAGCATCACATGCAACAGATTCATCAGCATACAGCTTCTAACGTCCCTAAATGTACTATCAAAGACAGCAATGTCTATATAGTGACCTTTCACCCTGAAGGAGGTGGCGATGTTCATGAATGTTGGTTGGATGATGTGATGTAATTCTCGCCAAACTAGGTAACACAGTATGCGTTCAGCTTACTCTGGTGGCAACTAGAATGACCACAATTGTTAGTTGGTAAGTCGAACTCGGTCTTGGTAGAAGGGACCAATGGCTTTTAATGTCTCTTCAGAAAGACAGAGGCAAAGTGGGGTGGACAAAATTGCCCAAGTTTCGAAATGGCAGAAGGTGCTTTCGAAACTCGATGTTTGTTGTATTATTAAGTTATCCATTATAATATATGCATAGCTTTGAACAGATATTGTCTATCTGTGTAATACGCGAGTAAAGCTCAATAACAAAATCGTAAAAATTATGGAGGTATTACAAATATTGATTTCTGTAAATACGCATGGTAATTGGTGTATTTGTCAGGTCTACCCCATTCAAATGGATGTTGGATGTTTCACCCCATTGTAACTTCACCGTTACCAGTCTCTTATAACCGTCTCACGTCAGGACCTTCCACCTACTTCATTCAGCATTCAGCCCTGACGTGATTTTGAATAGAGACAACTAATACACGTTGGTGTATACTACAGGTTCGACCTACAGCATAGGCTTTTATTGTTTTACGCAACATCAATTTGTTACAGCGCTACTGACATACATATACAAGTTCTCTTGAGAGTTGAAGATCACCTCCCTTGGTATCGGAAGATGAGACCTCGGTAGTAGGCTCTCTCAGCTCTCTCTCTCCGCTGGCCTCTACTTATAGTGGAGTTGGAAACATGGACATGCTTCCTATCACGTACACCAGTCACGCTCTTCACATAGACCCTTCTATATTAAAATGTCTAAATAAAATAAATGTTGTGCACCTCCATTGTCGGAGAAGCTAAGCTGGGAATTCGTGGCACCCGTAACTCAACTCTCATCTATAGGTATGACATCGTGTAGACACTATGCAAATCTTCCTCTTGACCGTACCGTTGGTCAGTGCGATATTAATCACCTTTCCCCGTTTTGACAAACACCTCTGCTTGTCTATCGGCGAGTGTTCAATAGAGCATTGAGACTCGGCATTAATCAGCGATACATCCCATATTCACATGTCTACATAAAATAGATAAACGGTGTGCACTCCTGTTAGTATTCATATATTACTCTGCAGTATTCATATTACTCTGCTTTTCATATATATATATATATATATATATATATATATATATATATATATATATATATATATATATATACACAGTATGCTCTTTACACCATGACGACAGGAGATAATGACATGGTGGATACGAAGGTGGCAGGATATCTGCCTCAAAAAGAGGTGGGATTGGTGGGTGGTTACACCCCCTCATAGTTGTTTACCTGCAGTCAGATAAAATTTTACAATACTTTGTAAATCACACAGTATAAGGGTATATGATCAGTGGTGTATTTAGGGGGGCATTGGGCAATGGCCCCCATTGGGTAAAATAAGTTTTACTGTATTTTTCTGTTGCACCCCTGTATGGTAGACTGAGTGACTAGTCTTGGTCTCCCCCTTTGTGAGATATATTGAGGGGTGGGAGGTTGGCCAAACAATAGGTGCGAGGTAGGATTGGTGGGAGGTGGACTCTCAACATTTTTGGGAGATGGGAAGTGGAGACCCTCAGACACTCCCATCTGTTGTCCTAACACACTATTCATGTGAGTGGGTCCCTGGTGACAATGGTCATAAGCAAGGTCCCTAGGTAACAGTGATGACACAAAGTATATAAGGTTGTGGTTGTCCCATGCTGATTCTCGTGACAGTTGTCTCAGACAACGTCCCATGGCAACTGTGGGGTGCACAACTCTTGAGTTTCCCACTGCGACTACATGAGGGAAGATGGGGTAGAGTTGGGCATTTCTCCCCATTTGGGGAAGTTGTAAATTATATTTTATTATAATATAACATACATGTTTTGTACTTGTATCAACAGACAACATTCTGGCTAAGTATATGAAGTAAGATTGGCTGATTGTAAAATCTAAATATTTGCGATATTATGTAAAATCTAAATATTTGCGATATTATGTAAAATCTAAATATTTGTGATATTATGATAAATTCTGTATAGTTGTGATCTGTATAGTTCAGTAGTTTTGTACTGATTGCTTTTTTCAGAGTTGTGCCATTTTTGGTTTCACTAAATGTTGAAATTGTCTATGTTAATCATAGGCTTGTTCACAATTGGTGTGGTAATCGGATGTAATCTATACCAAACTGTGCTTGAGATTGGTGCCTAGTTATATTTATGAAGCCATTACAGTTGATAAATATGCAGGATATCATAAAATCCAACAGAAAGTTAACCTGTCTTCATTCTGTCACATCTTGATACCAGTGGACTGAACCGTTGAGGTGGTTGAATGCCTGCTTACCTCACCAGATGGCAGTGTGAAGCTGGCAGGACTCAGTGCACGGGACACTCTGCGATTGGAGGCAGTCATGTGTCTCTATGGCAACTACTTTGACGAGAGGATTACTCTGGTGGAAGCAAGCCTGGCTTGGTCCATGGGTAAGTGCTGCGTCCGTCATGAAGCATCATGGATTGCAAAGTTGACTATGTGTAAATGATTGCAATAATATCTTGCCATATATATAAGCATTTCTGAAAAATTTTACTATTTATTACCCCAAATAATCATATTTTAAAAGAAATTGAGTTGCTAAGACATTTAGATTCTTAGGTGTTGACACGCCTATGTTTGGGCTTTCAGTAAGATTAATTGTTCTTCATGGTTGCAAAAATTCAGTGAGTACATCTTGTTGGAATTTAAAATCCATATTGCTTAGTTTGGAACTTGTGGGGATGATAATATTGTTAATATGAAATAGTTAAGAATTTGTGCAGCATTTGTGTAATATACATTCAAATGGTAAAGTGACAATTGTTTCAACTGGGATGGATATTTGGTTGCGTGTTTGCGTCCGAAATCCTTAAATGATTGATAATTTGCATATTGGAATGGTTTAACTAGTTTTGTATTAAAAAATGTTATGCTATGCAACTGGTCATTGTTATTGGTTCAGTCGATATCATCTATTTCTATCAAACCTTTGTTGAGCTTTTTCTGTACACCCAGAAATCTACCTTTTTTGCTTGTAGAGGAAATTTTTTCTATAAAATTGTTTTTTTAAATGCGCCGTCTGAGACGAAATAAAAAATTTCATCTGCTATAAATTTTCCGCACAAACCCCCTGGATCCCCTCACATGCAGCATAAAATATTTAAAATAGAATTTATTAACTGAAATATTCCTGATTAGTTTCAGCTACGTGCCGTTGTGAAACTGCTGACGTTCCAGGTGTCAGCATCATTCTGCAGCAGCTAAAAGACAGGCCGGCCGTGAGAAGGGTCGGCTGTGTGTCTTCTGGACCCCTGTAAGAAGTATAGGTCATCATGTCTATGTTCATGTCCTCACAGTTTTGTCATTCTTAGATTTCAATTTGTGCCTTTCTTGTGATGGTTCGTTGGTATGTTTCTTTTGGATGTCCTCTTTTCCTTTTTCCACATGGTTTCCAGCACCACGCCTGTTTTTGCATTCTTGTTTGGGCATTCTAAGGACATGGCCAAAATATTTCCATCTTCTGTTCAATATTGTTGACTTGATTGACTCGGCATTTGTTCATTTAAGGGCTTCCTCATTGGTGATGAATTTGTTCCATTTTATGTTTTCTTTAGAAGCCCAGGTGTAACAAATAACATTGTTGTTGAACATTCTTATGTATAAATAACATTGTTGTTGAACATTCTTATGTATAAATAACATTGTTGTTGAACATTCTTATGTATTGATACCCTTTGTATTTAAACCCTTTGTATTGATACCCTTTGACCTCCAAATTGTTGTGAGTTTTTTAAATACTCCCCATGCCTTTCCTAGTCTATTCTTTGTGTAAATGGAATAGTCTCCATCTTTGGATGTCACATTTCCAAGGTAGGTGAAATAATCTGTCAGTAAAACTGGTTTTCACACATGAAAATGTAATAATATTGTGAGATAATATTGTCTTGTTCTGTAGCAGACACAGTATAAGGGTATATGATCAGTGACATATTTGGGGGGAGGTTTGGGCCATGGCCCCCCTTTGGTTTACAATTTTTAAACTGTATTTTTTTGTTGTACTGCTACATGGGTGACTAGCCCCGGCCCTCCCCCTGTGAGATCCTAGACATATCACTGTACGTGATTAATTAAAACATCCAGTTGAAAAATCTGACATCTCAATAAATCATGTCTATTGAGGTGTGGGGGGTGGCAGAACGTGGGAGGTTGGCCTGAAAAATAGGTGGGTTTTAGGATTATTGAGAGGTGTACACTCAAAATTCGTGGGAGGTTAACCCCCAAAACAAGTGGGAGATGGGAGGTTGAAACCCTGCCACAGTCCTTCTCTGTTCTAGCACATTATTCATGTGATTGGGCTGATGAGGAAAGGGAAAGTGTCAAACAAACAAATCCGTCTATTATCTCTTGGTGGAAGCCAAAAAATTTACATTTATTAGCATAATAATGACTAATGTATTTCTTTATGTTACAGTCAATTTAATGTGTACACTGACTTACTGAGATGTCAGATTGTTCAATTGGACAGGGGTAATATAAAAAATTAGAATCATACCCTCTTGAAATGTTGCTTATTTTGAATGTTTTAATTCATCATTTTCTTCGGCGTATCTAAGATCTCACAAAGGGGAGAGCAAAACTAGTTATTCAAGCTACCATGTAGCGGCACAACATAAAAATACAGTAAAAAATGTACCCAAAGGGGACCGTTGCCAAAAGCCCCCCTCCAATCAGGGCTGGGTGAATTAAAAAATTAATTGGAATTATTCGGTTCAATTCCTGAATTTGAATTGAAAGAATTTCACCAAGCTGAATTTGAATTGAAAGATTTTTATTAAGTTGAATTGGAATCGAAGGAAAATTAATTGAACCTCATTTTTTTGTGTGGTGCAATTTTTATGTAAGTAATTAGTAGATGATCCATCAGCAGGTCTCGATCAGACACAAAGGGCAGGCAGTCCGTAAATGACCATCTTTCATGTATCGTGTGAACAGCGATAATAAACGTTACACCATGCACCTAGACAATAATACTAAAAATTTAAAACGGGATATGCAATACTCAGTTGCTTAACCAATTGATAATATAAAAAATAAATAAAGCCAATATATATATATATATATGCCTCTCTCGATTTACAAGTCTGCTTGTGTCGTTGTGAGACATTTGCGCTGCAAATATTTCCGAATATCTATTGTTACTGGTTAAGCGTTATCGCTGAATTTGTTGATTTTATTGCAAGATTAGTTTTGTTGTTCAGTTTAGTCCGCTCCGTTTGAAAAATCCCACCCTCCCTACCTAATATTGCGTTAACAGTTGTTACCCAGTTGTTATCTTATAAATCAAGTTGTGCATTATGTGTAGATACACAGTGAAACACTGAAGACAGAGAGGTAGTTCACAAAGTTTTTGACGCTTTTCCCTGTTAGAGTTTGGTACACAAGGTTTTGCATTAACGCTTTTCCCTCCACTGAGTTTTCAGTAGTGTACACAGGGTTTTTAGTGCGGGTACTTTTTACGAATACATTTGTGTGGCTGTTTGGCCCTACCTCTCGGTCTGATGTGTTAGTAGTTATTGGTTGACTAATGTCTAGATATGTAACACCTTTATACATTGTGTGTTGTGTTACCATAATTTTCATTATGAATTGTTCACGAATGTTGGATGGTTAGCCCACTTTTTTCATTAATCATGTTTGGCTGGGCGATCGACTACCCCAGTCTTTCTGTTTGTACATGTATGTGTATGGTTAATTCACGGCGGAGTGACCCTCACTGACACCATGTGAATTGTATATAAGTCAGTAGTGGTACAGATAGTACTGGTAGTGGGTAGCTGATAGGCGTGATTTACTAATTATGTGTAAACACCTTTTGGGGGCCGGCATGGTTGCTGAGATTATTTGATGTATCTTATTTTGATGGTGTATGCTTGCCTAATTTTCTGCTCCTTAATTAATAAATCTAAATGTCATTATTTGGCCTATTTCATTGTACGCTGGACTTGTGTTGTTATTTTGCATATATATATATGAATTTATGTGACAGCGGCGCATAAAGGATTTTATGGGAAATAACAAGACAATGAAGGTGGTTCGAGGTTAAACATGTTCTGAGGGCGAGGGTATTATCCTATTTACTCAGACACGCGTAGAGATACACTGGGCTATATAAGCAGCCGCAGTACCTAGATCCGGCCTCACTCGATTTCCAAGCTAGCTTGTGTCGTTGTGAGACCTTTGCTCTTGCAAATAATTCCGAACTTCTGCTGTTACTGGTTAATCGTTATTGTTGAATTTGTTGATGATATTGCAAGATCATTTTATTGTTCAGTTTATCGTGTTCAATCTTGTCAGATATTTTTGCTCCCACCCTCCTCCCTGGTACCATAAACATTGAAGACTGAGAGGTTTTTCACAATACGCTTTTCCCTGTAGCTCGGTACACAACGTTTGCATTAACGCTTTTCCCTAATCAGGCACTGAGTTTTTCGGTAGTGTACACAGGGTTTTTAGTGTATATAGTGTGGCCCTTGGCCTTACCTCTTGGTGTGATGTGTTAGTGGCGGAGTGACCCCCACCGATATCATGTGAATTGTATTGAAGACAGTAGTGGTACAGATAGTACTGGTAGTCGGTAGCTGATAGGCATGAGATACTAATTATGTATAAACACTTCTGGGGGCCGGCATGCTTGCTGAGATTATTTGATGTATCTTATTTTGATGATGTATGCTTGCCTGATTTCATGCTATTTAATTAATAAATCTAAATGTCATTCCTTGGCCTATTTCAATCTACACTGGAGGACTTGTGTTGTTATTTTGCATAAATATATTTGTGTGTGTTTGTGTTTATATGTATGTGTTTGTGTACATATACATTTATGACATTTCAATTCCCAAACATTTTACGAACCCCTCCTTTTTACAAACATACATACATGGTATAACACATAAATCAGTCCCTTCATAACTGCAATTAACAATTTATAAACCACATGCGTTGGCATAGCAATACCCATATAACCAATATCTTTGCTTGTAGTTAGTGTACCAGTGACTAAAGTGACCCCCCAAACATGTACATCATTAATTTTGAAAGGGCATAGGTAAGACGATTTGTCCAAATTGGAACAAAGGGTATGTGTTACAATTTCAATCAAGCTTGCTTGTCCCTGTTTTTAATAAAGACAACATCAGACCAATTTACATGCTGACACATCAGTTCAGTTTGTCTTCTGTGGGTGCACAAAGGCAGTGTTGCAATTTGTAATCTGTTTATATTAGAAGTTTGCAATTTATATGTTCTGCTCTTAGACTACTGGTTGTTGAGAGGGTTAGCACATGCCAATATAACATGCTCAAAATCCCCTTTGAACTTTTTAATCATACTGTTGGCACCAGAGTATTCTTACACTTGTGTAGGGCTGCAGGCAGTCTGACTTGAGTCATCTTACTTCTACAGAGGAAGACTCAGCTGGAAGTTCTTCGCAGTTAGCACTGTCAGCCAGTGTCAAGTGGCATGGTCTTCTCACTGCATTCCATGGCTAACTGATGGGTTAACTGATGAATGGCAGTTTGAGGACATCCTGGTGGTTTTATTAAAGAAATAGGGATTATGGCCTGAACCGGTAGCCTACAATTGTTTGCTTAACTGGGTGTTTCTGACTGGGAAAATATGTTGAATGTTGTGTGTGTGTGTGTGTGTGTGTGTGTGTGTGTGTGTGTGTGTGTGTGTGTGTGTGTGTGTGCTTGCGTGCGTGAGTATGCGAGAGAGAGAGAGAGAGAGAGAGAGAGAGTGTGTGTGTGTGTGTGTGTGTGTGTGGGTGTGGGTGTATTCCCAAATAAAAGCATTACAATGTAACACTAGTTTGTCATAAATTTAAAATGTCAAATGATTCAAATAATGCACAGACAAAAGAAGAGACCACAGTGAAGCGAGTGACGCTTTGCCGTTCTGCCTTGGGCTCGGGCAATTAGTGGAGCACTTTACAGATTTGGTGTGTGGGACCTCCTCCACAACACAGGATCTCTTTTGGTTGCTTTATTGAACTATTCAAGGGAGAGTGTATGTCGACCCCTAAGCCTGTAGTCTCCCACCCGACTACTGTGACATAACCCTGTGTGTTATAGTTCTCAACCTATTAACTGTAGGAATTACTTTTGCTTATATACTATGTCATGACCATAAAGACGAATTTGTGGTGTGTGTCTTTCAAACCTGTTCAATCTAAATTTAGCTGAAATGACAACATCTAATGAAAATATTTATTCATTAGAATGTTTATTATATACAATACATCATATGGTGATCCAGCATACACGATAAAAAATACGTATATAATATTACTAATCCATTTTATTGATATTGAATTATGCATATTCAATCACAGCTATGTACATCCGCCGGAAGTGGTCAACCTAAGATGGCGCCTACAACAGACCAGCAGACACATGCTCTTTATTTGGCCCTTATATGTGCAAGTATTAGTATTACAAATATAAATATAGCACACATATCAAATAAGGGGCAAATATACAACGACGGCGCTTTATCATGCTGCTGTCCCCAGAAGTGGCTGTATGGAGTTAGTAATCTGAAATTTACGAATCTGTCAGCATTAAATATCACTAGTAATAAATATATGCCCCAATACATTAATTGCCGGTCCAATTAAATGTGCAACAATGGAATAGATCATATCTATATACAATACCGAACTAACATTTATGCACAAACCTAGCTTTTCATCATATAATGAGAATTAAAGCCGACATTGTTTGTAGATGATCCCTTAGCAAGACTCGAAGAGGCACACATGACAGGTAGTCAGTCCATTGATGAACATCTTTCATGTATCGCGTGAACAGCGACAATAAAAATATTTCCTAGAAAATAGTACACAATATCTAAAACGGGATATGCAATACAGAGTTATTTCACCAATTGATATGTAGAAAATATATAATATGACACAATATTATAACTTAGGTGGGTTCGCTATAACGTAGTTTAAAAATAAATAAACAAACAGTCATTTCAACAATCAATACATAAATTTGAAAGCTTCAAGCTATGAAGATAAAGGAAGTGCATGGTGGAATAAACTTCCATCGCCTAGCTGCTGTGATACACATCACTCGATCATTACCAACCTCTCAGAGTGTCGCCGTGCCAGCCATGAGGGAAATGCCACCCGTGCACGGCGCTGTTTCCTGCTAGTCACCACGTTCCTGTGCACACATAAAGAACACTTTGTTTTTGTTCGTCTTTGTATTGGAACACCTTTTTCAATCTTCACAAATTTTCCCCGACTGGCTGTCAACGTCACGCACAACACCGCATCAAGCATACAGTGTGTGTCATAGGCCAAGAATGTGTATTGAATCCGAAGCCATGCAAACCAGCAAGTGGGGTCTTTCACAAATGGGTCTTGTCAGGTGCGTCAACAGAAGCACCAACTTCGCCTGGACTGTTATGTAAGAAACTAATTTGAAGAACGTGCTGGTCGGTCAACAGTAATTAAGCCTTGTTGGACTAGCCGCAGTTCATTTGGTGATCTCTTGAATGTTCACGGGCAGCTGAACTACTGTATTGTCTGTGCTGGATATAGGCAACGAACCATGACAGGCATATCCTTCGACCCAACAGACGATGTTGCCCGTGTTTTCATAATAGCATGTAAGCTGCATGTTTATGTCGGTCGATTTCAAAAGCTTCGCTCCGATTCAGTTGAAGCCGTACCACCCCTTCGTGGCTGTCACTGACCTTCAACAGTTCATTCGGAAGCGCTGTTTCAGTTGATAGGGTATTACAATCAGAATTGGAGTTAATTACATTGTAATTAGAACATATTCTTCCCGAAATAACCCGTGGCGCCTCTGTTGCAAGGTAAATGTGAAATCGCTTGAGATTGTCGACGGAAGTACGACACGCACTTCGCGCGAATCGTTTGCCGTGCGTTGAAACAATCGCGTATCAATGCTAACGCGCTAATTCAAAAGAGCAGGTTCATGGATTTTATTGTGGGACATTGTGGGAACTCATAAACCATGAAATAGGTGCACTTAAATGATATTATTTTCTCATCTACTTTGGCACGTCAAACCACCGTTAGAGAGCACAAAAGTCGCAGGTTTCTTTAGTCTACCTCGTTTTCGTTGTCCTTCGGGGTTTACCTCACAGCTGTTTTCGCCGTATTGTCATCGTCGTTTAGTAAACACTTGGCCGATTCTTGTGGTGAACAAGTCATCCATGTTAATCTGAGCAGTTACTTTCAGAAGTTCTGTGTTAGAAATCTTTTGTGGCCAGAAAAATGGCATGATGTTTCAAAGATATGTTGTGTGGAAGGTTGAAAATTATCTCTCATCTGCTTCAGTCAAACGCCAGCATTCTGAAACATATTGCAGAGTGGACGAGTTGTGATGGCAAATAATTTACGTACATGATACATGCGTACCACACCTTGGTTGTCTCAGGGACAAAATAACCCTTTTTCGACCTTTTCTAAAACAAAATATCTAATAACGTTATAAACTTTAATGATGGCGAGCGTAATTCACAGCAACACACATGAAGACATACAGTTAACCACAGTTTGACACATAATTTTTTTATTGTATGTTATTTCCATAAAGCTTATCATGTCTATGACCAGAGCTGCCATGTTGTGTAGAGGAACATGCGAGAAATATTGGCAGGATCCAAACACTGAAAAATGGTGTTATGTTTCCCAACAACTAGGGCACCAGATGAAGGCAATTCTATTCATTCAAATTTCTATGGGGGACAGATTTTGATAATACACTGGAAATAATTGACAGATTGATAAATTTTTCATTATGTATGCAGTTGCGGTTTATTTAAATACGGGACGATATATTTTCAATTGTTCTGAAACAGTTAAGGTAACATCATGATATATGATAATTCCCTATGCGTCATTCGTATCAGTCTTCTGGGACCACATACATATTACACATAAACAAGATTAGACGATTTCAAAAGAACGCAGCAAGTTTTATAGAAAGCACACTCGGAACCGTAGTTATTCTCATATAAGAACACAACTGGTCATCACGTTGAATTATCACACTGTCTTTATTAACTTCGAAAGTAAAAATGACATGGTAGACGTCTAGCATTTTAACCCAACCTGCACAAGTCTGGCTTAAATGCTACAAGATTGGTACTACTAGGATGTGTCTGGTTGTGTGCCCATGTATACTTTTAATAAGCAAATCGTTTGTTGGCTCAAATGTCAGTGGGCGGTCCATTGCCAGTTTGACAGTCAATGTGCCAACGAGGCGAGGGACCAGCGGTCGTAACAAGCACCGACCATACCCGTGATCATGATCACTCTGGCAGGGAGGCATGGGTTGTCACGCGGGCTGTCTGTCGATAATCGTGTGTGAAATTGGCGATTACGCGCGACGTCACCGATGATGATAAAAATATACATAGGGGATTTTATTAATTGAAACGGCCAATGTGCGTGAGATCTACAAATAGCTGCGCGAGTGCGTGAGATGGAAGCCAAATGCGTGAGTCTCACGCCAAATGTGTGAGACTTGGTAGCTCTGCATGACTCTTACTGTGGGTGTTATGCCCCACCTTATTTTAGGTATCCAAGTTCTCGTGATAAAGCGGTAAAATGCTCATAAAAAGCAGGAAACATCATCCTCCGCTAAACTTTATTGGCTCCAAAGACATAAAATGTGCTTAGGATGGACTCGTATGCAACAGATAGATCGACTTTAGTGTGACTTTTTTTTGCTTTTTTTTTAATTACAAAAAGCTGGACATTTCATCCAAAAAGCGGAGGGGGAAAAAGCTTTATTTCCTGCCCGAATGTTGACACCTCAGAAAGAGTGTCCCGTGCCTCTGATGCTATCATTCATGCCCGAATCATGGTCGGATCCAGGGTGTCCATGATGTTCCCGGGAACCCCTCAATTCCTCGAATCACAATGGCCCACGAACTGTTTATTACCTTGCATTGCAGTCTTAATTTCAGATTGTCAATCTTTCCCTGGTTTCCTCACACCATGCTTTGATAAAAGGTACTGGATATGGTAAGGTCGAAGTAAAACACAACAGGTGACAGAGGATCCGACATTAATGTCTGATTTCGGTTTTGTGAATTAGTGATAAACGCAAATTCCAATCTACATATATGTGTATAATATTATATTTATTTCAAAACGACTGCATTTTCTAACCATATTCTTATAAATATGTCAGTAAAATCATAGTGGTTTATGTAACCTCTAATGTGGACGAAGGAAAATGGCTGTGGCTGAAAAACTTACCGAGTCCCAGATGTCATCACGGCTTTATAGTTTCCGGCGCCACACATATCTGTGTTACAGGTACAGGCTTACACGTATGTTAAATCTAATTTCAACCGTCTTATTTTCATGACGGATTAAATTTAAAGAGTGACAAAATGTCGGCGGAAAACAGTGAAATGTGCCAATAATATTATATTTATTCATTTATATCTGTGCATGGTTGTGGTGCGCGCCTCTGCGTATGTGCGTGTTTGTGGTGCGCGTGCGTGCGTGCGTGCGGGCGTGCGTGCGCGTTCTCTAAATGTACTAATGTCCTGTTCGTCCATAGGACGTCTCAACCGATATAGTGTAGTATTGATCAACGTGTTGAGGCATCAACCAACTGTGGACAATTGGATCAAGGTGGCAAACACGAACAAGTCCCGTGATAGACAATGTGAGTCTGCTAGCGATACACGGTGAGTCTGCGAGCGAGACAAGATGTGTTGTTTTTAAAGTTTTATGGTCTCTTTAAATCCATGGCTCGCAATTTGAAGAAACCGAAGCAACGTGGCGAGCGTGACGCGGTGAATCTGCGAGCCAGACACGGTGATTATTGGAGTGTGACACGATGAGTCTACGAGCGAGACACGTTGTGTATGTGAGTGAGACACGGTGAGTATGCGAGCGACACGATGTGAATTGTGTTATAAGCTATGTGATCCCTTTATAAACATGGTTCGTAATTTGCGGAACATTATAGCAACATCACATTTTCATACGACACGTTTGTATAAATACACACGGACCCGCCTTGTGGATTCCCACTCAACATCACGCGACTACATTCCAATATTCCCCGACAATCACAGTGGTAGGTGAATGTAAGCAAACGTTTGCAGGAATCGTGTAGAATATAATGTAATATGATGAAGGTTGATGCTTGTTTCTAAAGAAAACGAGCACACACCTGTTCACCATACTACAGTTCGGAATTCAAATGACACTAGAACTCCTGTCAGTGTGGTAAGAAATAAATTTCCTCCATCCTGTACAGTTCTTGTATTTTTCCGCTTTTAAGGCAGTGGTAGCGTCTAGCGATGGCGTCGTTGGCCGCGTGTCTGTACGTAGGGCTACTCGATGGTTCGGACGGAGAGAACCTCATCAGCAATGTCGCGCCCTACACGCCTACCTTCAACTGTTGGCACTCTATCAACATTGTTTTTGAACAGAGATATGGCCATATTTGAGGAATACACAACACTTATGCTGTGCCCAGATTAAAATTTCTAGTGGCCGACTGTCAACATATGCGTGTGCCAGTGACTGTAGGATCCCTTGCGCATGAAGACGCCATGCAATTGTTTTGGACGCCATTTGATGGGGAGCATGTTGTGTTTTGATTTTCTGGAGAGAAAAAATTACACAATTTAACGAATTGTGTTCAGCGAGTTGATGACATAATAAATATTAACATACTTGATTTTCGGAACTGTGTTCGCATGCTGGTAGAGTTGTGTGTGTCTGTGTTTCCGTTCAGTGGTGTGTGTGTGTGTGTGCGTGTGCGTGTGCGTGTGCGTGTGCGTGTGCGTGTGCGTGTGCGTGTGCGTGTGCGTGTGCGTGTGCGAGTGCGTGTGTATCGTATACGCACGCACGCACACAGGAATACATTCGGGTATACATTGCCACGCAAGCATAACATAACGTAATTATACTTAAATATGCATACACGTATGTCCATAAAACCTAGCGTTGTCCTTAATTAATCAGAACGCGTAATTTAAGTGGACACTTGAGGTTCACGACGTTCACAAAGCACACAAGTATTACTAGAATGACCGCATGCGCTCGTTAATTTCCTCCGTGTGTGTGTTATTGTACAGTGCAGTGCAGTGTATGTTTGTTTGTTTGTTTGTTTGTTTGTATGCAGTGCTGTGTGCGTGTGTGCAGTGTGTGTGTGTGCGTGCGTGCGTGCGTGCGTGCGTGCGTTCGAGTGTGTGTGTGATGTGTGCGCGCGCGCGTGTGTGTGTGTTATTGTACAGTGCAGTGCAGAGCAGTGGAGTGTGTTTGTATGCAGTGCTGTGTGCGTGTGCTTGTGCGTGTGTGGAGTTGTTTGTGTTTATATGCATTATATACATCTGAATGTGTATTGTTTATTAACATTGATGTCGATAGAAACCACTGGTAATACGAGGATGTATTTCTCTACCCAGCTATGATAGGCGTGGTTATTTTGTTAAACGTCAGGTGCTACGATGGTTGGGCTGCTGTGGTTAGGGTACTACGATGGTTGGGTTGTGGTTCTCAGAGTACACTGCTATGGTTGGACTGCGGTGGTGAGGGTACTGCGGTGGTTGGGCTGCGGTTGTGAGGGTACTACGATGGTTGGACTGTGCTGGTGTGGGTACTACGATAGTTGGGCTGGAGTGGTCAGGCTAGTACGATGGTTGGGCTTCAGTGGTTAGGATACTCAAATGGTTGGGCTGCGGTGGTCAGGGCACTACAATGGTTCGGATGTGGTGTTCGGGGTACTACGACGGTTGCCGGTAGTGGTCTGGATACTACGATGGTTGGACTGCAGTGGCGAGGGTACTAAGATGGTTGGGCTGCGGTGGTCAGGGCACTACAATGGTTCGGATGTGGTGTTCGATGTATTACGACGGTTGCCGGTGGTGGTCTGGATACTACGATGGTTGGACTGCGGTGGACAGGGTACTACGATGGTTGGACTGGGGCGATCAGGGTATGACGATGGTTTGGCTGCGGTGGTGATGGTACTAAGATGGTTGGACTGCGGTGGTGAGGGTGCTACGATGGTTGGACTGCAGTGTCGAGAGTGCTACGTCGGTTTGTCTGAGGTGGCGTTGGTACTACTACGGTTGGGCTAAGCTTTACTGAGAGATGCATTTTGCCATTATTAAATGCACACACGCACGCTCTTAGGCACGCACGCACGCACGCACGCACGCACGCACGCACGCACGCACGCACGCACGCACGCACGCACACGACTGAATGATACACACTCACCTGAAATAATTAAGAAATAAGTTGAACTGTTTTGTAATGAAATATGTCAGATTGTTTTATCACATATAAAGACGCATGTCGACAAATTACGCCAAACAATTACCACAGACCACCCTGACGATTCTCAGCGAGTCAAAATAGTTGCTCCACCTAGCGTGTCTAACTAAGACAGTGCGACTACAATACTGATATATAGACACCAGTGCAGTTTACCCTAAAGTCTTTCAAATTTTCTTGAATTTTCAAGACTAGAAATATTCTTTAATACCCCATCCCCTTTATATAATAACAGGAATTAAGACTAGAAAGTATCTTAAACATTTCGTAACTCTAACAAGAAGGCAGGTTTCAAGAGAAATATTTTTAAGCACCTTATCACTTAATTTTCAAGACTAGAAAATATATGTTCATACTTGTACAGTTTATTTTTCCATAAATCATATACATGTAAATCAGCAATCAAGTGTACATAAGAACTAGTTAGAGCCCTCACTTTTTGCAATGCGTTTCTTCAACAATTCTCTAAGTTTTTGTTCATTTCTGAGCCAAGTTTTGACCCCAAGGGATTTTTATTTATCCTTCACATCTGAAACAGACAACTCTTCAGCTGGATTTTCCTCCCTAGTGTTCAAGCTCTGAAGAATGCTCAATTCTTTGTCTCTTTTTGAAGATGTCTTCATGCCAATACACAAGGTTTCTCTTTGAATATTCCCTGCTTTCTCTTTGCATATGCTTCAGCTGCAGCTGCCTCATTGAACCTTTCAAAATGTTAGCACATGCATCTATTTTATTGGAATGCTGGTGATGAATTGATTTGGCAATCTCATTTGCTTTCTCCATGCCTTGACCACTAAATTTTGTCAGTCCAAGGCGCAAGTCAGATAGAAATGGCATATGATACCCAAGGCAGGGCATGTAGGGGGTGACCCTTTTCTTTTCATATCCTTTCCGCTTCCCTTCAAGGCTAATGAAAAGTTTCACCCAATCATTGGCTAGATCAAAAATATTTGCAGAAGTGACACCATTCTGATCACGATAATCATGATTGACAACTGCATATAATGCATCGAATCTCTGCCAGACTTCTACAACTTCTACTCTTTTGTATTAGGATGTATAGCATCCCCAACAGCAAGCTGCTTTGCTAGACGTTTCATAAGTTTTTTTCTCTTCACCCATCAAACTGGTGAATTCCAGTACCTTTACCGGCTGCATTCCTGGTCTCCCATATTCTGAAACTTACCCCACAATGAGAAATGCACTTAACTAGTTCATCAATATGGGATACATTTGATTTTGGAATGATCCCATTTTTTTCTTTAGCATCATAATCAGTTGCATCCTCGATCAAATTGATTAGAAGTCTTTCAGTGATTCGAAGCATCATATGCAGTTGATCAACAACAACTTGACTAAGTGTGATTCTAAGAAGAGGTTTAAGCTTGCAACCATTGGTAATTGCTCAATGCATTTTGAGACATTTCTTCGATTGTTCTTGCCAAATTTTCTTGGCAGTAGAATTCGTGTGCTTTAGACTTATCCCTACGGTCATCGGTGTGAATCTTGCAGTATATGAAGGCATGGTTGGAAGTTGCACCCGCCATGCCAAGTAGCATCAGGAGAAATTTGTAGTCTCCTCCCATACATACATTTACCTGAATTTCTTTACCATTTACTTCAACAGACTTGGATGAAAAAAGTTAATTTATGGACACGAAGACATTCTTAAATGAAGTTTTGTAACGCTCATAACTTTATTGACCCTTTACAACAGCAACAGTGTGATGACACGCTGATGTAGATACGTTGGAATCCAGCGTGTCATTATCTCCTGTTGTAATGGGATGAAACATCCAACATCCGTTTGAATAGGGTAGACCTGACGAATACACATTTACCATGTGTGTTTACAGAAATTAATATTTCTAATACCTCCATAATTTTACGATTTTGTTATTGAACTTTACTCGCATATTACATAGATAGACAATACCTATTCAAAGCTATGCATATATGATAATGGATAACTTAATAATACAACACCGGGTTTCGAAACCACCTTCTGCCATTTCGAAACTTGGGCAATTTTTACTTGTTTTAATCATAAATCATATTAAATTAATCATATTAAATTAATCATATTAAATTAATCATATTAAATTAATCATATTATATTAATCACATTAAGTTCTACAAAAGAATTCGCTTCAACTACAATTCACACGTCAAGTCACCGAGAAGAGAAACACATATTTACGTCTTTATCTTCAACAAAATTATTCTGCGACATGTTATAATCCACATTACATTTCCAGACGTTGGCTCTGCGAATAAGCGTTCGTCCTCGCCCAATTTCCTGACCCCGGTTATGTGAATAGCGTTGTCCAGATAATTTTCCGTTTCTCCGCCAGGTGGCTGGTAGAAAAGCGTGGAACTTGTTAGGTATGAAATGACAGGCTTGAATACGTACGTTGGTAAGATTGATATTTGTAGTTCTATGGAAGTTAAACACAACTAAGACATCGGCCATTACCCATCGGCCGTACGAAAAGTACAATAATAAGTAAAACTATTATGTTTTTTGTGGCGGTGTATTAAAAATCCCTTTATATCGCCCACGTTTCATTACCTACATGTATTTCCCGTTTACTTATGACAGTTAGCCATGTCTTTTGGTAACACAGGAGTGGTTTATTTGCAGAGTTTTGCATCTGTAGAGTCAGTGAGTCCACTATAGGTTTTTCCATTTCCCTGTGTGGAATCTTGTTACTTCCCCTGGCCCTGACATAGTCAGAGAATCATACATAGACACCAGCCTGGTGACTTGAGCCTGGCCGGGCCGAGTTCGACTTACCAACTAACACCAACCAGTGGTCGAAGAGCAAAACCAACATATGACGTGTGACGCATGCCTACATGTCCATCCGACTAATGTAAGTTGAACGAGAATTAGTCAACGTTGGTTGTTCAAAGTGGCAGCAAGCATCACATGCAACAGATTCATCAGCATACACTACAGCTTCTAATGTCCCTAAATGTACTATCAAAGACAGCAATATCTATATAGTGACCTTTCACCCTGAAGGAGGTGGCAATGTTCATGAATGTTGGTTGGATGATGTGATGTAATTCTCGCCAAACTAGGTAACACAGAATACCGTTCAGCTTACTCTGGTGGCAACTAGAATGACCACAATTGTTAGTTGGTAAGTCGAACTCGGTCTTGGTAGAAGGGACCAATGGCTTTTAGTGGGGTGGGTAAAGTGGGGTGGACAAAATTGCCCAAGTTTCGAAATGGCAGAAGGTGCTTTCGTAACCCGATGTTTGTTGTATTATTAAGTTATCCATTATAATGAAAATCGTAAAATTATGGAGGTATTACAAATATTAATTTCTGTAAACACGCATGGTAATTGGTGTATTTGTCAGGTCTACCCCATTCAATTGGATGTTTCACCCCATTGTAACTTCACCGTTACCGGTCTCTCATAACCGTCTCACGTCAGGACCTTCCACCTACTTCATTCAGCATTCAGCCCTGACGTGATTTCGAATAGAGACAACTAATATACGTTGGTGTATTCTACAGGTTCGACCTACAGCATAGGCTTTTATTGTTTTACGCAACATCAATTTGTTACAGCGCTACTGACATACATATACAAGTTCTCTCAAGGGTTGAAGATCACCTCCCTTGGTATCGGAAGATGAGACCTCGGTAGTAGGCTCTCTCAGCTCTCTCTCTCCGCTGGCCTCTACTTATAGTGGAGTTGGAAACATGGACATGCTTCCTATCACGTACGCCAGTCACGCTCTTCACATAGACCCTTCTGTATTGAAATGTCTAAATAAAATAAATGTTGTGCACCTCCATTGTCGGAGAAGCTAAGCTGGGAATTCGTGGCACCCGTAACTCAACTCTCATCTATAGGTATGACATCGTGTTAGTATTCATATATTACTCTGCAGTATTCATATTACTCTGCTTTTCATATATACACGGTATGCTCTTTACACCATGACGACAGGAGATAATGACATGGTGGATACGAAGGTGACAGGATATCTGCCTCAAAAAGAGGTGGGATTGGTGGGTGGTTACACCCCCTCATAGTTGTTTACCTGCAGTCAGATAAAATTTTACAATACTTTGTAAATCACACAGTATAAGGGTATATGATCAGTGGTGTATTTGGGGGGGCATTGGGCAATGGCCCCCCATTGGGTAAAATTAGTTTTACTGTATTTTTCTGTTGCACCCCTGTATGGTAGACTGAGTGACTAGTCTTGGTCTCCCCCTTTGTGAGATATATTGAGGGGTGGGAGGTTGGCCAAACAATAGGTGCGAGGTAGGATTGGTGGGAGGTGGACTCTAAACATTTTTGGGAGATGGGAAGTGGAGACCCTCAGACACTCCCATCTGTTGTCCTAACACACTATTCATGTGAGTGGGTCCCTGGTGACAATGATCATAAGCAAGGTCCCTAGGTAACAGTGATGACACAAAGTATATAAGGTTGTGGTTGTCCCATCATATCCCACAATTATAATTCCACATGAACGATATTCGCATTTGTTCTTGCATTTAAATAAATATTAGATTAAATGGAATAAGATTGTTTTTAAAATGTAAACACAGACTAGATTAAAGTAATTACTGAGAGTAAATTGTTTCTACTATAACTGAAGGTGGCTGAAAAGATAAGTAAGTAGTGATCTCGAATTGATTTGAGACATTAAACAAAACAAACATCATTTACCCTCTAACCCCCTCAGACCTCCACAGATCCTATCAGATTCCCTCCGAATTTCTTGCCTAATACACGAAACTTGGACTTACATTGATCAGTATTATGACCTTTATTATTATTATTTTAATATATATCAATGACTTGGACGACAACATAACAAGTAACCTTACCTTATGATACCTTATGACGATTCTGATCGCAGGATCCAATTGGTTCCTCCATGATCAGATCTTCAGAATAAAATATTTTTATATCATAATTTCCGGTTCCATTAGTTATTGTTAAAGGAGATTCATAGTCATATATTATTGCCTGGGTAGACCAGAATTTGTCTAATTTGTTTTTAAATGAGTTAATTGATCTAGCTTGTATTACAGAGTTTGGGAGACTATTCCATGGTTCAGCCACTCTAAGAGGGAATGCATTTTTTCTTAAATTTATTTTTGCTCTTTGGGTAAATATTTTAAGGGAGTGCCCTCTATTTCCTGATCTAAGTGTGACATCCTCCCATTTCAGGAGGTTTGGTGCAGATTCATTATCGTACAATTCGTGCATTATTTTATAGACTTCTATCATGTCTCCTCTTAGCCTTCGGTATGCTAATGTGGGTAGCTTCAGTAATTTTAGTCTTTCTATATATGATAAATCCCTCATACGAGGAAGTTTTTTTGTGGCCCTTCTCTGGACGTTTTCTATTGCTATTTTATGTTTTATCTTATATGGATACCATACTGCTATGGCATATTCTAGGTGAGATCTAACCATTGTCTTATATAGTGGCAAAAAAGTGTGTGTGTCTAGGAATTGGAAGGTTCTTCGGATTATTTTTGTCATTTTGGTTGCTTTATTTACCACTTGGTTTATGTGATCATCAAATGACAATTTTGAATCGATAATTACACCTAAGTCAGTTTGCTTATCTGTGGTGGCTAGTGAATGTTTAACATTATTACTTGTCATGAAATATTCATTTTCACCTATATTATTTTTTCCAATTTCCATGTGTTTACATTTGTCTGGGTGGAATTTTAATAGCCATTTGTCGCTCCATTGTTCTAGGATACTTAAATCTTGTTGTAGTATATCCTGATCATTTTTATTTGTTATGGCTCTAAATATCTTAATGTCATCAGCGAACAGGAATGTATTGGATTTAGTTAAATCTGGCAGGTCGTTTACGTATAGAACAAACAGTAAGGGTCCTAGGACAGATCCCTGCGGTATCCCTGATGTTACTTTGTGCCAGTTTGATTCTTTTCCATTTACTGCTACCTTTTGTCGTCTATTTGTGATGAATGCCTCAATCCAATTAACTAAATCATTCCTAATGTTAAAACTTTTTAATTTACTTATTAGTCTTGTATGTGGCACAGTATCAAAAGCCTTTTGAAAATCCATATAAATAACATCTATGTAATTACCCTTATCCATTTCTGAGGTCCATTCATCTAGTATTTTAATTAGTTGGAGAACTGTTGATCTGCCAGAGATAAAACCATATTGTTTTTGACTGAACAGACAATTGACTTTCATGTAACTGATGATGTGATTTCTAATAATTTTTTCCATGCATTTACAAACTACACTTGTTAGGCTTATTGGACGGTAGTTGCAAGCTAATTTCTTGTTTCCTTTTTTATATATTGCTGATATTTTGGCATCCTTCCATTCATCGGGAATACTTGATGTTTTTATAGATGTTTCAAATATTTTTTGTAATGGGAGGCAGATATTTTCTGACAACTCAGTTAGTAATCTGGCACCAATTTCATCAGGGCCAGGCGATTTGCTTATATTAAGTTCTTTTAATGTTAGTAATATTATGTTTTCAGTTACTTTTAGCTCATCCATTGCTAATTTAATGTTTACTTTGGGTGTAGTTGGGATAGGCCCTGTCTGTTCAGTAGTGAATACACTGGAGAAGTAGTTGGCAAGAATATTTGCTTTTTCTTCGTCTTCAGTTGTTGTTTGGGATTTCGGATTTGTGTGGTCTATATTAAGTTCCCCAATTCCTTGTTTAACTGTAGTTTTTGATTTATAATAGTTCCAGAAGACTTTAGGGTTTTTCTTAGTTTGAATGGCTAAATTTTTTTCAAACTCCTTTCGGAGCTTTCTGGTTAAAGCTCGGATTTTATTCCTGCTTTTACAATACTCTAGATATTTTGTCCCATCCCTTGTTTCAATGTATCTTGTCCATAGTCTATTTTTACGTCTAATTAGTTTTCTGGTGTTTGCATTCAGGGGGAAATTTCCCTTTCTGTAATTTGAAACTTCTTTTTGAGGTACGTATTTATCTTCTAATAATCTTAGTACTGTTTTAAGGATTTCCCATTGGTCGTTAACGTTGTCTTTACAGTCTTTAAATTTCTCTTCCCAATTTATATCTGAACACTCTTTCCTCATTCCTTCATAATTTGCCTTATTAAATAGATTCCGTTTTTTAGTGTATTTATTTGTTATAACTTTGCACAAAATATTGAATGTAATGACACAGTGGTCACTTTTTCCTAGAGGGCTGAGGTACTCTATTTCCCCTATGTTGTCTTCTTCGTTTGATAAAATCAGATCTAAAAGGTTTGTGTTAGTTGTGCCTCGTCCTCTGGTGGGATTTGAGACATGTTAATACATGAATGTGTCTCTAAGGCATTCTACAAATTTAAAATTTAGGTTGCTGGGGTTAATTGATTTGGTCGTCCAATGTTTCCAGTTAATATCAGGGAGATTGAAATCTCCTGTAATTACAATGTGTGAATATTTAAGTCCTGATGTGGATCTAATCATATTTAGAAGTTCTGCATTATTTTCTTCTGACCCCCCATCGCTTCTATATATGCATCCAAAGAGAAGTTTGGTTTATTTTTAAGTTTAATTTCTATAAATAAGCATTCCTTGAAGGTTGAGACCAGGTTTATATTTTCTGTGTATAGGGAATTTAAGACGTATATTATAATACCCCTACCTTCATTATTTTCTATATTTTTGGAGAACAATGTATAGCCTTCTAAGTAAAATTCTGGTATGGTTACAGTGCATTTGGGGTTTTTTGGTTTTACCTCGTTAATTGCTATTATGTGAGGTTTCAGTTCTTTAATTCTTTGTTCAAATTCATTTTGCTTGTTCCTTAGTTGGTCAGCATTGGTATAAAAACACAGAATGTTGCCTATGTCATTAAGATTATTTTTATTAACATTTGTTTTACCATACATCACTCTAGGTGTAGTCTTTACTGGCTTTTCCTTATCTTTCTTATTTTTCTCTCCCATGGTGGACCCCTGACTCTGTACAGGTATTCCCCCGATTTGTCTGCAGCTTCCTGCCTCTTTGCTTCTTCATATAGCTTTTTTGATTCCTCCCTTTCTTGTTTAGTTTTGTCATGATCAATTTTTATGTTTTTGAACTTGTCATTTTCTCTGATGTGATGGAACCTTCGAAGAAGGGTTCGTTTTTTGTCAATATGTGTTAATGTGATTAGAACCGGTCTGGGACCAGTTGCATTTTCCTTGGCTTCCCCAAGCCTCCGCGTTTCTGTGACATCAGTGTCTGTGAAGTTATTGTTTATTTCTGTACACATTTCTAAAATTTGTTCTTTGTCATGTTGTTGTCTCGTAGTTTTTAGTTGTGAAGTAGATTCTGGTAAGTTGAAAATTATTACGTTGTCGAGTCTTTTTTTTCTGTCTTTTGATTCCATGTTCTGTTCTTTTACCTGAATTTGTACGACTTCCTTAACTTCATTTGGACTTTGCTTGGGTTTTTTTCCAACTTAGCTTCTTTGATCATTTCGATGACTCTTGTTTCATCCACTTTGGTTCTGATTTCTTTCTCTAGTTCAATGATTCTCTCTTCCACTTTCTTAAGGAACTTCTGACACCTTTCTTCGCAGCTTTTTTAATTTTTCAAGTTTTTCATTACTTTTGTGTCACATGGTGGACAAAACCAGTGAATTTGTGGTTTATCCGTCATGATTTTATATTCTTTATCAGTTATTTCGTACTGAAATTTGACACAAAAGTGTTTAGAAAGGTTAACACTGGTGGTGATAAACAACATTTACAAAACGATCTACACTCAATTTTGGTAAATGCAAATGCCTATATACAGGACATGGGAACTTGGATGTAAACAATAAAATGGGAGATACTGTTCTGGGTACTACTGTTACTGAAAGTTTCAAAGCAGTGTGATATTGTAGCTTCAAAGGGTAATCAAATTCTTGGGTTGATTAGGAGAAACATAACATACTAGGAAGAAAGCTAATTATACCTCTCTATAAAGCAACAGTTAGGCCTCATATACATAATATATATATATACATGTATAGACACTTGTTTATGACTTATGAATAAGATTTAAAGATAGTTGCACGATATGTGAACTTTTAATTATTTTTTTGATATATGTGCGATGTCTTTGCTTTTTTTTACATTATCTTATATTTTTTGTCGAGATATTTGTCGGTAGATTTTTTTGGGATTTTCACAATTAAATTGAACTCTATTTTTTTTCTTAGACTGCGTACAAGATATTTGTCAGTGAAATCACCTGTCCTGCTGAAGTTCACGTTCTTTGGAAGGGACGCAGAGAATGAGCTGTTGATCGATTCATTCTTGTCTGTGCATACGTGGCCGTACTCAAAACAATGACAATAACTCAGACTCAGTAAGTGCTACATGATATACTGCAACGTTATAACATGGGCCATGGCGTATGTACTAGGCAAAATTATTCAAGAAAATAATTTTATATTATTTATTGACAGTTATAATAAGTCTCAGACTCCTGTGTTCTAAATGCCTATAGGGACCAAGCGGCAAGCGTAAGGCTAAGCCTAAGGGGGTTAGATGCATGGGAGAAACACGACCAAAAGACAGTATAGACTATAGTGCAACAGAAGCCTGCTGTTGCTGTTTACATTTCAAATTCTTTATGGAAATATTTAAATATACAAATACTTTTATTGTGATTAAGTGCAAATGCAGTTACAAAAACTTTTAGTATTTAAATAAAATGTATTTCACCCAATGTCTAGCTGGAAAGGAAACTAACTAAGGCATCGTCATCTACCCAGTTGAACACTGTCAGATTACATGTCTGCTTTCTATAATGACACTTTACAATTTCTGTCTGAATTCTTGTGACTTGACAATAAGACAAAATTATATAAAATTAATTTGCTTTATTGATCAGATTAAACCCCACCTGTAATAACCGGAAGTTCATTAAGAGATGTATTAATTACATTTTATTCTAAGTAGACTGATAACACTGTAATGAATATCGTGGGGGGAGGGGGCAACTGTCGGCAACCCACAATAGTATTAGTAAAAGCTGTACATATGAAGGAAGTATATCAGGCATGGGGTCAATTCTGTTTTGTCAATTCCAAAAAATCAGTTCTTATTCCGCCTTGCAAAAAATCAATTCCAACTGTTAAAATCCTAGGCTAAAGAAAAATTCAAATCCAATTCGTTTTAACACAGTTTTATTTGTCACGTGTGCACAATCATATTTAATCAGATATGATTAAAAAATTATTGTTCGTTAAACCTCCCTCCCTCCCTCCCTCCTTAATTTTGCTTTCAGTATAATACCTAATAATTATATATATATTTCGATATATATATATATACGTGTGGACAGGTATGCGTGTGTGTGAGGAGCATTTATAAGGTAAAGATATCACAAGCATAGATCTGCATTTGGTCCAATAACAATATTCATGCATTATGTTATCTAAATCGGGTGTCAGATATAAAATAAGGAACCCCATAGAAAGTGTACCTATGGGTCCATATTTTGTTATGGAATTTGGACCCCTTATAGAATTTTGACCTCCCTGGCCCATTGAAAACAGTGCATTAGTTGATTAGATAATATAATGCACTTTGGAGCTAGGATGCTACAATTTTGGTTACCCCTGGTGCATGCGTTTGGTTATCTTACCAGTGGCATTCGTCAAACTGACCAAACAGATTCATTAAAAACATTAAGAGATCAGTGAAACACCCATTGGTTGAATTAACATGGCTCCATAGGGAAAATGCTTTTCCCTGTGGTTGATTACTTTATATATTCTATAAGTCACTGGCACTCTTATATTCTAAAAATAATATATACAAGAGAAAGTTTCTCATATTGTGATTCATTTTTATTATGCAAAAGATGAATTTTGTAAAATTTTCAAGTCACTGTATGTGTAATCTTTTCAGATGAAGGATTCACCATTAGTTCGTACAAGCACAGGTACTAGTTTTGAAGCATACAGTGCTACGGGTGATGCCGTCAATCTTTATATTACGGATGTCACCTTTAGTGCCATCACTTCTACTACTGCTGTGACACCACCAACAACTGATGCTGAAATGCAAATCAATCTGGTAACGATATTTCAAGTGCGACACTTCGTGAATGCTGCTGTAGTCACGGATGACATTATTGCACCAATGAACGTTGATCATGACTACTCCTATGTGAAGCTTCCATCAGATTCAGACATTGGTGCAGATGATGCACACTATGTGATAACAGCGACATAACCGAGGGTGACTCAAGCAGCTCCGACACCTATGAGAAAGAGAAGTTTGTCATTCGTGAGAAAAACTTATGTCACTTTTCTGCACCTGCTACACACCAAACAGCCATAAACTGTGACACAGGTTGTACTCATATCTGATCTATCAGCCAAGGTCTTTCGGATACTGGGGTGTCTGTCAGAGGCAAGTGTGCTGATTTCTACCCCTGGATGAGTGAAAGGTGAATTGAATCTGTTAGGTGAACATGTACTATCAGTCAGAATAAGTAGTGTATTGGTGTATATTTACTGCCAGTAGTGTATTTGAACAGATGGTTGGTGTGCAAGTACTATCAGTCAGAACAAGTAGTGTATTGATACATATGATTGGTGTACATTTACTGTCAGTACAAGTAGTGTATTTGGTAGAGAATGAGACGCCTGGTTTACATTTGCTGTCAGTAGGAACAAGTAGTAGATTCAGTCAGAACAAGTAGTATATCGGATACACATGATTGGTGTACATTTACTGTCAGAAGAAGTAGTGAAATGGTGCAGATTCCAGAATTAGATGATTGGTGTACATTTACTGTTGGTAGGAACAAGTAGTATTGTTACACATGATTGGTGTACATTTACTGTCCAATCAAAACAAGTAGTGTATTGCCATTGGTACAGATGATGATGGTGGTGAAACAGTTAAAATGCCTTGGCTTTATAAAGATTAATTATTTCCTAAGCTAAACTACCAGTATATTTGATATGTTGTGGCATAATAATGATGTGTGTAACTGTGATATCCATGTTCCAGGTTGTATTTCCCAGTGGTAGAAGTCACTGTTTTTAGTCAATGTTTAGTCTTGGTTTCAGTCGTTCTAGTTAGCCTTATTTCTTTGGTAATTGTTTTTCTATGTGAATAAACTTTTGATATATTTTATGTTGGTCTCAATATAAATGAAATTGTGTGTAGTGACATGCAAGATGCTGCAGGTAACATTTTTGTTGACAGAAGTGGGATATGGATAAGAAGGCATTCACATCATTCAGTTATTAATATTTTTGTGGGAATTTTTGTAGTTTTCCAGGTTATTTTTCGACCTGCTGCATACTGTGGGTGCCTCACAATTTGTCTATATCAGACTATCAGTACACTCACCTGTGTCAGGTCAATCTCCATAGCTAAACTTTCCATCAATTCAATTCGGTTCAGAATAGACATCACAGATCCTTCCAACATCGCAGGATGGGATTACTTGTCTTGCCTTTCCTGAGCCTGAAATATAATTTGTCAGGGTTAGTTGATAGCACTAATTCTATTATTACCATAATAGTTGCAAAACTGTGAACATTACATACTGTCAGTAGTTAATTATTGTTATTTAAATGATTACATTGCACCAAACAACAAGGTGTTGTGGTGTGCTACAGAGAGGGGTGATGACAAGTATGAATATTCTTCTTCTTCCATTAAACGGCCAACATCATTATGTTGATGATTCTGTCGTTCGGCGCCTCTCACGTGCCGGGAATTGGTGGGTTAGAGATAGAGATCACCACTCTGAGTCCACAACAGGTTACACATTTACCCCCTGTGTGGGATCTTTTATTTCCCCTGGCATAGACACCAGGTAGAAGGGACCAACGGCTTTTAGTGTCTCTTCCGAAAGACACGAGCAAAGTGGGGTGAACAAATTTGCCCAGGTTTTGAAACGGCAGCAGGTGGTTGGAACCCCGGTCCCTTCGACCGAAAAGTCCGACGCTCTGCCACAGGTGGTTTTGAACCCCGGTCCCCTCGACCGAAAGTCCGACGCTGTACCACTCGACCACCGCGCCCCACTATTAATGTAATCATGATTACAGTAATTATTGCAATCACAATTACTAATGAATGTAGTCACGATTACAATCATTATTACAATCACGATTACGATAACATTTAAGAATATATATATATTCACATAATGAATTAAATAAACCCTAATGTTATTATTGTCATCAATGTTATTCAACACAAAATCAAACACAATATTAAAATACAGTCACGGTACACTTCATTAGATTAGATACAAAATAAAGAGAAAAGCCTGCTTGCATTGCCATTGCCATTGGCATTGTAGTTCGGACCTCGCCCTCGGGCTAGGTAAAAGAAATATGCAGAAAAAATAGGATTATTAAAATGGCAATGATTCGATAACAATTGAATTACTGACCTGCTAGCTATAGGGCGAATCAATGAGTCGGCACGCAAATCATGCAATGACACCAGACCAACATCTAGCACCGCCCTGTTTCTGCATATCACTACAAAATCATCGTCTTCGCCTTCGTACGGTGATGCAAGCACCAACGCGGTCGGGCACACGGTGCTGCATAGCCATAGCTAGCCCTAGGCATAGTAGCTTCCTCGGCGCAGCATGATGACTCAACGTAAACGTGCGCAGACATAGGGACGTAGTTTCCACAGGATCACCACATCACATTACCTAGTCAGGAATCGTTGGCAGTCAAAGCGCTGTTGTAATTTTTCCTGAATCCAACGTCAACAAAGCAAAGGCGAAGCCGACCTGGAGTCTGGAGCATGACTCGCACACCCGGTGACACTTTACGACTGTCAACCGTTGTTTCCGTGTGGCCTGTCGAACTAGACTCTTCGTCTGTGGTTTCCATTTCTCCAAAGATAGACAACTATTACGGAAGTTCAGTAAACCACTAATCGCTAGTAGCAGATCTGGTAAAACTGTCACAAGCGATGCATCTATCTTGTCAACAAGTAAAAAATAGTTCCGGTATTCCGTTATCGCATATTCTCGTTGGTTAGCGTCTCGTGTGTTCGAGAAGTGTGGCGTTTTCCACGATTTTTTGCGTGTTTTGTTGTAATTTCTTTAACTTTTTTTATTTGGAACGAACAAAAACGCTATTTTGTTGACGTGTGTAAACACTTGTATATATAACAGAGACCCATATCTTTTTTTCGCTCCAGAATGCCTATTTACGAAATAAATCGGAAAAAATCGAGGGAGGGAGGGAGATGCACGCACGCACGCACGCACGCACGCACGCACGCACGCACGCACGCACGCACGCACGCACGCACGCACGCACGCACGCACGCACGCACGCACGCACGCACAATATGTGTGTGCGTGCGTGCGTGCGTGCGTGCGTGTATAAAGTTGTGTAGGGACATGTGCGCGCTCTCTCTCTCTCTCTCTCTCTCTCTCTCTCTCTCTCTCTCTCTCTCTCTCTCTCTCTCTCTCTCTCTCTCTCTCTCTCTCTCAAAAGTCGTGATTCTGGGGCTATGCACCTAAAAGAAATAATAAAAACTAACCACGTGCAACTAAAATCAACAATATCACGTCAGTGGTTTACTTAGAATGTGTTATAAAAGTTTGAGATTGCGGTCATTTCTCCGAAGGTGTGTGTGTGTGTGTGTGTGTGTGTGCGTGCGTGCGTGCGTGCGTGCGTGCGTGCGTGCGTGCGTGCGTGCGTGCGTGCGTGCGTGCGTGCGTGCGTGCCCACCCCTAATGAAGGAGGAGGGAGGAGGTGGACCATGTCCGTCGCGTGGGGTGAAGTTGCTCAACCAGGGCCAGCCAATCTTTCTTAAACTGAACAACATACATAGTGATATTTTTTTATGTTTTTAAGACACCACATTTTGAAATGTCATGATATTTAAGGACATAAAGCATTAAACTATTTGTTTTGATGATGTTCCTTTTGTTAAAAAGAGATTTGTGTGCATGTTGTTGTGTATGTCTATATATTTTAATAATAATATTGATAACGATGATGATTATGATAGTAACAGTAACAATAATAATAATAAGCACATTTGTATAGTGCCGTAAATCTTAACAAAGCCATTTTGCCTGTAATGTCTTATATCTAGAACATGTTTCGGTATTGAAACATACTACGTTTGCTATGGCATTGATATAACCTTTGTAAAATGTCATAAAACTGCTATGTGTTAGCTGGTTCTAAAGTGTCGAAGCAGTCATATGACGCCCCTAGACAACAGAAACTTTTTTTATATCAGAAACTTTTTTTTTTCGAATATTGCCGCGAAGTTAATGCATTAACAAATAATATCACTAGCTCAAACTTTTCATTGACTACTGTTGCTACCGGAAGTAAAATATAATGATCTTGCCCCAATGTTTTCCTAGTTTAGTAGCCATCTGGAACAATTGTTGTTGCTTTGGATGCTAATGTTGTCAAATCTTGTTCAATTTTGTCAAATATTATTAATCCGACATCGTTAAAAATATTCGAAAAGACTGCTGCTGCTATATGTACATCCTGGTCTATGGTCTATGGTCACCATGACGTTCTCGGGATGTAACATCCAATCAGAGTCGATGGTTTAGTTTCAATATGGCGACGTCCTATGTTCGCTATTTCGAGAGAACTCAAGTTCTGACGAAAATGGAAAGGCGTTCGTAATCATGATGGGCTGGTATGATTGTCTCTGTTGTTGGTGTGTTGTGCTGTAGTGTTGACTAGTAAATATGTTTGAATGAGCTACGTTGATGTATCCACACATATTGTTTTGTTGTCTCTTCGCGACGCTCGAGTATATCTGGCTAAGCTTTGTTGTGTTACTTAGGCTTAGCCATGGGCCACGGCTACGCCTACGCCACGGTAAGACATTTTAGGTTCAGCTCATAACCTGCCAAATTTGGTTTGGTACACAATTAACGTGCACATTTATTGTAATAATATTTTATAGTAGTACTTACAAATCAGATAATAGACTATTATATACACCGAGTCTATAAGCCTTGAAGAGAGAGGGTTGACTCGTACCCGGAAGAAGAAGAAGAAGATTACTGTAGTACTGATTTGAGGACATAAAATGTGGTGCCACAAATATGAAATATCTTTAAATTACAATTGAATTTGAAAATGACTAGAGTAGTAGTGACTATTAGGGCCATTAATTCAATGCATTCAGACAAGGTCATGACACGTTAACATAAGACTCAAGATCATCACCATTGGGGAAGCGAACACATGAAACTATAAATGGAAGTAGAAAGGTCATTTTTAAAACTAGTCAAACACTTGTAGTAAGGCCAATGTGGACATTTAGTGAGGTGTAGTAGCTCACCGGTTAGAGCACCGGACTGTCAACCGAGAGACTACTTGAGTTCAAGTCCCCTTTCCAGCTGTTTCAAAGCTTTGTTTACCTCAATTTGTCAGTATTTTTCATAAGAGACACTAAAAGCTGAACATTTGTCCCTTTCACCTGGTGTTTGTTTCAGGGGGAGTAAGGATGCCACACAGGGTAAATGTGCAACATGTCATGGGTGCATTATCTCTAACACGTACAGTATGACAATGCCCAAGAGTGGGATATGTACATAATATATACATAGAAAAAAGACCTGAAATTTAACCCAACATGACTTGTGACCATCTCAACCAAAACATAACTTGCCCATACATAGCTTATGTCACACTACCCATCCCTACAGCTAGGTTTTTACAAAAGTGTACTGTGATTTTTTAGGCAAGTTGGTTAATGATATGAATTCATGTATAACTTATGCTAAATGTCACTCATATCATAAACAGTGTGATTAAATTCTACATTACGTCAAATGATGCTGTGCATCAAAGATTGCTAAGAAAATTTATTTTCGTTGCACACTTTTGGTGTATAAATAAGTATGTCTTTATTCCTAATCCCAATCAACCGCAGTGAAATGCTGGTCAAACCTTGGTGGTACAGTACCAACTGTTTTGTGCACCAACGTCATTGTTTAAATATAATCTGTGAATTTCCTACAGTTTGATTGTCACTTATCCACGGTGATGTGTCATTTATCTGTCTTATCATTTGCTGGCAGGGTAATAGAGTATACCTGTGAGTTGTGACTGTATGTTGTGTTTCATGCAGAGGAAAGCTACAGAAGCAGTTTTAGTTTGTCGGTAGTGGCTCACAGACTGACAACCATGGCTAAACAGAAGTCCCCGGAAGAGGCGTCTGAAGATGAGATTGTCAAAGATGTGGTGAGTGACAATCAGTTTGTCTTCATCATGTTCATGCCTGCAAACTTTAATATGTTTTATATAGCAATATGATAATTGTCATTTTCCATAGAACCATTATTGCCAGATAGTGGCTTTTGTTGAGCCAACCCATCCTGGGATATATTGTGTTGAAGTCAAATGTTTAAATGTTCAAATGGTTTAATATTTTGGTAAACGTTGTAACATACTAGTTGTTGTTGCTCTCCTCTTTATCTCTGAGGACTGGGGCGAGACTGTGTATCATGTGTATATCAACAGTTGAATGGTACTGCAGATGTTTGTGTCAGCAATTTATTTTGGCACCTTATTTGGATGTTATGTTGTAGTGTCTTGCCAATGGCCTTGTCTACAATCAACTGCCAGAGGAAGGACCAAAGTGTACGTTCCTGGAGATGTTCTTCTCTGGCTATCCACGCATTGTTGGGCTGCAGCACTTCCCAAATCTAGAGGTCACTATCTTCCTATTGTAGAACCCATATACTGTGAATTCTTTTCCACATGCTTTAATTCCCAATGGTTTTGGCTGGATTAATGACGCATTAAAGGTGCTTAATCAATTACATTTTTTGTCAGTCTCATTTCAAATTACTTTTGCAAAAAACCAAACCTACCTACTGTCCACTGCAACATGCTGGCTCATTTGGGCAACTTTTATATGTAGTTTTTGTGAAATCATCAGACAAACTATTACATTACTTAATGCTTGTCCAAGCATTAGGTGAAGAAGTGAAAACTCTCACAGACCTTATGAGAGTTTGAACTCTGTAACATGACTTCAATTATTCGAAATGACTTTGGACTCATTAGACACTCTCCTGTTTGCGCGAATCTGTGATGACAACTTGACAAGTTTATGTTCATACAGTCTGATTATGAATTTTGTGAACAAGTATTCGATCAATTTGATCAGTTAAACTTTTGTTTGTTTCAATACTCTGATTATAGAGCCCATGGCCAAGAAGGTAGTATTGATCCAGATAATAAATTATATAATTATATCTCCTCAAGTTGTAAATATTATTTTGAACAGAAATTTAATGAAGATCTCAATATGTCACATAGTGTTTTTGTTAGAAATATATCTTTTATTCATTTTAACTCATGCAGTTTGAATGCAAATTTCGAAAATATTTGCATTTACTTAGAATCACTTGATTTTTTTCGACATCATTGGTATTTCTGAAACATGGGCTCAATCCGATCAGACTTCCTGGTTTCAACTACCAGGTTATTCATGTTTTTACGTTGTAGGGGATTACAAACAGGGTGGTGGGGTGGCACTATACGTAAAAATGACCTTGTTTGTTCTATTATATCGAGTAAATCCACACCTATAAATGGTGTATTTGAATGTGTTACTATTGAGTTAAAGTTAGCCAACTGTAGACATGTGGTAATTGCTTGCGTATACAGAGCACCTGGGTCTGACATAACTTTATTTTGTGACAACATTGACTGCCTGTTTAATCAAGTTGCGATTAAGAAAACTATATAGTTTGTGGTGAATTCAATATAGATTTATTGAAATATGACTCACACAGCAGTACCAAATATTTCTTAGATTTGATGTTTAGTCTTGATATGAACCCAGTAGTTACTAAACCTACCAGAATTTTTAATGTGTTAGCAACACTTATTTATAATATATTCACCAATGATATCAATAGTGATATCACAAGTTGTTTACTTATTACAGACATAAGCAATCATTTGCCCGTTTTTGCTATTTAAGTGTGACAGTAACCGATGTAGCCGCAGTTGCCCTGCAACATACAAACATCAAACAAGTGTGGAAAAAGTTAATGCACTAAAAGCCGCGTTGAATGTGCATCCATAGGACACAGTGCTTAGTCACACAGATATTAATGGGGCAAACAACGATTTTCTTAGTGATTTCACAGTATTGTATAATCATTACTGTCCGCTTCGCCGTGTTAATAATAGCAATAAAAGTGAACAAAACAACCCTTGGCTCAAGAACAATCTCAAAAATGCATGTTGGAAAAAAAATAAGTCGTACAAACGGTTTCTTTCGAATAGAAACAACGATACCGAATTAAGGTATAAATCCTACAAGAATAAACTAACAACCGTTATACGATTTGTTAAACAGGATTATTATAGTAAGTTATTGTCAGAGCACTGGGGCAACTTATCCAGGCTTGGAAAATTTTTTGGAAAATCATGGGGATATCTCGACTTGAGTGCAATTATCCTACACAATTTGATAACAATGGTGTTATTATTGGTGATGGCTACTATGGCAAACACATTTAATAAGTAATTTACAAGCATTGGGCTAGAGCTAGCTAAACATATCGAAACTCCACCAGGCAACTCATGAATGTTCTGTTTTTGGCACCAACAGATAAGGTAGAGGTTATACGCACTGTTAATAGTTGTGGTAATAAATATTTGGCCGATTGTGGTAGCATTATGATGAGTCTCGTTAAAAATGTAATTGAATGTATTTCTGAACCTATGACGCATATATGTAATCTGTCATTTAAATGTGGCATTTTCCCGCATAAGATGAAAACAGCTATAGTATTACCTTTATATAAATCAGGTAAAAAACATCTACCAACTACAGGCCAATTTCACTTCTACCACAGTTCTCTAAAATACTGGAGAAACTGTTTAATTCTCAACTTGAAGGCTTTATGAATTTTTTTACTTATTATCTTAAACTTGTGCCAGTATGGATTTAGAGAAGGCATGTCAACTTCACACGCTTTGTTAGAATTGCTTGACGATATTACACATTCGTTAGAATATAAGAAATGTGCGATAGGTGTATTTATAGATCTCAAGAAAGCTTTTGATACTGTTGACCATCAATTGCTGTGTAAAAAACATGAACTTAGCAGCATTTGTGGAAATGCATATAATTGGATCAGTAGTTAATTGAACAATCATAGCCAATTTGTAAACATACAGCTCAGGCGCACAAAGAATAACGTGGGGTTCCACAAGGGTCAATACTTGGTCCGAAGCTGTTTATTCTGCATATCATTGACATGTGCATTTTCTCTAAACTGGTAAAATTTATCTTATTTGTTGATGACACTAACATCTTCTGTTCAGCCAATGATATAAAACTACTTGAAAATATTATATGCAATGAACTATATAAATTCCAATTATGGTTCTCAATCAACAAACTATCTCTAAATATAGCCAAAACCTATTACATGTTATTTTTTTGCCAAGTCTGATATAATTATCAAGATAAAAAACACACAGATATTAAGAGTACAAGTTACAAAATTTCTAGGCGTGCTTATTGACGAATCATTAAACTGGAAAGACCACATCAGTCGAGTAAAGTCTAAAATATCGATAAGTGATGGTATTATGTACAGATGCAGCAGTGTTCGACTGCTATAGTATGTATATGTTATATTCCACTCTGCTTTTGTCATATTTATTGTATTTTTTGGAAATATGGGGAAATACATATCCTACAAATTTGCATTGTATAAATCTGTTAAAAAAGAGGGTAATACGTCTTATGTGCAATTCACAGCGATGTGACCACACAACCCCTCTGTTTCACAAAGCATGCATATTACAGTTTAATGATTGGTACCATTTAGAATGCAACTATTTGTGTATAAAGCTCATAAAAATGAATTGCCGTAGAACATTCAAAGGTTATTTGTTAAGCATGATAACAAGCACTACACACAAAGACAAAATCAGTTTTTATGAACACATGCATCAACTAATAGAAGGTATATGTCATTAATTGTCTGTGGAATTTGTTGAATGTCTGTTTTACCAATATTCATTCCTTTCACCGTTTTAAAGCTCACTACAGCAAACAGTTATTTGAAAGTTATGGTAAGCAGATTTAATGTCACAATGTAAAGTTTCATAGTAATCTATTAAAACTTAAGTAATGATAACGTCTGTATCATTTATGAGATTAACATCACATATAAAAGCTGCTAGAAACTGTCAACAAAAGGGTAATATGACATTATAAGTATTCTTACTTTAGTGTTTCTCCTTTTGAGCATTTCACCAATATTCTTTGTATACTTAATATGTACATCTAATTTGTTTGATCTGTTTGAATAAACGCTTTTGATTTGATTTAAAATCGAAATGCTGAATAATCACAATTTTCTTCCTTGGTGAAATGACGTAACTTTGTCATGTGATCAGTGAGAGGATGGCAGTCACACCCATGAATCCATGATCAGCATTGACCCACACACTGTTTACCATTTTGGATATCCACTATTTTGATACTTACCAGATCTAATGGCTGAATTCAATTCTTTCGATGATTTGAACAAAACCAAGCATTTTTTATTAAATCAACTGTGGATGTTACGTTACATATACTATTCACACACTACATATTTGGTCACCAGTGAACCAGATTTGTGATAGGGTAAATCAGTCAAGGAAGAAATTTTAAGTAATTTACAGTGTGTTGAGATTGTTCCCACAAAACATGCAGATTACTCAAGAAAACAGATTATCGAAGAACAGATAAATCACACATAACTGTACTTCAGCTTTCAGCAGACTGTACACGTGTTATATGATCCATTATACCATGAAAAGGCACCACAAGAATATTGCATTAAGTTAATAATTCAGCTGTTTTAGTGCATACCAGTATTTTACATTTCTAAGTGTTGTACATTTAGCATGTGTAACAAATATGACACACAGCATATATATATAATTTTGGGTTATGATGCTGAAGACATTTATTCTCTCACTTAACTTAACACTCACTTAAACAGATTCACATACTACAGGGAGACCGGTAGCGGACAGCTGTAGTTGTGACCATATCACAGTTCGAAAAAAATATTGGGGGCTAGGGTAATTATGAATGACATTTATAATAATGCCCTTGACATTTGCTGCAGGTGTTGGTTATTATGGGTCAAAACATAACCAAGATGGAGGGTCTAGACCAAGTACCTAGGCTGAGAGAACTTTGGATATCTGAAGGTAGGCTCAAGGTAAGGATTAATTGACAGTGTATAATTAAACACAACATATTTTGTTATATATTTTAGCTGCTTTTATTTCCTGCGTTGATTTTGTCGACTGTTCGTCATGCCTGATACTCTGTTTGGAAAGGGGAAAAAAGATGGCTAAAGTCATATCAATATTATTTCATTTTATGATGTTCACTGCCTTCATGTTGTTACTATGTCACCCCATTAATTGAATCAGTCACTTTTATTGTAATCTGATGTGAAGTAATCAGTGGTATTTCAGCTTCATATTGAAACGTTTCTGTTGATGATTTATTTTTCAACTTGTTAGTGCTAAAGCAAAGCCAATGTTAATTCACCAGCAGCCTCCAGTATATTTGAGGATTTAAAGCCTGATCACATATAATTATTTAACATAAACAACTAATTTTGTTCTTGCAGAAGATTGAGGGTCTCGACCATCTGAAATGTTTGAAAAAACTATGTCTCTATGAGAACCAGATAGAGAAGATTGCCAACCTCGACCTGCTTTCTTCACTTGAGATACTCTGGCTCAACAACAACTGCATCTCTGCAATCCAGGTCAGTCCATTTGGGTGATCCAGGTCAGTCCATCTCTGTCATCCTAGTCCATCATAGTCGTCAAGGTCAGTCAGTCCATCTCTGTCATCCAGGTCAGTCCATCATTGTCACCCAGGTCAGTCCATCCTTGTCATCCAGGTCAGTCCATCTCTGCCATCCAGGTCAGTCAATCATTGTCATCCAGGTCAGTCAATCTCTGCCATCCAGGTCAGTCCATCTAGGTCAGTCGATGTCTGCTGTTTCTGGGGTGAAATGGAGGGATGGGACGGGGGGAGAGCGAGGCGGAGAGAATAACTGGAAATTGCACCAATATAATAATGTAGTTCTTTGCTCTATGCTGTCAGCAAGTACAGTTCAGCAATTGTATTGTAATTGAGATTGCTATTTGACAGGAACTATCCAGTTTGAAGAATCTGAAAGAACTCAACTTGGCTGAAAATCGCATTGAGAAAATAGGTGAGTTGTTTGTTTTCAGCAAAATTTACGCATGTATATAAAAAAATCTGTTTGTTTGATTTGATCATTAATAGATCATTAATAAAACTGCTCTTGTAAATACATGAGATATATCGAGGTCAGTCAGTCCATCTCTACATATATATATATATATATCTATATATATATATATATATATCTATATATATATATATATATCTATATATATATATATATATATATATATATATATATATATATATATATATGTATATATATATATATCGTGTCGATATATCTCGTGTGTGGTATCGTGTCGATCTGTTGATGTGCCTCAGGTAGCTGGGAGACGGCGTAGATTTGTCCAAGCAACATAGCAGGCTTTAGAATAACAAATGCTCTTTATCTTCATCCTGTTATTAGGGGATGGACGTCATTGACAAAACATGGATGTGTCCTCTGAGGGCTTTCAACGGTGGTTGCAATCATAAGCTAGGGATGGTCTATTTGATATAAATTTACAATTATGTTTGTTGTTGTATTGTAGGTAACTCCCTGAACTCCCTGACAGCACTGGAGAGGTTGGACCTGTCGGGCAATTGCATTAACTCGTTCAGGGTAGGTCTGTCTGATGTAGCAGATGGCACCTTGGGTGATTCTCAGAATGTCACTTGAACATAACCTAGCAATTGTGCCATTTTATAAATGTTTCTGCTGTGATGGTTAATGCATTATACACCAAATGTAGTGTTTTCATTACAACTGGTGTTTATTTTCAACTTCCATTACATATTGAGTAATTATTTGAAAACATTACTAGTAATATCATATCTTTAAAAATCTGCAACGTTTCTCACAATATCACTAATTCGTCTTCTCTCAACTAAGATATTATCCTTCTTTATATCTGTTACACTCAAATCAAATCATATATTTCCTAATTGTGGGGATTTCATTAAGAATATGTGGTGTACCTATAGGGTAAAAAAATTTTTTGTCTAAAAGATCCACCATTTTGTTGCACATCTGATGGTGCCACCTAGTGTGACTTCTTGAATTGGTCTACTTAAATCCATCTCAAGGCAAGATCGTCTGTACGTGATCACCAGTGGTCACTGCATGGTCACTGTCTTTTTGACAGGATCTCACCAACCTGGTCAAGTTGCCCAGTCTGACACACCTGGGACTCAAGATGCCGTGCTACCACTCCAGCCCTGTTGGCCTTCTGTGCAACTATTCCACGTATATTCTCTACCACCTGCCCAATCTGGAGTATCTGGACGGCAGCGACATCATGTGTCAGACTCTCAAGCAACTCGCAGAGGTGCGTTGACAACATCGCGCAGGATTCTAAGCAATCTTGGATCAATTACATTATGTCAATTACAGACCAATTACAAATACCAAATCCAATTCCCACTATACCTAATAAATACCAATTCCAGTTCCATATCAAAATAAAAATATATGAATAGAGCAACCATAGGCATACTCAATACCCAAAAATAACATATATTTTAGAGCAGCTTTTCTTAAATTCTGCATATACATAAGGGCAGGCAAATATATGATATATATGCAACATATTATATTTTATTGATTTTTTAGTAGCGAATACACACACACTCGCGCTCGAAATAACAAATAAAGATTTAAGTAAGATTACATATGGTAAGAAGCATAACATACTAGTTATGCTTCTATATAAAATATCTGGAGTTTTTACATGCTTATGCAATTCCAATGTGCACGTGTTTATCAGCTCACAACATGTAAGTAGAGTTCGTGACCCCTGTCAACTTACCAGTCGAGAACTCAAGAGTTGAAAAGGATCCCCAGATGACGACTTGTAATTACAAGTTCACCGGGGTTCATGAACTCTATTTACATGTCATGAACTCGTATTCATGGGAGGTAAGAGCGCCTTTGAATGCAGCATTAACGTGCATGATCCTTAATTCTGTGGTGTTGCCTAGACAACTGTACGCAAGAAGAAGATGTTCTACAACATGAAGATGAAGACATTGTATCGAAACCTGACAGAGGTGAAAGCTCGTCTTACGGTCACTAAGCAGGAGATTCTCAAAGTGCCTCATGAGCGGATCAAGAAACTCTTCCATGTGCTCAAAGAGGTATGTCATTAGTTAATTAATATGGCGTCTTTTATATGTGGTTAATTAAAATTAATAACACGTCCGAAAATCAGGAACAAGCCCCGGACGGGGCTGTACATGTGTTCAGTTCCTGTCTGGTTTGCTTTGAGGAGCTCACATTCCTGTTAATGTTCTTCCCAAAGTGGCTGCGAGATAAGCAGTCCACTTTGTAATAAACATCATCATTTGGCCTATTTCAATTCTCCACTACATCAGACTTGCATCAGTTATTGCATAAATATATAATGTTAACATAGAAATACTTCATGTGTTGCAGTATATGTGTGATTGCATGTGGGCACACGTGCATGTGTGCATTTCCTTTCAACATTTCTGTAATAGAAATATAATTGACTCTGCTCAGTTTTCTTATTTATCTATATTTTAGTATTCAGAGTACATCCTTGAATGTGCATCACTGTTTCAGATTGACTTAGAACTGCACTTGCTGAAGAGTGAGGAGGATTTGGAGAAGCACGAGAGTGAGACCGAGAGTGATAAAGATGCCAGAGAAACTAAGGTTTGTTCCTCGTGTAGACATTCTGTGTCTTCATCTGTCAAAGATTGACAAAGATTACCCCAAGATTTGGCGGGATTGAGAGAGGAGTGGAGACTAATGACATAGATGGCAGTGAAACAGCCTCACCCTGGACTCTAGGTACAAAGAGAAGAGAATTACAACTACCCTAATAAAAAAATATGGTATAGAAAGCATCTAACCTAAGCAGTAGTGCTATTTGGCAAAAATCAGAACTAAAAATCAGGAAATGGTGCTAGTGTTAGTGAAAGGAAATACAAGGTAATGGTCTTTCTACAAAGATTCTTAAGATATCACAAGTCACAACTGTTTTTTTTTATAAAATAATGGAGGACTGCAAAACACATGATGAAAAGGTCATCCATATTACAGTTTGATGTAGATGTTAATAATGCTTAGGAGAACATTTAAAAAAAAGAATTGAAAGTACCTGGTGAAGTCATGACTCAGACAAGCTCAATATTTTTGTGAAACAGTCCATTGATCTTTGTCCAAATATGACCATGATGTCTACGTGTCCAGGCCGAAGAGGAGAGGTCAACAGTGGAGCTGTACAAGAGCAAGCAGAGGGCCATTCGGGAGAAGATCAAGAGATGGGAACATAAATGTGCAGAGTAAGTCAAAACTTGACAGTTTGAGAAAATAAAATAAGTGCTTAATTATGGTTATATTATCCAGTCAATCCTCTTCATACGACCACCTGCATTAAGAGAACACCTATTGTAATGACACAGTTGGCTCCTCCCGAAATTTCAACAGTAATAAGATACAAACTGTATTAAGAGACTACTTTTCGACCATCTATTGTGTGGTCATTTAAGACAGGCTTGACTGTAATATGAATTGTTGGTTTTTTAGTTAATAAATTCTTGAATCACATGTAGTTGCAGAAATAAACACATATGTAAACATATATTTGTTTGTGTCAATTATGTAAGTGGAATGTCGTGCAGGAATTTTAATTCAGTGAACTTTTATGTTTAGTTTATTTTGTTTGATTGTGATCTATTTACTTTCACAGTTGCATTTTGTTGGTGTTGTTTATGGCTGTTGTGGATTGTAATCTAGATGATGTGATTGATGTCTGTCAGGATAGAGTATTACTACCAAGAGAGTCTGGAACGGATGAGACAGACAGCAGAGGGCACTGTTCACCGGCTATTGACGGAGCTCGAAACAGGCGGTAATGTTCGCTTCGAAGATGGCATCCCATCGTGCTTGTGGTCAGTGTCTGCAGATTTGGCCCACTGGGGTAGAACAGTTTTGTCTAATCGAGGTAGAATAACAAGTGCTTTTTTGAATGAGGTTTTCATAAACGACAGACTAAACTCATTTAAAGGTACACTATTAGAAGAAAGGTAGATTGTAGTTAATTTTGACGCATGATTTTTACCCTCCCATATACCCATGTTTGGCTCGTAATACATATTTGACCATAGATGCTAGTTTCACGAATAGCCAATTCTCACTGTGTGAATTTCAGTATTTGATATATGCAAATCAACAACCACATCTGTTTAGTCATCACTAAGAGTTGACAAACTATAATTGATCTACATGCACAGCATTGATGCAAGAATTTGTAAAATGGCCAACTTTGTAACTATTAATATTATCAATGATTATACCTAGAACTATGTCTCCTGTTGGTGATATATTGTTTATTGATACCAAGTGATTTCTAGTTGATTTGTCCCTCATGTTTTTGTTATTGTTCCATCAAACTGTTTTCATTTGCAGGTTCTCTTCTTGCCATGATCTTGTGCTGTCTCGGTTTTGTGCTGCCGACTACAAAGACTATGGAATTCTGGGAATAAAAATCCATCGAATCACCCGTGTTCACAATCGAATGCTGCGCTCACGTTTTGATGATGCGTTTGCCACACATGTCGATGATGATGACAGTCCGTTCTTTGTCCCGAAGTGAGTGTTGTTGCACTGTGGCTGTGTTATAAGAACCAAGTCGTTTTCTAACTACGGGTAGCGGAGTAGACAGAACAAGAACTATTGAAATATCAACATAATAAATATGTAAAAAATTATAATATTGTTGATTTAACTGTTGAGGTTTGAAAAGAACTTATGTTAGCACTCAATATATTTTGTTGTTTGTGATTTCTCCGAAACTAGTCATTATAGCATCAGAATTTAATCAGATATAATAGCTATTATTAATTCAGCATAATGTGCATGTTGACTTACACATACATTGGCTGAATTTGGACAAACATATATTTTTGCTATAGAAACAAACCATATATAAACACACCCAATATTTTAATGATATTTACAAGTTTGTGATTGTTGTTTGCACATTTAGCCCCATGCTTTAGAAAGTCTTGTACAGCTGTAGTAAGATAAATGCTACTTAGATAATTACTTGGAAAATTCTAATTTATGGTTAAATTTGCTGGTAGCTCTAAGATTCAGAAAGTATAGAATGTTTTTTGTAACTGGAGACCTTACATTGGTTTGAAAACTCTTAGCATTATCTGCCATGAAATCTAAGTAAACCATGTATACAAAACACACTCACTACTTAGTTAACACACATTTCAATATGTGTCAATGATGCTTCAATTAATGCTTCAAGATTGGTTGAAAGACGAAGTGAAACAATTATTGATTGTAACTGTTGTAATTTTCAAGGTTTACTTAACTTTTACCTATACGTGTTCAACTGCTCACATCCAGGTTATTATTTTCTGTTCGGTTTAGTCGTTATCATTTGCAGTCAGTTCTACCAGAATCAGTTCATCATAGCAAACTAGTAACGATCCGTAATCTATTCCATAACTGAACACACATGTATTTTATTCAGTTCAACATTGAACAGTGCATTACATTTAAAAATTATACACCGTGACACTAGTTAACTCTTAGTAAGCTCTATGAACTGCATGGCCAGCACTCTAATGTATGTATTCTGCACACGTGCATGCATACGTGCACACACACATGCACACAAATACACACACATCTCAAGTTTTCAAGCTAAACATGTTTTTGTATATTGTATATTTTCAGAAATCCTGGCTACAAGAACTTACTGGAATATCTCTTCTGGATCTGGGATCCGGAAGTGCCTGGTGGACAAACAGATGTAGCACGGATTCTAGAAGATGGATTTCCAGATGCAAATACATATAAGGTGTGAACAAGTGTTATGTTCTTCTCATCTGTGTATATATTTCTAGATGTATTACAATAATAAGAATATCCTTTTACAACCACCAATCCTTTTCAGTAATCATTAATTCATCAATCCATTGTGTGTCCGCACAGCAACTAGGCAAGGAGGCAGCCGTTCCACTGACCAATAGTCTTAGCCTTGCTGACCATCTGAGGATGCAGCACCTCATCCGACAAAACCAAGACAAGGAATTCCCTGAAGCCTGTCCATTCCGATTTGGTAAGTCTGATATGGGCGGCCAGGACCTGTGTTATAAAACAGTACAGAGAGAATGTAGAATACGGAAGTTGACACTAAGCTAAATAATGGTAAGCAGTGTAGTGCTTCACTCGTAATGCAAATTATTTAAATATGTTTATTTCACAGGAGATTATAAATAAGACTATCATGTATGAATTATGAAAAGTAAAATATGATTCTTGGTTGTCGGGGCAATCATCTTTTGTAAGGTTTTATTTTGAGGCAGATTTTGTTGTATGGCTCACCATTTTATACAGTTTTAATCTGTGTGGCTAGTATTTAAACTGTGTGGCTAGTATTTAATCTGTGTGGCTAGTATTTAATCTGTGTGGCTAGTATTTTTCTACATTGAGAGTTGCATTGGTTAAGACTATTGTTTTCACTTTATGAAATTAATCACAAGTGTAATAATGCTGAATATTTGACGATATATATTGTAATTTCTACCCCAATAATAATGTTTAGCTACATGTATTAAACTTTGATGAAGACATGAAAATTTTTATTCTGGAATAAAGATGCAAAAATATTTTTAAAGAAAGTTTGGTGAATTAATAAAAAAATGTAAAAGAAACATTTAAAGTAAGATCTGGGTGGCTCCAGTTCTATTTTGAACTGGCCCAGGTTAGTTTGAACTGGCCTCACAAAAATGTATGAGTTATTAGTATATGTAATAAAGCAAAATTTTCATGCATAAAATTTCCTGTACTAAAACAGACACACACAATCCCTGCTTTAAATTACAATAAGTACTATTTTAATAAATATAAACCATACCAAATATTGTCGTTCATTTCTTATAACTAGCAAACCAATGAAATAAAGTAATGAATTTAATAAACATTTCAATGTAAACTTTATTTACGAAACAGTTACAATTGTTGAAGGTAACATTATGTTTAATGCTGATGTTTCACACACACTGCCACTGCACTGGGCCTGGCATGAACAAAAGTATATACTGTTCTCGGTTTGCACCAAATCGAAGCCTCCAAAGTTCACCTTCACATTAGTCAGAGTCTCCTTTGTGTCACCAGTATGAAGTAAATTGGCGTAACATCTTTACAAAATTTTCGAACTTGCAACTTCGTCCACCATCTTGTATTTTGTATTTCCCTGGTATTCCCCAAGATGCTTATGTTACAAAATGCCAGGGGTTTCCCTTGAATGTGCAGACTACACCTTTGCCTTGGCAGTGATCTGTCGCTGGCAAGGGAGAAGTAATTTGTCACAACTTGATTTTATACAGAATTAGCATAGATTAGTAAGTACTGTAACGTGCATCACTAATACAGTCCGACCCAGCCGTGATGAATCGGCGGGGTGGGGCCGATAACTTGCACATTTTGGTTAACTGAATCAGCGGGAAGCATTTTGAATGGCCGCTGATAAAAAGACCTTAATTTCGAACACTTGGCTCCTATGCAGTGATCAAATTTGGTCTTAGTAGGAGTCTCCATACATCAACTTGTTTGTTTACACTGCACAGTGCATTGTTAACAGTCTGCTCCATTTATTGTGTTGTCTTTTGTTGGTTGTTAATATGATTTCTCACTGTACTATATTGTTGTGATGTCTGTACAATAGATAAACATTCCTGATTTACTTGATCTTGTGTTTGACAGGTCAATTAGTAGTGTGTAAAGTCTTCATTGGCAACTGTGTGTCCACAATTGAAAGCAAACAGTGAGTATTCTGTTGATCAAAGAATACATATTGTTGTACTCACATTACAAAAAACATTTCATTATCATCCATTACAGAAAACATTTAATTATCATCAGAATAATATACGAAGATATATAAAAATATAAACACAAGAATTGGTCATAAATAGTTTTTATACAGAAATTGTATTATTCTGTGGGGAAATGTACCAAAATTGAATACATGATATAGTTGTTGTATATAAAGCAGATGAAACTAAGATCACGAGGAAATGTATATGTAACAGAAAAACTTCTTCCCCATGCCAGTAGACTGCTACAGCTATTAATACTTATGCATTCTTTTCTATGCTTTCTTTGTTTTCAGGATAAACCAGAGCCAATATCCAACAGCAGATTCAATCTTCCGACCAAAGAAGGATAACGCTCGTAAGTTAGGGATGATATAAGACAAATATGAATTATTTGCTGACTGTATATGCTAGCAACATGAATGTATTTAAAAACAGATTTAGCAGATATCTTACATGATCGAGCAACAACGAGATTCATGTTTATGAAAATTTTTTTACTCTTGATAGGTCATTGGCATCTCTGTCTACATACGATGTTGAGCTCGTGCCTTTGGATAGTAAACTTATTAAATCAATATTACAAACATCTAATCATAAATTGGAAGATACAAAATGATCACATATCTAAGAGGTACAATTTACTTCCTGTATCTGTTTTCCAGCAAAGTCACCAGAGGGCAGTGTGTCTGCAACCGTTCACTCCATGATGACAACAAAGTCGCCGTGTGAATGCGGAAGTCGTCAGTCAGAGTGGTTCATCTTCAACCACGAACTTGTTGTGCCTGAGTACATCATAGACTTTGAATACATCACACGAGTATGACTCTTTTTAATGTGTTTTCATCAACATATTTTTGCCATCAGAAAGTTTTAATACAGGTGTACTGGACATTCTATCATCTTTATGAAATTGATTGTCAAGTTTTCAAATAGAAATGAAAAATGCATTAACAGTTGAAGTTATATATCTAATTACATTTTGCATTTATATTCATATTTGTTACCGGAATGCATTTTCTGTTTTTGCATGGATGGTGATTTTTGGGGAAAAAGTTTTATGAGTGAAATAAAATTGATACTTGTAACTAGTGAAACTTTCTATTGACTAATTCTCCACCAAGATGTTTTGATATATTTTTACCTTGATTTAGTCATATGTCTACAACGTAGTTAATAAAAATAGTAGCACATTCTATCATACATTTAGGGAGCCGGCAATATATTCACTCCAACAAATTTGTATATTAAAGAGATTTTGCACCAACTTTAATTTTTTTACCGAACCATGTTTACTATTTAATATGATACATTTTACTATAAGCTTTAGACGTGATTTGTGTGTGCCTATCATTCATTATTAATCATTGACACTAGACGCCATCTGATCTCATATATACTAAGCAAATTAACTAATTGGACTACAACATATCTGTATAACTGTTAATAGTATACTTGTTAATACTTTATTTGTCTAAAAAACATGATAAACATACTTCACATAGGGAGACCTGTACAACAGCGATCTTTCAGGGCCTCACATCTAAAAAAAAATTTTCCTTTGTGAAACACCTAATGTCAGTCTCCATCATGTGTTGATGGTGACAATGCCTGTCTCCATCATGTGTTGATGGTAACGATGCCTGTCTCCATCATGTGTTGATGGTGACAATGCCTGTCTCCATCATGTGTTGATGGTGACAATGCCTGTTGTTGTCAGCATCAGCCGCGCTCCCCGTTCATCACCCATCACCACGAGATGACCTTGCTAGAGAGGAAGCACCGACCTCTATGTCTTGTTGAGGAGTTTCCCAATGATGAAGATGTCCTAGAACTCCGTCCAGCCATCAAGCCACGGTCAAGGTAACTTGTTACATCTCGATTACAAATAATATATTTACTTTTATTACAAATAATATATTTACTCTTTAACCGTTCTTATCCTGTTTAGCTCCCTGGCATATCCATCCATCTGTTGACGACTTAATATTGCTTACCAATTTCAAGATTGATTAACCCCTTTGTTCTGAAATTGATTAACCCTTTTGTTTTGAGATTGATTAACCCTTTTGTTTTAGGTTCCGAGGTTTTAGGCACAAAAGAAGTTTTCCATTCATCAGCATCATTTCATCAGTCTATATCTGTCTAAATGCAAAGGCATTTTGTATGTTAGTATTGCATAGATGAGTGGGTAATGCTTAAAATAAAATGTCAAACTAATTGACACAAATCTTTTTGCGTCTGAATCAGTGCAGAAGTGGTTCGTTTTGTATTTTGTTCCCAAGACAGTCATACTAAGCCTAAGCTGAACTTATTTTAACAGTTTATTTATTTGTGAGAGCCAAACATGATTAACTTATGGTCCTACGTATAACAAAACATGAAACTTTCATACACATAATGCCCACTGACAACATGATGTCCAAACATATCATTGTTTACTTGCATAGCTTACTTGAAACGGAACAGATACAGACAAATCCAACTGCAGGGTTTCAACCAATACGCATGTTATTTTGGCAGTCATAGGCTTGCCAGTATTAAGTTGCTGAATTTTTAACTTGCCTCAGTGGGGACGTATACATATAGATCAGATCTTCTACAGGTACATGTTATACGTTTGGTGTGCTCTTAAAACATATGTTGATGTTTGTATTATGTCTAATATTTATGTCACAATTCACATGCTCTGAACATTCTTTACAATTCTAGGCTGATTGGACTCTCAGAAAGTGTGATGCTAAAAATTTCAAAAGCCAGAGCCATCACGAACATTCAGTACCTGAATCTCCATGGCAACGGCCTGACAAAGGTCAAGGAAGTTCAGGCACTCCCGCGGTTGAAGCGCCTTGTCTTGAGTTTCAATGAACTCACCCGATTGGACGAACTGGCTCATCTGGTACATAGTCTTTGTGTCCTCAGTGTGCCAAATAACTAAAATATAAATTGAGATTGAAATATGTTCTGAAAAGCAGTGGACTCTTGCTATACGGAACAAGTTGTACTTGGTCAAATTGTTCCATATATCCGATTTTCCTTATATCCTTGGGTACATAAAACATTGCAGGTCAGAATGGAGATTTCAGAGTTGTTCCTTTTAAATGGATGTTCCTTACATCAGAAGTTCTCATAATGAAGCACCACTTGTACATGCACAGCAGCTGTGCCAGTGCAGTGCCAGATATTTACTATTTGTCTACAGTTGGTTGTGGTTGACTGAAACATTGTTTGTGCTCAATGATTTGTTCTTATTGCAGTCCACGCTAAAATGATATATACCATGAACATAGCTTAACCATCACAGTGACGTAATATGGCATTGATAGCATGATATCTTCTCATATATACCACGAACATAGCTTAAGCATCACAGTGACTTAATATGGCATTGATAGCACGACATCTTCTCATATATACCATGAACATAGCTTAAGCATCACAATGACGTAATATGGCATTGATAGCATGATATCTTCTCATACAGTATATACCATGAACATAGCTTACACATCACAATGACGTAATATGGCATTGATAGCATGATACCTTCTCAGTGCATCATCTGTGTTTTTGTTGTTTAAGATTTTTGCATTTACTAGATAACGTTTTGTATTATCTAAGTTATATTTTAAGTTTTACAACACTTTTCAATGAAATGACACAGTTTGACCAAGTAAACTTAAAAAATGTGCTGTTCAATTATCCTGTAAAAATGAAAGTCCAAAAGTGCAAAGGCAAGATATAAATAAGTTGCTTGCACTTAAGTTTACATTTTTCTTTCATTTATACTTTGTGCATGCATTACCGTGTTTTACAATAAGCCATTGACAATGTGACTGTGTTTTTTTGTTCTGTCTAGAATCTTGAATATATTGATGCAAGCTTCAACCAACTTGTTACATTGGAAGGACTCAAGGTAATGTCATGATTGGTTTCAATTAAGTAACTCTTAGAGCAAATCTTATGGCCATATTACAGAATGTACTGCATTACTTTCATAATGTGGGCACAAACAAGTGTGTGCCAGAGTAAAGAACATCCAGAGCCTTCATTCATAGGTTGCTTGCATGTAACCTTTTTGAATAGGTTAAGAAGCAAACAAAAAATATGGTAGAGTTTCAGTCATAGATTCCAAATATGTTATTATCCCACTACAAAAACCTGCCATGTGGTATTGTAATCTGAAAGATTACATAATAAATTGTTAATTTAATAAACTTCCGATCATTGTAATATTTAGAGATATCCTCCTTGTTCAATCTGGCTGAGCAGCCATGGCCAGTCACACCACCTTGTTTCTTTTGGGTCTCTTCAACTGCCTCTATCATCAGTCCCAATTTCTTTGTTATTATTAACTCTTCATTTCAGTCGGCCTCAGCCACGTCTTCTGTTCACTTTTCCGACCAACAAATCCTTCTCCAGGTCATCTCTCCTTACAATATGTCTACAAATATGAGTTCAAGCAGACAGACCAAGAAGCTTTCATATTATTCGAAAGACAGATTGTTTCATTATTTATATATACGCAATGCCTTTGGTTTGTGTCTACAGTCGATGAATTCTCTGCTGTACCTCGATGTCAGCTGGAACAATCTGACCAACACCAGGGACGAGATGTCAGTGCTGAGGAAATACATGCCCGTGCTGTCTGTCCTGGATATAAGACACAACAATTGGCAAAAGGTGACCAAAGCAATGTCGCTCACACAGCACATGATATTTTATTACTGGTGGCAGTCAGATTAATGTTGGCTAATTTCTCTGGTAGAGAATGTCCGTTCTTCATGCTGTATATCATAGCTTCATTTTGTTTTTAACTAAATGTAAACTTCTAAATGTCAAAGTAAGTGTTACCACTTGTTGTTTGGAGTTGTTCAGTGGACAGTATAATTATTAAAATGGATTACAAAATTGTAATGTTTGTGTTTCAGTAACTTTCAGTTTGTTAGTATAGATTTAAGTGACAAGTTTATGCACGTTAGCACATCACAGCTATCATATGGTGCAGTTCCATTCATCTTGGCAAAATTATGTCACTTGTGTTGACATATTAAAAAATCACCCCTTTGTAACAATGTAGACGTGGCTTTTTAAGCACAATCTGATACTGAAATAGATGTTTGTATTTAGGGGCCAGTGTCAAAATACTTAGTCGCTGCTATGAATTTTTCTGCTGCCCAAACTGCTGTATCTTGGCAAGTATTGACTGATTTAATTTTTTTATCATTCCATTCAATAAAATGTTATTTTCAAAAACCTTAATAAGTTACATGAGAAGTAGTATTTGGCCTCACAAAATAATATCTAGAAATAAACTTGCCAAAAAAAATGGGGCATTTGAACGATTAACGAAACTCATCCCCAATATCATTACAATCACATAAAATAGTCTCTCTTACCTGACAATTCCACTATTCCTGCCTTGCTGAATCGACAATCAGTGTGCCTGTTCTTACCACACCATTGTTTCCTACAGCCAGAGGGCCTGCGTTTGAGGATCATCGGGAGACTGAAGACACTGACCAAGCTGGACGGCAGCGTAGTCGGGGACGAGGAGACTGCTGCTGCACTCAGGATGGCTGCTGGCTCTCGCATCTCCCAGGTGTCGCTACTGATGCAGTCGCGCACTGACACAGAGCCGCTCCGAACGCTCAGTCTGCAAACGCACGCTCACACGTTGACGCAGTACAGCAACAAGAAGCCAGACCGGGCTGTTGATCTCGACAACAACTGGTACCTCAAGGTGGGATGTCATGAATAATAACTAGCATCTAATTCATCGTTCTATACAGTGGACTCTGGTTAACAGAATCACAGATAATAGCATTTACTTACGTAGCCTCTTTGCACCTTAGTTGGTGCATAAGGCCACTTAGAAACTTCACTTCCACCATTTTGTATGATCTCTGGCTGTGTTCTCTGCCATTTTCCAGTAACTCCAGCTCAGTTGGTTCCTCTCTACTTCAACAGTCCTTCTCCATGTTGACTTTGGCCTTCCACTTTTCCCTTTACCTTCAGGGACTCAGGTTAATTCTATTCTTTTGTTGTTATTTCCATCTCTCCCAAGTTTGCAGCCGACATTGGCATTGGTGGGAAGGGAAGAGGTGGGTTGTGCCATAATTATGTCTTTGATCAGAGGTGGAGATGGAACAGCTGAGGTGGCTCATTGTGGCATTGGTGGGAAGCGAAGAGGTGGGTTGTGCCATAATTATGTCTTTGATCAGAGGTGGAGATGGAACGGCTGAGGCAGCTCGTTGTGGCATTGGTGGGAAGGGAAGAGGTGGGTTGTGCCATAATTATGTCTTTGATCAGAGGTGGAGATGGAACAGCTGAGGCAGCTCGTTGTGGCATTGGTGGGAAGGGAAGAGGTGGGTTGTGCCATAATTATGTCTTTGATCAGAGGTGGAGATGGAACGGCTGAGGCAGCTCGTTGTGGCATTGGTGGGAAGGGAAGAGGTGGGTTGTGCCATAATTATGTCTTTGATCAGAGGTGGAGATGGAACAGCTGAGGCAGCTCGTTGTGGCATTGGTGGGAAGGGAAGAGGTGGGTTGTGCCATAATTATGTCTTTGATCAGAGGTGGAGCTGGAATGGCTGAGGTGGCTCGTTGTGGCATTGGTGGGAAGGGAAGAGGTGGGTTGTGCCATAATTATGTCTTTGATCAGAGGTGGAGCTGGAACGGCTGAGGCAGCTCATTTTGGCATTGGTGGGAAGGGAAGAGGTGGGTTGTGCTGTTGGTTCTGGTGAGGGGACAATTGATGATAAAGTGGAGGAAGGCGATGAGAGAGATGCTAGGGAAAGCTCACCTCAACAGGGTTTTTTAATGGTGACAAACCTAAATGGATACTTCAGTTCAATGTTTAACAGAGAGGATATTAGTTCATTACCATTTCCAAATGCTAAATTTCAGGAGGCTAAATCGGACTATTTAGGGCAGTTAATTAAACAAAGGCAATAAAGGACAATAAATCACCTGGAGCAGATGGAATTCCTCCAAAACTACAAATGAAAACAGTAGAACAAATTAATATACCACTTGCAAGAGTGTTCAACTTGTCATTAAAAGAGGGAGTAGTTCCTTTTGAATGGAAAGAAGCTAACATCATACCATTATTTAAATTTAAGTTCAAGAAATAAGTCAGAGAATTGCAGACTAGTGAATTTAACATCAGTGATTTGTAAATTATTAGAAAGGTTAATTAAAGACCATATGGTGGATTTCCTTGTTAGGCATAAATTATTAAATCCATCTCAACATGGATTCCTCATTTACTGTGTTGAAGTAAGATGGATATTGATACTCTTTAAAGAATATTGAGTAACTAAAATGATTCCTGAACTGAGAGACCTTAGTTATGAAAAACGAATGAAAGAATGTGGTTTAACAACCCTAGAAACAAGGCAGTTAAAAGGAGATCAAATTGAAGTTTTTAAGATATTGAATGGGTATGAAAATATTGATAGAAACATTTTTTCTCAAGAAAGATAATAGAACTAGAGGGCAAGAAAGGTAGTAGAACTAGAGGACATGAGGTAACATTAGTAAAGGATCATATTAGATTGGATATCAGGAAGTACTCGTTCTCACAGAGGACAATCAATAGATGGAACAAATTATATACAGATTGTGTAACTGCTAGCAGCGTGAATATGTTTAAAAACAAGGTTGACACATATCTCAGGAGGGCGGCTTACACATAGATTAAAAATGTTGGACTCTTGATAAGCCAATGGCTTCCTTGTCCACTTGCCGTTTGGGCCTTTGCATTGGATGGCAATCTCATTAAATCTTGTTAAATCTCGATGAGTTACAAAGAGAGACTATATTCTGTGAGGTCATGGCAGGTTGTCCTGTGTGGCTTTATTTATAGTCTCTGACCACCTGATAAGATGGACATCTGCTTTATAGAGGTCATGCCTCAGTTAGACTTCCTGGTGTGTTACAGACGAATGCAGAGCATAGTAAGTTTGGATATAGGAATTCTGAAAAAATATCTGATATACCGTAAGTTTCAGTGTATAATATGCCCCCATGTATAATACGCACCCTGACCTGACCTGAAAAGTTTCAGAATTTTTTATGGTCACATCTTCTTATATTCATGCAAAACGTTAACATGGCCACCAGTGGGAAAAACAACTGTAGGCTGAACCCTCTAATGTCTCGTCTGAAATAAAAAAAAATTCCATCTTCCTTTCCCCATGTTATATGCTAAGTGGAAAATAGTATTGTTCTGATTAATTGATTTTGTTGATGATGATTGATTCACGCTTCTGATCTTGTGTGATCAATGATCATTTTTGATTAAAAGGCAAAGGTCTTATATAGCACAGTATCCAGTCCTTGGGACTGTTCAGTGCACTTTACACTTCAGCCCCTGACGGACATGTTCATTCTAACACCATTTTGATTTCTCTGGGAAGCATTCACCCATGCTACAATTACTCCACGAAGACTATATTCATTCAGATATCCATCTCTGTCTGTAGCCAGGTACTCATTTATACAGCTGAGTGAATCTGGTGTGATCGATGATCATTTTCGATTATACAAAAAAATTAGATGGTGAATTTTGATCCCGTTCCTTGAGATATGTGGGCGATTCATTCCTGTTCTATGACTTATCTGGGCAATGGAAAAGAAATAACTTATGTGATTGGCTATTCTACGGCTTGCCCATTCCGTTGTGGTGTCAAAAAAGTTGGACGCTGTCGAAGATGCTGGCAAACTATTTCCCACAATGGCCACCCACAAACCAATTATATAATCAATCATCGATGTTTGGCTAAACCGGTGATTGATTATGAAAATCAAACTGATTCCCAACACTACTGAAAATATGTAGCTCATTTCTGTGATATGACTGGGTGGGATACCTGTGAATACCAAACCACTGAGCCAACTGTGTCAGATCGCAAATGTCATGCATATAAATATGTTCTGAATCTTTCCACTGCAGGTGACTACTCTGAACCTGGACGGTCAACACATCAGCAAACTGTCGAACCTGGAACGACTGGAAAATCTGCAGTGGGCGTCCTTCAACAACAACGACCTCACCAAGATCGAGGTTGGTCTGGCAGTGTGTGTGTGTAGTCTTACTGAGAACAAGTCTTGTTGTCATCTGTCTACTGGTCCTAACATCAGAGGGGTAACAGCATCTTACTTGGGTGTGCCGTTCCCAGTACACTATTCACTATATTCCACCACTCATTTATACACCTGGAGTGAACGGATTTGTCTAGTCTTCAAAGCCCAAGCTAAAATCAGCAGGGTAATAATCTGTTGTGAGCTGTCTAAGTGATCAATTCTTTCTGTGTGACCTCAAAACATACGCTTACCCCCGGGGGAACACTCTGGTAATCTGTGGGTTTCCATGTAGAGGGATTTATACATTGAAATTATACTCCTTTTAGATACAAAATTTTTCCTGAAATTATGCCACTTTAGAACCTATATAAAATACCGTAGAACCCTTTAAAGTGGCCACACATGTTTTCGCAGGAATAAACCGTCATTTCATTTAATACATCTTGTGCCCTACAGTTAAGGCGTTCACTGCACCCCTTTTATCTGCAATACAGTTCATTTTTAGATCCTTTTTCTGTAAAAAAAGGTTTCATATCTTAGATAAACCCCTTCCCTCTTGTCCCCAGAATACCATGACTGACCCCACCCTGGATGCTTACAGGGTTTGGACAACTGTCTGAAGCTGGAAGAGTTGTCTCTCGAGAGTAACTGTATCACCCGCATTGAGGGCCTCACCAAGTTGGATCAACTGCGACACCTCAACCTCAGTCATAACTACATCGACTGTCTCGAACACACAGGCTTCGAGCGTCTACCCCATCTACACTACCTTGATCTCGAAGACAATTGCATCACTTCTCTACTTGGCCTGCAGAGGGCACTGTCGCTCACCGAGTTGTACATCAGCAATAACCTAGTGGAGAGTGTGCGCGAGATCTTCTACCTGAAGGTGGGTGGCAGTGCATGCTGGGAAGTGTGTGTGTATTGCGTTGTGTGTGTGCATGCGTGCGTGCATGTATGTCGCTAGCAAAACTAAAAAGAGTAAAACATGTATTGAACATTTTTATGCCAGACTCCCCATTTCCATGGCAACAAGCAAAATGGCTGCTGTATGAAGGAATTATGCCCCCTTTAAACAATTACAACGCTTAAAGTAATGGATATTTTATCCTAATACTTTCACAATCATCATTGATTTAGTTATCTCTAGAACTCCTCTAAAAAAATTTCCAACATTATGAATATTTATCTTTTTTCTGAATTTTCAAAGTTATGATATTCTACATGTAACATTTGTCGACATATTTTTATTCACTGCTCCCAAGATATTGCACCAAAATTTTTTATTACATTTTTTTTTAGAATATGCAGGTGAACACATCAGTGTGCTAGAGTGTTGTTCTTTCTCATCAAAATTTCATTTCTAAATGGCCATCAAAGATTGAATGATGGCATTGATTACATGGTAGATGCCAGGTTTATCGAAGAATAAAACTAATTTAGATGTATGTAATTTACAGTCATTGTTATAAAAGTGAACTTTATTGACAGCAAACATACAAAGCTATTTGTATATGGAGGAAACACGTTTTGAGTAATTTTTTCAAAAAACATCATTCTAGCTGCCATATCTCCACTTAAAAGTATTGTTGAATATGAAGGGTAATGTGAGACTGGGTGTTCAGAGCAATACCAGCATTATGATTGTGAGTTCAGGGAAGTGCCAATGTTGTGATTGTGAGTTCAGGGAAGTGCCAATGTTATGATTGTGAGTTCAGGGAAATGCCAATGTTATGATTGTGTGTTCAGGCAATGTCAATGTTATGGTTGTGAGTTCAGGGAAGTGCCAATGTTATGATTGTGTGTTCAGGCAATGTCAATGTTATGGTTGTGAGTTCAGGGAAGTGCCAATGTTATAATTGTTAGTTCAGTGCAATGTCAATGTTATGGTTGTGAGTTCAGGGAAGTGCCAATGTTATAATTGTTAGTTCAGTGCAATGTCAATGTTATGGTTGTGAGTTCAGGGAAGTGCCAATGTTATAATTGTTAGTTCAGTGCAATGTCAATGTTATGGTTGTGAGTTCAGGGAAGTGCCAATGTTATAATTGTTAGTTCAGTGCAATGTCAACGTTATGGTTGTGAGTTCAGGGAAGTGCCAATGTTATAATTGTTAGTTCAGTGCAATGTCAATGTTATGGTTGTGAGTTCAGGGAAGTGCCAATGTTATAATTGTTAGTTCAGTGCAATGTCAATGTTATGGTTGTGAGTTCAGGGAAGTGCCAATGTTATAATTGTTAGTTCAGTGCAATGTCAACATTATGGTTGTGAGTTCAGGGAAGTGCCAATGTTATAATTGTTAGTTCATGTCAATGTCAACATTATGATTGTGAGTTCAGGGAAGTGCCAATGTTATGATTGTGTGTTCAGGCAATGTCAATGTTATGGTTGTGAGTTCAGGGAAGTGCCAATGTTATAATTGTTAGTTCAGTGCAATGTCAATGTTATGGTTGTGAGTTCAGGGAAGTGCCAATGTTATAATTGTTAGTTCATGTCAATGTCAACATTATGATTGTGAGTTCAGGGAAGTGCCAATGTTATGATTGTGTGTTCAGGCAATGTCAATGTTATGGTTGTGAGTTCAGGGAAGTGCCAATGTTATAATTGTTAGTTCAGTGCAATGTCAATGTTATGGTTGTGAGTTCAGGGAAGTGCCAATGTTATAATTGTTAGTTCAGTGCAATGTCAACGTTATGGTTGTGAGTTCAGGGAAGTGCCAATGTTATAATTGTTAGTTCATGTCAATGTCAACATTATGATTGTGAGTTCAGGGAAGTGCCAATGTTATAAGTGTGTGATCATGGCAATGTCAACGTTATGATTATGTGTTCAGAGCAATGTCAAATTTATGCTTGTGTATTCAGGGCAATTCCAACCTTGTCATCATAGACATCTTTGGCAACCCGGCTGCTAGCTCTGTTGATAACTACCGACTGTTCGTCATCTACCATCTGAAGATGCTGAAGGCCCTCGATGGAAAGTCTGTTGTAAGTGTCTTCCTGTCTCCTTCCTATCCCCCCTCACACGTATCGCAGTCTTGGATACTTGTCTCTCTTGTAGATCCATGGCGGTTGGTTATGCCTCACTCAAACATACACCAGTGTTTGTATATGATGTAAAAGGTGCATCAATAGATTTTTGCCATGCATGTTAAAAACATGTATTACAGAAATATTCAGTTTATGTTTTAAAAAACAGTTTCTTTCCTAGAAACATTTTTTAGGTAAAACATACGTTTTGTTTTTCTGAAAAAACTGTTTCTAAGTGGTTATATTATTTCATTTCACATTTCCAGTTTTCTTTAAATAGTTCCCTTTTCACTACATGCATGCAATTGTCGTCTGAATAATGGTTTATGTGCAAGAGCACCAGATGGCAGTGTGGTCAGCGGAAAACCATCATGTAGATGTTCTGGAGAATCTGTATACATATGTTTGATCAAGAGGTTCTAAAAAGTCAGATGAGCACTCATGCAGTTTGTTGTGTCTGTGGGTTATTCGGAAAAACCCACAGGAAGACCTAGTTGGGTCACTGAACATGCCCCCTGCCAGTCTGTCAAGGACACTGATTGCGTGGCAGTTTCATTTTCAGGTAATTATTCTGTTCTGTCCATATGTTTCTGCAATCACAGCTTGCAGAATAGACCTAATGACTCACTTTGCTCATATACAGTTTCATTGTTCGTGTACCGATTGTTCGTGTACAGTTTCCGTGGGTTTTTTCAGACTAACATACTAATATAAATTACAGAAACCGTGTACTTTCCCTTATTTTTAAGAAAATGCTTCAACAATTTGAAGTATTTTTTTAACGACTTCAAAAATACAGCAATCTGAAGAATAGAAATATGTCAATGCAGACCAGGATATGGAGAAGACATGTAAAGAAAATGCAGAGAAGATGAAGTGCTGCAGGAGAACTCCAATGAACATTGGCACACAGGGATGATATTAGAGCAGCTGAAACAAGGGCAAAGTGACATTGTTTTGTGGAATTATGGTCCTTCAACAGTTGATGTTGACTATAACTATAACTGACCTCTACTCAGTGCAGTGCCCACATTTTGCCCAGAAACATTGTCAGTATACCAAGAACATCACCATGGCAACATGTACCTGTATAGTGTACATATTCTATGCACATTTATATTTTATTTAACACTTGGTTGGTCATTCTAATTGTTTCTATGCAGCATTGCATTGTTTCTTATAACAATGCATTTAGGATCATGCACAGCCTACCTATGAGGTGTAGTGCTTGTCTTATGTTTGTTAGTTCTGGCTGTGACTGTTGTAATACTAGGATTGGAAAAAGTATGTACAGTTTAACGTTCAAGAATAACATTATTCAAAGTATATCTCATATTGTTACTATGGACATAATGTATATTGCATGTACTCTTTTGTCTGAAATAAAAGACTCGTTGGTTGATTGTTTACCAGCAATAAGCCTACAAACACGTGCTTATAATTTGTTTTAAATGGAGGTAAATTCAGTAAGGCAAGGATAGTGTAAATAGGTTTGTCACATGTTAGTGAGAGCACACATCTGATGTATCAAGGGACTCTGGACTGGTAATAAGCTCAGGCATCCAAGTGAAGCCTTGGAAATACCAGATGCATTATGAAACCATAATTATAAGCTTTTGAACATTTGCTCCAATAATAGATAGGAGAATGTAAATGTATCTGCATTGATAAATTGTGATATTTGTAACATGTATTTGTTAATATATTAAGGAGGTTGGCATATTAGCTGGAATATGTTTTCTTATACCTCAACCACATTTTCTTGATAGTGCTTAACAGTAGAAATTGTCACTATGTCCTGTTGACAGTGACACAGTTTGGTTGTTTTATGAGAACACTTATTTCACGCTTCATTGATTATTTAAATTGGTTTTGTGATGCATTTGCTGTTGGACTTTTTTTAGATGTCATCTGAAAAAAAACCAGACAAAAGTGCTGTCAAAGAATTTTTTGATTGCTGATGTGATATCCTTCAGAGTCTGATGCTGTGTGTGTTTCCAGGAATCGACAGAAGTAAGCCAGGCCAAAGACATGTTTGGGGGTCGCCTCACGCAGGACTTTGTCGCAGAGAAGCTGTGTGTGTCAGACTTCAACAAGCTGATGGAGCTTGACTTCCCCAACATGAACATCCGCAGTATTGACCTCGGCCATGGAGATACCTTTCTCAATCTCAGGAGGTACGCTACATCATCCGTCTGTTGAGGCATTTGTGACATTGTTAAAAACATATCTCTTTTGTGCAGCCTTCAGAACACTCTTATGCTAGCAGAAGTGATATTTTAATGACTAGGGCATGTTACTTATTTCACTTATTATTTATTTTTTAACTTGTTTTTATTTAACTTATCTGCTTAACTTATATGTTTATCCAATGTTTCAACTTAATTTAGTTGTAATTTATTTAACTTAATTTAGTTGTAATTTATTTAACTTAATTTAATTATAATTTATTTAACTTAATTTTGTTGTTATTTATTTAACTTATGTATTCAACTTATTTATATAACTTATATTTACTTGTCTTTTAAACACAGTTTTTATTTTAACGTTAACTTACTTCAAATTAACTTAGTATTATCTCGTTAGCACCTTTGAGCAGGTTTTTAACCCGGACATATTTCACGTTACATGTGTATAATAATACAAAAAATTATTTGGTCTCATGCTAGGGTTAAACTACCTTGCACCGTTGACTCTCACCATCAGTTGCTCTTAGATAAAAAATTATATTTGTTTTAGAATAATCTGTTCTATTCCAACAGCTGTTGCCATGTGTAAGTTGTGCAACAAATTCTATAAGTCAGTGCATCTTAAAAGTACTGGAATTAGGAGATATTCTCACAATCGACTGGGTCGATCAATGATTTTTCTAAATTGTACGTTGTTTTGTCCACATGCAAGTAAATGGAATACAAATAGCATATCTTCATTCTATAATTCTATACAGAGAGACAAGACGTATATTGTGATTTTTGCCTAAATGCTGCTAACATAAGTAAAATGTAATATTACTGAATAATGTTGTCAGTCTTGCACTGATGTGTTTGTGTACTTTCAGTGTGAATCTAGAACACAACAACTTGACGTCATTCGGTGGCTTGGTTTATCTGCTCAATCTGAAGGTAAAATATAACATATAGTCTTATAAGATATTTATTCTAAGCTCATTTAACTGTTTTCTTCACATTGTATCCAGGTGCTGTGCCGCGACCACAACCATGGTGAGTCTACCACATTTGTATCCAGGTGTTGTGATTCAACCACAACCACACTGAGTCTGTACCACATTTGTATCCAGGTGTTGTGATTCAACCACAACCACACTGAGTCTGTGCCACATTTGTATCCAGGTGTTGTGATTCAACCACAACCACACTCAGTCTGTGCCATATTTGTATCCAGTTGTTGTGATTCAACCACAACCACACTGAGTCTGTGCCACATTTGTATCCAGGTGTTGTGATTCAACCACAACCACACTGAGTCTGTGCCACATTTGTATCCAGGTGTTGTGATTCAACCACAACCACACTGAGTCTGTGCCACATTTGTATCCAGGTGTTGTGATTCAACCACAACCACACTGAGTCTGTGCCACATTTGTATCTAGGTGTTGTGATTCAACCATAACCACACTGAGTCTGTGCCACATTTGTTTCCAGGTGTTGTGATTCAACCACAACCACACTGGGTCTGTACCACATTTGTATCCAGTCATTATGATTCAACAACAACCACACTGAGTCTGTTCCACATTTGTATCCAGGTGTTGTGATTCAACCACAACCACACTGAGTCTGTGCCACATTTGTTTCCAGGTGTTGTGTTTCAACCACAACCACACTGGGTCTGTACCACATTTGTATCCAGTCATTATGATTCAACAACAACCACACTGAGTCTGTTCCACATTTGTATCCAGGTGCTTTGCCTCAACCATAACCACATTGACTGTATCGTGCCACGACCACGCCAGCAGAATGCAGTGCTGCCCCGGGGGCGCGTAGCAGGGTCACCCATGGGTGTCATCCCCTCGGACTCGTGTACACAGCTGCTCGAGAAACTGGAAGTGCTACATTTAGGGTGGGTGCCTTGACCACTCACTGGCTGACTTGACCATTCACTGGGTGACCTGAACACTCATTTGGTGGTTTTACCACTCACTGGATGATTTGACCACTTATGTGTGACTTGACCACTAGCTTGGTGATGTGACCACTCGCTGAGTGACTTGACCATTCGCAGGCTGACTTGACCACTGGCAGGGTAACCTGTGTGGTTGAGATGTGTGGTCAATTACTTCCAATTACGCAGCAGTTTTATGACACATTCAGCTGAAGGTGTATGTGAAAAAAACAGGCATGGTTGGATCTGTCAGTTGCATCATGATTGCAATAATTTCATATGATGTTGATATATATATATATATATATATATATATATATATATATATATATATATATATATATATATATATATATATATATATATATATATGTTGATTCCATTAAATTCAGTGATGTTTCACCTTCACCTCACACAGAAGGGTTATGTATGCAATATCCAATTTCTTTGACACAGATTTATGGTTGACAGTTTAAACTGCTTTTCATACAATTATCTGTTTGCATATTGCAGCTACAATGGCATCAAAGACATAGCTTCTCTACAACTCTTCCGGCTACCATCGCTGAAAGCTCTCTTTCTACAAGGTATGTAAGTTATCATTATAATGACAAAGTCTTGGTATATTAATCCATATTGACAGATTGATATGTGATGAATTACTACCCAGTTCAGACCTATTACACCCTGTACAATTTTTGTTGCAATCCTTATTTTTGACTTAAGAAATTTCTGTATAAAGCTGTATAACATTAAAAAAAAATTTCAGTGGTTAATTAACCTACGGCATTCCTATTCAGATCAAGTGTCACTATCTGTAAGGCTACAAAATATACCTACATCAAACATAATCCACTAAGTTTTATCGGAAATCATGCCAAGCAAGATTTTAAAAGAAATCCTTTTCATTTGAAAGAAATCCATAACAAAACTGGATATAGCCGTTTACCTCCCAACATCCCAAAAATCTATTGCATATGGGAAATCCGTCTGCCATTTAATTGGTAATAAATCAAAATAACGTGTTGGGACTTTGGCTGATTTATGTGATTCAGGGAACGAGATTGTAAAGGTCGAAGGTCTCGATGCACTGCACGAGTTACGCGAACTAGTTCTCGATCGCAACCGAATCAAGAGCATCAGCGATATGTCATTCAGTAGTCAGTGGCAGCTACAGGAGCTCCACCTGGAGGAGAACCGACTGCGTGAACTCACGAATATCACAGTTCTCAACAATCTCAAGCGATTGTTCCTTGGCATGAATCGTATACAGGTGGAGAAAATAATAATATAAAAACTTCTATCGCACCTAAGTCCTCTAAGTTTTCTTTATTTGTTGTGATGATTGTGGCAATGATCGTCTGCCTGTGTACCCAGTATTGTTTTTCTCACTCAAGAAAGATAGCAGAACTAGAGGACATGAGGTCAAATTAGTTAAGGATCAGTGTAGATTGGATATCAGGAAGTACTCGTTCTCATAGAGGATAATTAATTAATGGAACAAATTGTATACGGATTGTGTAACTGCTAGCAGTGTGAATATGTTTAAAAACAGGATTGACACATGTCAAGAGGACGGGTTACACATAAATGAACATTTTGGACTGTCGATAAGCCAATGGCTTCCTTGTCCACTTGCCATCTGGGCTTTTGGCTTGGATGGCAAATCTTGTTCAATCTTGCATTGGTTATCATAACCAATGCAAGATTTAACAAGATTTGTCATCCAAGCCAAAGGATAGTATATAAGACAGGAAATTAAACCTGCACCATGCAAATCTAGAACAGGCCAGAACATTATTAATAATATTGCAGACCATTTGAAGTGGGATTTAATAGGCAGTCCAGTGATATTAAAGATAACTGAATATAATTTGTCAACATGCTATTGTGTAATAAAATAGTATTTTTTTTTTTATTTCATGAAATCTGGTTCTGAATTAGTTGAAACCATATTTCTATTTGACATGTGGTTTACCTATCTATGAAACAAGTTTCATATGCAACTATCCATGAGACCATTCAATGCACATATTAATTGATTGATCGATTGATCAATCAAAACAGATAGAGTAGTTTTATGTAGTTTCATTGTTCTGGTAAAGTTTTAATTGAACAAATTGCTGAATGTAAGTAATATTTCAAGACAAATCTTGTTCCAGTGAATGTTGATGTGACAACAGTTTTTATTGCATTAATGAATTGATATCATCGAATGACTTGTGCTAATGTTGTACTGATGTGTTGTGCAGGATTTTGGCGAGCTGGACAAACTGGAATCCATGTCAAGTCTTGTGGAACTGTCCCTGGTCAGCAATGCTGTAAGTGGTCAATGTGTCCCAGCATTCATTCCACATTTGCACTGCCTGGTTTTGAGAGTTTCTGCAATATGTAATAGGATATGCCATTTTCACAATGTGAACAAACATTTGCACAAGGGATCGACATTCGAAATCACTGACAATTATTTCATTGATTGAGTGCAAATAAATTATTAGAAATGTTTTTACTGAAATACTTACGATTATCGTATAAAAAAAACATGTTTAGCAAAAAAACAAAGTTGCGAAATGAATCTGAAACAAGATGAGTGAAAAAACCTAATAGAAGACGGACATTTAATTGGTTGCAAGAAATAAACTTCAACTCATACAACATGAGTTATTTTGCTGGGAGTTGAGAGGATGTTGACTGTGCTGTTGTAGGTGGCCAGGCGCATGCTCCATCGTCCTCTACTCATATATCGGATGCAGAACCTGAAGGTCATTGATGGCATCCCAGTGATGGACGAGGAACGCGCCAAGGCAGAGATGTACTTCACCGACCTCCAGGTGGGGCAGCAGGCTTTTTCCATTATGGCTCATACAGGTCATGATGTTGGTTACATACCATGTGACTAGAGTGTTGTCAAGATGGGTGTTATCTGTTTTTTATTTGTGTATAGCACGTTATCATGTAGTCATCTAAATAATATATATATATATATATATATATTTTTATGGCACCATATGATATAATTGTCCCTGAGTTTATATTTTTGTTAACTTATCATCATGTAATATTCTTATTTTTTATTATGTACAGCACCAAAGAATATCATTGTATAGATTTGGTGCAATATCAATTAGTAGACATCAAACATAGGTACGTGCATACATGGTAGGATAGAGAGAGAGACCACTGCTTTGTGAGTTCACAACAGGCTTTTTCCATTTACCATGTGAGATTTTTTAGTTCCCTTTGCATAGACACCAGGTAGAAGGGACCGACAGCTTTTGGTGTTTCTTCCAAAAGACGCAGGTAGTGTCAGATGAACTGAATTGCACAAGTTTCTAAATGGCAGCTGGTAGATTTGAATCCCAGTCCTCTTGATTGTCAATCCGGCATTCTACCGCAAGACCACCACACCCCATTTCTCTAGCAACACCAACAAAAGTCATCTATGATATATTATTCTCTCTCGTGTTGTGTCAGAACGTCCATTTCCATCTTATCCACACTTGGGCATTTACCTAACCAAATTTGTTTTTAAAAATTTTTGGACCTGCAACCTTTGTTTGGTTGAAATCTGTATTTTTGACATGACATTCTGTATTACTTGCTTAAACTGTTAATTCCTTATTAAACTTTGGTGAAGCACAAGCCACTAACGAGTCCTTTCCACCGGACATGATTATGGGTTTGCTTTTCCAGTTGTTTCCATCAACATCCCACTTTTGCCATTTCCACTTCTCTGCCTTCCCCTTTTCCTCTTTCTTTGAGGGTTCCATGTGAGCGCATGTCTTGTGATGTGTTGTGTTGGCTTCCTGTATAAATCCATATAATTATTGCAATTGAGTGTCACCCTCTATCAGGATACATCAAACGAAATGGAATTGTGCCTTGCAGTATTTATGTTTCGACTGTCATTCATGTTTAGGCTACACTTGTGTGAGAAACACAAGAACATATGTACTTTATCGCAATTTTTTCATTTGAAACATCTATAAAAACGGGATACAAAAATCACAAAAATCCATATTGCATACGAGAAATACATACGATGTGGTGGTCTGCATTTCCCTCTGTCATGCTCCCAGTCACATGTGTTATCATCACCTCAACTTTATGCATTCCAGCCGGCGGCTCCCATATCGACGACAATGGAAGCAACCCTACCAGGCCTTGGTGCCTACAAGACCCACGTGTCCATGAAGGTGACCAACATGCAGCTGGTGTCCTACACAGACAAGATGTGGTCGGGCGGTGTATGTCTCAGTGATGATGGAGCCACCATGCAGAACCAACAGGAGTTTCAGCGAGGTGGGTCCCCTTCACAACTGGGGCAAAGTTAGATTCTGATATCCTTACATCATAAGAAGCTACTGTTGGGTATGATAAATGACAGGCTTTTGTATGGCCAAATGGGAAGGTGTTTTTATAGATTGCATTAAAACGAAGACAGTTTGCATGGATAGCTGTCTCACGAATTCTGACATCAATGTTGTTTAGGTGAGACTAGATTAGGGTATCTTTACTTCCTGTGAAGGCTAAACCATTAGTGATTCTCAAAAGACAAAACATTACAATGCAACACGAATGTAGACTGCACGATTCGCAACATTGAAGCATAGAGGCAGCGAGAATCAGCTATCCATTTATCTATTATCTATGGTTAAAAATAAATATTTTATTTATTATGGAAGCTATTTTATCTACTATTGAAGTTTAACTATAGTTTCCTGTACACAAGGGGTGATCATTACACAACGAGTGATTCGCAGGTTCACTCCCAGTGACAAGCTCCAGTGCTTGTTTATACAACCGTGCGAACTAGGGCAGTGTGGAGTGAATGATAGTCCAAGCTTTGAATGGTAAAAAGTGGATTTGAGCACAAGTCCTGTCGATTGAGAGTCCAGCACACAGCCACAAACACTGGTCACTGTTACAACCCTCTGGGGCTCAGTTTGATATTCTGGCTGCTCCTTGAAGCTCAGTTTCATCTAGTCATCATTGCCTCAGCGCATTCACCTGTACACCAATGTAACTGGAAATTGACAGTGGTGGAATAATGTGAACAACTAGTTTTGTGCAAGAAATGGAATGTAATTGAATACTTCCCAGATATTTCACATTGGTGTTCAGATGAACAAGTATTGCAGGGGGTGAAGTTTAAATGAGTTTGATCAGCTGGTCTGGCAATACGAGAACAATACCTATGTTGTCATTAGAAAACAATAATGAGAATGTGTGCAATAATGTTTCTCTTTGTCAAATAAAAAAAATGCTCTTATGTTCAGAGTCATTCGTAGTCATTGACTGTCTGTATCTACAGGTGTGGCACGTAGGCGGGGCTACGGACGGACAGAGCCACTGCAGGGCATTCAACCAATCACCAGCAAGCCCCCAGGAACCTATACTGTGCCT